>JAGXJF010001689.1:0-378345 GCA_019208055.1 Stipa capillata
GCTTTTGGGCCGGGCATCTTTATGCACTGGTAGGCGTAGTGCGTGGCTGCCATGAACTTGGCCAGAGTAGGGCGTCCCAAGATAGCGTTGTAGGCTGTCTCGAAATCGACTACGTCGAACAGATTTTCTCTGTTCGGAAGTTCTCCGGTGTACCGAAGGTAACCGGGAGCGTGACTTGTCCGATCGGCGTGGCCGATGAGCCCGGGACGATACCATGGAAGGCGTGCGTCACCGTCTGAACAGACGATCGGGGCACTTGCATAGCGTCGAGGGCGTTGGCGAATAGGATATTGAGGGAGCTCCCTCGTCTATCAGCACGCGGCCCACTCGGCAGTTGTTGATCGTTGGCTCGACCACAATAGGGTAACGTCCCGGTCGAGCGCAATTTTCGGGGCAATCGGTCTGGTCGAAAGAGATCGTGATCTCAGACCACTTGACCGCTCGAGGGACCCGCGGACATTCGCGAGAACTTCCCGGGCGATCGCCTTATACTGCCTCTTAGATTCGTAAGAGGTTGAGCCCTCCGAATATGTGCTCGATAACTCTAACATGCCCCTGGAAAGGCTCAGGAGTGGAATCGTCATCGTCGGAAGTCATTTTCCGGCTGTTGTTTTCGGCCTGAGGGTTCTCCTCGCGGAACCTCTCTCTTTCTTCCCGAAGGCATTTCTTGAAGATGCGACACTGTCGCAGATCACGCGAGTCGGGCTTGAAACGAGAAGGCCGACGTACCTGTCGGAGTTCCTGGGATAGCGCCTGGCATCCGCTGAAGGAGCCCTGATAAGGTGCAGTCTCGCCACTATTCGAGGTCGAGATCGGCCCCGAGCATTGGTACTTTGTGCGTGGTCTCTCCGAGAAGGCTGCTGCTCTTGCTGGCGCCTTTGGCGGCGGCCTTTCGAGCTGTTCTCGGAGGTCGACAGGTAGCTCCTCCTGAGGAGGCCTGTTCCTGGGGATGTCGTCCCTCCCGATCGCGCTCTTTCTGGCGGAGGAGGGTGTCCACCCGAGTAGAGCTATGTACGGGCCACCGATTGGGCTCGAGAAGATTCGGCCTGGTTCTGCGCCTCTTGGAGGTCAGCCCCCAGCCGTTGCAGCCATTGCACTCCCGCGGCGTCGATAAGTCCGCCACGGGAGGCTGTGACAGCAGATTGCGCACTTCCGCAAGTCTTCGAGCAGTTCGGGACACGTACTCCCTTGTTCCCGGGGGAGATCTCTCCCCAGCGGCAGGCAAGGCTTCGTTCCGGCGAGGAGTTCTCTCCTCAGCGGCGGGTAAGCCCCCGTTCATGTGGGAGGCATCCACGTGCGAGCCCCCCGGGCAGATTGTGATCTTCGAGGTCTTCTCGACCATCGTTGATCGCGAGTACCATCCGAGGGTCCTTGGCTGGACGATATGTACTCGTATTCCATCACGTTGTCCTCATCGGACACGACGTGGGTAGGATCTTGATCGTTCTCACGATCAGAGTTTGCAGGAGAGACTCCAACCATGGGGCTGGTCGTTCCTGCCGGGAAGTCGTCATTCAAGACCAGTTTCCCGCTGAAGGCCCTGGCGCACTCGGTTCTGAAGTGATCTGCTTCGCCATCCGAGTCTTCTTCAGGGGCGTATTCTCCGAAATCCACTCGGTCCGTAACCGGGTACGGATCCATAGGGCCAAAGTTGTCGTAGAAACCCTGGTCCGAGTACCCAGTACGGGGCGAGGGTGCGATCGGTTTTCCTGCCGAGCTTGCTTCCTCCTCCTCGGTCGGAACCGGTGAGGGCTGTGCAAACGGCGCTGGGATCTGATCGCGCTTAGTTGCGCGTCCTGCCGACTCTGATCTTTCCTGGACGGCTTGGTCCGGAGAGGTCCCCACGGTCGGCGCCATCTGTCGACGATCGGTGAATCGGCGATCTTACGGTATTCGTGGAGTGAGGATTGCTGGGGGGTAGGGACCTCTAGGGCCCAAGTGCCAGGAGATCTGACAGCAGGGGACAGCCGTTTTTATACAGGTTCGGGCCTCCCTCAGGATAATAACCCTACGTCATGTTGCTATATATTGATGGAGAACACGCTTTACAACGGGGGGTGTATGTTAGTGGCTACCCTAGGCCTAATCGTAGACTAACTATCCTAAACCACCGGGCTCGACTCCTTCGAGGCGAGTGGGTCTTCTAGGGCTTCGCCTCCTGGAGCTGCGACTAGATGTCTTGACCTAATCGTCTTCACCTATCGGACCTGTCCTCCCCTATGGGATTGCTGATCCTTATATAGGGGGTTCCCAGGGTCGTACCGGACGTGGACTTACACCCGAGTAGGACTCTGGTCTCCTTAAACCTCGGGATTGACTTCCTAGTTTAAGGGAGTCTTCTCTTCCCGAGAGGGGTTACCTTATCGTCCGGGGATCCTTCCCGGGTACGCTGTACCTTCCTAAAAGTCACGGGATTCTGTATACGGATACCCCTAATACGCGGGATCCGTACTATTCATCATCAATTCACAAGTTTGGAAACTAAACGCTGTTCTACCTGACAGTTCTGATTCATATGCAGGTACGAAAGCCAACGAGTGAAAGTGCATCCACTCCAAGAGGAGACAAGATGAACTGCAACAAGAAATGGCTCAGCTGAAATCTGAACTCAAGAGTGAGATGGCAGATCTCAAGGCCTCGGTCAACAGCAAATTTGATCAATCCTATCTCTCCTGCAACCAAAGCCAGCTCCCTGAGGATCTTTTTTCTTTCTTCTTTCTATCTCTTTTTAGTGCTTAGTGGCAAAGGGGGAGAGAGTAGGAGAGAATAGCTTAAAGGGGAGAGTATTATATTCAGGGGAGCAGTATGTAAAAAGGGGTAGACTAGACTGCATGTGTGTCAAGACATTCATGTACTACAAAATATTTTATCAGTCTTGAACACCTCGTTTTGTATTGTATGACTGTTATTGCTCAAATATATTGAAATACATTGATCTCTTTATCACATCTGCTCTGGATACGATGATATTCCCCTCTTAGCTCTAATACATGCTCTGATATTTATATATACATGACGCTCTGATATTTGATATTTTGTACTCAAGCATTGCTCCTTTCGTATCTTATTGCTGAGTACTCCTCTAACATACCTGCTATTCCGCTGTGCTTATACTCTAGTTATGTTGTGAGAACCTGTTTTTGCATCAACTCTCAATGTTTAATCTGAACTGTACACTTGTATTCAAATGCAAAATCTCACTGTGCACATCTTAAGTAGTGATGTCAACACAGGTTAAATTGTATAACTGATATTGTGTATAAACTATGGAAAGGATGAAGTATGGGCATCAATCACTTGATCGCGGTTGAAAGCAAGGAGTATGAACTCCTTGTCCTTTGACTCCTCAATGTGTCTGCCATGTATCTCTCGAGAAATTTTTCATCAGCACCCATGCTTTGCTCAAAAACTAAGTGTGGGTCGAGAAAACCCGCAGGTTGTCTCATTACTCTAGCTTAAGCAATCATGTGACTAGATGTATAAAACTCAGGAAGCGATTGTTATATGCATTAATTTAGCAAATTGCAAGAAAATATAAAAGTTTCTATGTAAAGACTTACGGTGTCCAAATTCTCATCAAGACGGCGTCCAACTCTCTTAAGTTGTAGAGGAGGAAGATGTCTACATAGTCCACAGCCACATCACCCACCACGTGGTGAAAATGATGCGGCTTGAACCAAGCGGTTATACCAGTTCCTCGTTACCAGACGGTTTGTTCGAGTCCTCCATGTATAAGCCCTAGTTTGTTTAGTTCTTCAGCTGATAGCATTGCTTCTCCATGATATCATAGTCCATTTACCGATTTGTTCCCTTGGCACTCTTCGAGCTCTTCGTGGCTCGCTTTTGATAAGTTTCCTTTGCCAGAGAAGGAATGAAATGCTAAACTAGCATAGTGTTCTCTAACTCGGGCACTACCAGTGTAGCAAGTTTGATCTGAGCAGGGTAGCTTAGATCCTCTTGAGATTTTTGCTCGACGAAAGCAACTAAATGTAGCTCCATTGGAGCAGGGAGCTGAGAGACCTGAGGAAGCTACGAAGGCGCTACTGTGGGTGGTGCGTTCTGCAACGTTATATCCCTCTTCGGGTTTTATTCTTTGTTGAGAAAAAACAACTGGATGAATGACCCTGTCGGCGATACGGGATCCAGGGTCCCCTAAACCGCTGGCAAAGGCCCAACTTGACACCGCGTCGCCAAGGACGTGGGAATCAAAAAGAGATGCTCGGGGGCTCACCCCGAGCACCGGACCCACTCAGCTTATCAAGGGGGAACCCGAGTCGTCCCTAAAGGGTGCTTCCCGAGCACCCAGGGCGATTTGGCCACCGTCCAGGGCGAGCCAGGAAGAGGTGCTCGGGCCCCCGCACGGGATGCCAAGAGCCTCCCCCGGATGATGGAGTGGCCTAGGGGGCGTGCTCGGGGGCCCGCGATCCCGAGAGCTCCGAGCACCCCTTGTGGGCCCCTCCTCAGTCCACGTGGCCCGATAGACACATTTAATGCCTGTCTGACAGGCGCACCTGCTCCACATCCGCTGATGTGGGCAAGATGGTGGTGTCCTGACAGGTTTCCATCCTCCCAAGAGATAAGCCCCATCGGCTATCGGTCTTGGCAGGGGATGGGCCGGTCTGACACCTTTTTGACTTTGAGGGCGCGCCGCCGCGCGCCCATACGCATGCCTTCTGCACCTGGTCCGTGGGGCCCGGGTAGTTGCCGCATAACCCGTGTCAGGGGACGTCACAGGAAGTCTTGATCTCCTGACACAACCACATCATGATGATCCGGTTTCCAACCAAGGCGTGACCGGCACTGTTCCGTTACAGCGATCTTCAACCACCGGCGTGGCTTGCCCACGCCCTATTCGTCAGCAACAAGCATTATTGTAATGTATTTACCTTTCGGTCATTGTGGTGACCCTCGGATATATAAGGGAAGAACCGAGGCCATGAAAAGGCTCCTCCATTTTAGACAACACAACCCTAGACATCCAAACCCTAGAAGAAGAAGAACAGGAGCACCTGTACTGTTAGTTCATTGTAATCCCTCCACATATTCTCAAATACACAAAAAGCAGGACGTAGGGTTTTATACCAAGAAGGTGGCCTGAACCTGGGAAAATCACTGTCTCTTTTCTCGCATCCCTGCCACTCAAGGCTGTCGCATCTTCTGTTCTTGCGCCTCCCCGACCGAATCCCAAAGGGTGTCCATTCGGACCACCGACGCCGACGTTTATACGCTGACAGACCCAATGGCTTGGGTTAAAATCTGGAACTCTTCGTCAAGATGTGGTAGTGGTTTTGTATAAATGAGTCGTGAATGATGTCCAAGTTGCATCTCATGAAACCCTGAGTTATGAGGATACCGTGCAACAATTACCTTTCAATAGGTGGAAATGCCACCCCAAAAGCAGTCTCTACGGAGACACACATGGACTTCACATGAAGAGAGTAATTGACGGACCTAGGATATCATCCACCGGGTATCTGATGCCGATACCATCTAGATCATCAGGGCCCATAGATGTGCAGCTACTCCATCGGCCACCGGGGCTAAGGTGTTCTTGTTGCATGCGAGCACTGAGGGCGGCAATAACTCTGATATCAAGCAGTTGATCGAACTCCTAGCGTAAGTCTGCTCTAATCTGCTCGACCTTCGTCACCTCTTTAGCCCTCTTTCGCTCTTCCTTAGATAAGGCAGTTGTAGCCTATGCAAATGCTTTGTCCCACGTTGTGAGGACTGTGTGACCCCGGGTACGTCCTTGGAGCTCCTTGGTCCCGATTCCCACGCTGAGTATATCATTCATCCCGTTGGAGACAAATGAGCCTTGGGAAGATTGCTTACTCAACGATTTCTACAAGAGCCCGAGAGGTTATCTCAAGAAATATTAAGTTATGGACAATTTATAAAATCAGGTGGTTGTTAGCTTACCAAATGTTGGTAGACTTCCTGGTCTTTAGGGTTAGGTAACTGGATCTCCCTCCTTAAGCTAGCAGCTGACCTTTCTCTACACCAGTCTTTGGCGCCGGGGGAGGGAGGGTGTGTCTGGATTTTAGAAAAATGTGCTTCTTTACCTGAACGACATGCATCTGTATCCTTTTTTTTCCATATCTTCCTTTTACCCATGTACCCATGTACCCAAGTCTATGTGGTGTAAGTTCTTTGCCACAAGCTCCTTGTGTTCTTCACTTTAATGTTGAAATTCTAATGTTATTTTTATCACCACAAATAGCTCCCAGTCAGCTTCTTTCATGCACGAGTACTTCTCGAAGGGCTCATTTTCCTCATTCAATTTATTTTCATGAGGGTTCACTTGAAGTGCCTCCAAGCCTTGCGAGTTGTCAACAAAGCGGCTTGTTGCACTCCCTTCTTTTATTCATCAGGCACCTCAAATGACTCCATTATTTTATTTACGATGAGGTTGCGCTGCTCCAAGATAAGGAGCCTCCAATCATTTATGGTGATCTTCCCGTTCCCTTGCTAGTACCGTGCATATCGTCTTGAACTTCTGAGTAGTCCTGGTAGGGGATGTTGGAGTCGCAGGAGTCAGGAGCTACCCTTGTGAATGGATAACGGCCAGAGGGCTTAGTGAGTTTTCTACCACTATGAGTCTTTGTGGACGCCGAAGAGTCGAACACTCGTAGGAACCCTGATTCACCGGGCGAGCTCGGCAGCGATGATGTTGGGACAACATTTTCAATATTTTTGTTAACGACAAATTAATAGTAACATCATGACATAGTTAATATTTGCATGATTAAAAACTCTCACGAAATGAAAATCAGCGAGCATCTTGTAGCAAAATTAACATTAAGACTAAGCATGATCAATATCACAATTTTTACAAAATTAACACAAAAATATCCTACACGAAAACAACAAGCATGTAAATAGCAAGCACGAAAGCAGCTAGCATCTTATAAGAAAATTAACGCTAAAACTAAGCACAAAATCAGTGAGCACCTTATAACAAATATAATTAATATCATAGCTAACAGCACGAAAACAACATGCATATAAATAGACAAGGAGCATTTTGCTAACACTAAACAGCGAGCATATAAATTAACGATAAATTGCTAATCCTAAACAATGAGCATTTTGCTAACCCTAAACAACGAGCATATAAACATCATCTTGCTAAGCATAGACAACGAACATTTAATTTAACAATATTGAACCCTAATTACATAAATATTTCATTCAAGAACTCTAACTATATTGAAGCCTAAACATCCACCAAGAACACTAACTACATTTACATTGAACCCTTACCTTGCTGTGGAGGAGAAGTGCAGTGCAGCCCACTCAGATGAGGCGCACAGTGGCCAGCCAGCTTGGAGGAGGCGCGCGGTGGCCGGCGTCGGTTGAGGACAATGAGACGGCAACGACAAGGACAAAGACGTCTAGGAGGAGACGATGGCACACGTCGAGGAGGAGGCCGTGGCCCGAGTCGAGGAATGCACAAGCGAAAGGCACGTCGCACGATGGCTACCAGATTCTCTCCTTGCATAGCTGGCGTGAAACGTCGGTACCCGCGGGACAAACCTGCCGCCTATCGATCGGGAACCCGGAAAACAACGCCGCAGCGATACAACAGTGAGTGAACAGTGCCAGTGCAGCCAACCTGCCTGCAGCCACCCCACCACAGATTCCTTCTTCCTCCCCGTTGCCCGTGCGCGCTAGCTAGGCGGCCTGGCCAGCACGCGCACCTGCCGTCCCACCTGTCAATCCGGCGCGCCGATGTGTCCTCGGCTCGGCGCACGGATATGGCCGTGGAATTCGGTAGAATTCATAGTTGCGCGGAGCAAAACATCCCTCGGGGAGCCGCCCGGTGTTTGCTGGAGAGGCAGGTGGTTGCCGCGCTGCGCGCGGCAAGAGAGTTCCCTGTGCATGCACAGTGCCATCGGAATTGATCAACGTTACGCTGCGTGCGGCGGATGAGAGCAACGCCAGCGCCTTATGCCAGTGTGTTTGGAAGATGCTGCGTAGCGTAATAGATTGGGCCCGTCTATTCTAGCTGTGCGCTAATCAGGCATTGCTGTGCTGCACGACCTACAAGGGAACAGTAAGCAATGTAAAATATTAAATTTTCGCACATGTAATTCATACATGCACTTTAAACAGAGCTACACCCATCACAATGCGCTTCAGTTGATACCAAGGATTTTCAGCTTCAAAATAAGCTGGACTCTACACTTATGCAACTGCAGAAGCTTGTAGAATTTGAACTAGTTCAATCAAGGTCGTACAAAGATTGTCAGACTCGTCGAAAAAAATGACAACATGATGCGATTTATCTTTTTTTAGCATTATAGATGCAGAAGAAATTTAAAAAATATTGACAAATAATACCTAGTAAGAGTCGGATACTTAATATATTGTTAAAACAAAATAAAACATAACAATAAACTGAAAACTTACATGAACAGTACCACCTTGCAAACCGTGTAAGCCAGAATTTTTTAATCTCCAGTACCTGCCAGGTAGCAGTAGACCACTGTGCAAAACAGGACCGTAAATAGGACTACTCACTGTTCGTCCTCTGGTTAATCACGGTTGTCTGGCTAACTAAGGACTAGCTCCGTTAGCTGCTAATAATGAGCTCGAATCTCCAAGGAGGATCGGGTGGCCATTGGCGTGGGAGCTACAACTCTATGGTTCTGAGGAACATTATTCATACTAGCAAACAGTATATGCAATGTACGTAGGTACTATAGATGGTACTGTTCATAAAGTAGTATAGATGATACTGTTTATAGGTACTGTTTATAGGTACTGTTTACGTGAATCCCTTCAATCTCAGCCGTTGAATTTATGGGATCAATGGTTCAGATTGTTTGTCAGGTCTAGTTTAAATTTGATACACTATATAGTAGTATAGATAGTTGACGTTTTGATGATTTTGGGTGGAACAATTGGGATGATCAATAGTGCTGTCAATATGATTTGACTGATTATCTCCATAACTAATTGACGACGAGAGCGTTTAACTTGCAGATGATATTTGTCCGTGCGAAGGCACAAAGTACGAAGGTCCGTACTGCGTCAACATCAGGTTTGAATTTCAAATAAGAGAAGGAATGGAACATTATTGCCAAAGTGGCACTGACACATCCATAATGAGCTCTCGGAACTTGCAAGCATCTACGCCATACGTCTCCAGTTCGAAGTCAGAGATGCAGCTAAGCAATTTGGAGCTTTCTTTAGGTTTTATAATTTTTTCCCTCGCACCAAACACGTTAGATATACCCCTTTAGTTTGTGATCCGATTCCACTAGACAATTGTATTACAGCTCCAACAGAAACTTCTTTCTTTTTTTGATAAAAGAGGCCATGCCTCTGGTTTCCACTAAATCAAGAGCTCTACAAGGACAGCGTATTTAACTACCAAACTGCAGAAATTGACTAACAAAGCAACTGAGCCAAGCAAACCAGTGCCATGACATTCACTACGAACACAAAAGGAAAAAAATTGTACTTTTTATCTCTCAACTGTTGTTGAGTGTACATTATATTTTTTAACTTTAAATTAGAAATATTTAATTCTTAACTCTCAAAATCAAATAGAATACCCCCTCACACTATCTCTAAGCAGTTTGACCAGTCAAAAGTAGTTTCAGGTGATGTGGCGCCAATGTAACTGCCACATCACCTCCACATCATCTAAAATGTTAGAAAATTTTTTGAGAAAATAGATTTGAGAGAAAATTAAAATTTTTAGAATAATTTTTCATTTCAAAATGAAATAAAAAATTTGTTTATTCTTTTTCCCTGATTTTGAAAATTCAAAAGAAAATTCAGTTTTTTAAAAAATCATTTCAAAAAAATCAAAATCATAACCCTGACAAAAAATTGATTTTGCAAAGTTATTCTGAAAAATTCCTAACCTTTTGGATGACGTGGATGTGGCAACCACGTCAGCGCCACGTTACCTGAAATCACTTTTGACTGGTCAAAACAGCTTATGGATAATGTGAGAGGGGTATTATATCTGGTTTTGAGAGTTAAGAGCTAGATATTTCTAGTTTTAAAGTTAAGAGGTGTAATGTGCACTCAGACAATAATTGAGGAGTGAAAAATACACTTTTTCCAACACAAAAACACCCTCCAAGAGAAGCTCTTGAATCCAAAACGAGGTTGGCCTCTACCGTCTAGCAGAGTTGTAGACCTCCATGGTCACCTGCTCTATCAGCCGAGCTCCCTGGACAGCAACTCTTTATTTACTTTATTTTTTCTGCAGAATTGTCCAATCTATTATCAAATGTTCAATATAACAAATGACAGAGTAAGGATTGGATGCAGTTTTCTTTCGGAAACATGCTCTATTTCGCAATTTCCACAAAGTCCAGAACACAACAACTATCCCTACCATCAGAAGCTGTTAATTCTGGTGTTAAAGCTGGGAATCTAGATATCAAACAAAGGCGCACGATGCCACACGGGGTCAATCGCACACTGCATGGCTGCTCACACTATAGCTAAACCATGGATCCCGACCAACAGGAGGTCTCCACTATATTTGTGGTAGTACTTTGATAAAACAACAGCTAAATGAGAATTCTTTACCTCCTGTTTCTCAGGAAAGGAACAGATTGTGATGATACAGACTTAATCAGATGTATTTTATAAATACTACCACTGTATAGGAAAAACAATTTTATTTTCTTATAACAAATACTCTCTCCGTTTCAAAATACATGATGTTTAGACATGGATACAGTTCCCAATATACAGTTTTGGCTATTATTTTTTATATGAATATATTAGTATAAAATAATAGAATTATGAAATATTTTTCATGACAAATCTAATAGTATTTTTTATTTGACCAATCTTAATAAATTTTTTTATACAATAATATTCAAAGTTATAGAAGTTTGACACGCTTTTTAGGAAGTCAACTATTTTTAGAATGGATGTAGTACATGTATTGTAAACAAATACATGTATTCTTTTTCATATGTATGTACATTGCACTTGCACAGGAGATTCGGCTAGTAAGACAAAAGAGTGAAAATGCCAGTTGTCGGCGTAGAGACGCCTCTAGCGGTGGTCCGGTTGGACCCCCTTTGGGATTCGGCCGGGGGCGCAGTAGAGCTTTTCTTATGAGCCGGAGACGGATCGTGAGGGGGATGGACTTGATGCAAAAGACACAGAGGATTTACCCAGGTTCAGGCCACCCGGGGGTGTAAAAACCCTACGTCCTGTTTTGGTGTTGTATTGATCTATCTGGGATTACAAAGGCTCTTTCGCTTACAAGGAGGGTTCTTCTCCTTAACCCTGGCGTTTTCGTTCAGGAAACCAGCCGGAGAAGAAAGCAAATGAGAGTGTGGTGTAATGAATTGAGCCACCAGCCAACCATCTAACCCCCCTTTGCATGGTCTTGGTCCTCCCCTTATATACTCGGGGGGTTTCCACAGCGGCCAGAGGGTTCTACCGGCGACGTGGGCGCAACAGGGCGACCCACGCCTTTCATTTAATGCGTGGCGCCGATTTCCGCGCCGGGTGTCTTCTCGCCGTGCTTCTGAACAGGGGTTCCTGACACCTTTATGTCCGACGGGCCCCGCCAACGGAGACTTACCGGGTTTCTCCTGACAGAGTGGGTGAGACACCCGCTCCTGGGCCCCGGGTGTCAGCGACCAAACCCGCGCACCGGGGCACGCGGTGACGCGACCCAAGGGGGCAAAAAGCGTGACAGCGACAGGGGCGTGCGGTGCGGCGCGCCCGATCGGTCAACAAAGCTGTCAGACGGACCCATCATCATGCGAAAGATGATAGGCAAAGGAACCTATCGCCCGAGCGGGTGGGGCCCGGCCTGACCGTCATCATGCCTTCATAGGGCTTCAGATTCCTTTTCGAAATGACATGCATTAAATGCCTCTGCCAGGGCTGAGGCTTGCGGGGGAAGCTAACCACTCGACGACGTGCCCGGAGGTGGACCCCACGGGGGGGGCCCATCGACCCCGAGCTCCACGTCCCCGAGCGGCTCCTTCGAACGGGAGGGGTGCCAGCTGTCCCCGGCCGCCCCCGAGTGACCTCGAGCGCTCGGGGAGCGCTCGTTGGGGGATCGCTCGGGGCCCCTGCAGGCGGAGCTCCCGGAGGAGCGCTTGGGGGAACGCCCCGAGCGCTCTCCTAGGGCCCACGCCCTCGGGGGACGCCGGGCACTCGGGGAAGGAACCCGAGGGCCCCCTCGATTCCTGAGCCTTGGGCTCTCGGGAGCCCAAAGCCCTTCTAGATGGTTGCACGCGGGGCGCGGCGCTCGGGGGAGGCCCCCGAGCGCTCGGGCTGGACCGCCGGACCCACTTGGCTGCCGAGGCAGGGGTCTACTACGACCTGACAGCCACGTGGCCCGCTCCGCGGCACTGGTTGGCCTCCGCTGGCGGTTTGGGGGACCCTAGGCCCCATTCTACCAACAGTAGCCCCCGGCCTTGTCTCCCAGAGATGGCCCAATGGGCCGCAACTGGGGATAAGGCCTTCTCTTCTTGGGCCAAGCGAGGATGCCGACCCATCTTCATACGCCCTGCGGAGGGGCGCTTTTAATGCGCGCGGGGAAGGCGCGCGGCTCTTCGCGCCGCGCGCGGGCGGTTGCATGCCCCGGGTTTCGTGCGACCGAATTTTTACTGCCATATGGCAGTAAATTCGCAGGCCATGATTACACGACCTCCGGGCTTCGCGCGGCCGCAGTCTCACTGCCAACGGCAGCGAACTGACAACCGACAATTGCACAAAAAACGCTGGATGCGGGCGGTTGATCTTCTGAGGAAGGCTTTTTCTTTAAAAGAGGACCGACCCCATACCTTTTTAAAACTTCCGACTCCTATGCAAACACTTTGTTTCCAAAGCTTTTTGCGCTCGCTTCGTCTTCTTCCTCTCGCCGCCGCCTTCTTCGCCTCCCGAAAACTTCCATTCGCCACCACTCCGCCGCCACCATGACTCGCCGCAAGAACCGCCCAGCCTCCTCGGAGCCGGAAGCCGTGATTCCCAAGTCCCGCCTCCTCACGGTGCTTCGGCTGCTTACGGTGCCAGAGGGTCGACCGGACCCAACGGTGGTGCGGCCGGCGACGTTCCCACCGGAGCCGCGGGAGAACGAGACGGTGATCTTCATCAGCTTCATCGCCGCCGGTCTCTTTCCACCCTTCTCGCCGTTCTTCATGGCGATCCTAGAGGAGTACGGGATCCATCTGCTGCATCTCACGCCCAACTCCGTGGTGGTGCTGGCGATCTTTGCCCACCTCTGCGAGATGTTTGTGGGTGTGATGCCGTCGGTGGCCCTCTTCAGGCACTACTTCGTCCTCCGCACGGTCGGGAGGACCCGGGGCTCTGCCCGGGCGGAGGTCAGCGGCAGCGCGAACTTCCAGCTCCGAGCGAAGGTCGCCGACCCCTACATTCCGCAAGATCTGCGGAACAAATGGGACGACTGGCGCTAGAGCTGGTGTTACATCAACACCAACCCGGCGGAGTCGCTCCTTCTTCCCGAGGCGCCGGCGGAGCACCGCAAATCGTGGGAGTTCCTCGACGGCGACGACAAGAACCTCTGGGTGATGGTGCAGCGCATCTCCCAACTCCGGGAGTTGGGCTTGGACGCCACCATGGTCGTCGGTGACTTCCTGCGCCGCCGGCTGGCGCCGCTGCGGGACCGCGAGCGGCCGGCGTGGATGTATACCGGCGGTTCTGGGCAACGGACCTTCAGACAAGGGTCTTCGGGGCAGCGGCCCTCTGAACTGCTGCCTCCGGCGCCCACGCGCTCTGCGGCGCCGGGGGTGTAACGGACTCCGAAATCAGATATGATTAGGGGAACGGATCGTCGTCAAGGACCGAAGGACCAGTCGACCTGGTGGCACGGTACCTGCGCCGTACTCACCGAGGCGGAGTGATCCGACACCTGCCCAACGCAAGCCGGCCGGAAGCGACAAAACTTCCCAAAGCCACATAAAATTTCAAAATCCTGTGAAGAGTTAAAGTCGTTCTCGACCCCACTGGACAAAACAAACACGGAGGAGCCCGGCAATCCTACCCACACCCTAACCTAGCTCGGAAGCTAGTGGGTCGCTCGAAAGCCCGATAGGATCAGCCCACACCCTGCCTGGCCGGCACAGCATCTCAGCCAGCGGGTCACTCAACCGATATCTGCTTTAACAAGTGAAAGGGGAGAACCGCTGTAATTCTTCACGACATACCCAAGTGCTTCATCACATACACGCATTGCACATGGGCAGCTCTGGAAACAACTCGTATATCATCACAAAACTCTACATAAGAGGGGTTTAAAGGTAATACATGTCATCCATACCAAGGAGACATCCTAGTTTCAATATTACATGACCTACGGGTCATTTCCAACACAACATAGGCCCAAAAACAGCAGCGGAACAGCGGAATAAAAGTAGAGATGATTGACTAAAATCATCTCCCAAAAGCTATACAACCCTTCGCTAGACCAAGGTGGATAATCTTGCAGTATTAAACATCACAAACATCGTTTTCAGCAGTGTAAAAGTCCTCAAGGCTAGGGTCACCTGCAGGATTTGAATTCCCGAATGAGTACTTTCGTACTCGCAAGGTGCAATTGCTTATTCCAAGTTAAACTTAAGCATACTAGACAATTAAATGACGGTAGAAGGAATACAATTCAATTTCAGCAGAATTAAACTAAAAACTACCATCTTTAGCATCCAGGTCATGCATAGCAAAAGAAATAACCACATACTCGAGCTTCAACTTGAATGTTTATCAGATTAACCAGTAATTCCAGATCTGAAGCTACACCAATAGCATCATATCAAAGCATCTAATTGCTACCAACAAATGGCAATCTAGAAATATTAACACTAGAGATGAGCTACAACTCAATACTCTATCCCATGTTAATATAATTGGCTACAACCAATATGTGACTACAATCACAATCAATTCCTTTTATTCCCTCTACGACCTCCTAGCCATTAGAGGGATTCCGGGACGGCTATCCCGGATCGAGTTTAGTCGAGGGAGGTGACTACTATCACCTTTACCTCGAACGAAGGTACCCCGATATAGTCGAGGGTAAAGGTTGGCCGACCATTACCCTTCCTAACTCATATCGAATCATACCTTCGCCGGCTCAAGGATTGGCCACTATGGTAAGATCATGCGAGCGGCTACTCGTCAAGTCTTCCACGGGCCCGATCCCGTCTCTCACAACTCCCCAGAGGGTTCAAGTTTTCGTTAAGGTGTTTTAAGGGACACATCCATGCCAAACACCCACATGAGCAACCTACTCATGCTAGTAAGCACACATCACAGCCATCAATTGGAAGTATTGGAACCACACGCCATAAATTGAACAAGCACACATAAGAGTAACTGGAATGAATTCAACAAGCGTGCAAACTTGCCTGATTGTTCGGGATAATTCTCCTGCTGGTGATCACCCTCGGTAAATCCCTCGTTGTTCGACTCTAACGAATAAATATCCAAATGTCGAACAAGCAAAAAGAACAAATAAGAAACGCTGAAGTTTTGGAAATGATGGGATGTATGCAATGCATTCTACATGGTACGAAGTAAGAATGCGAAACTAACATTCTAAATTGTAATGTAGTCGTACTTAGGGTTATTTAGGTATGGATTTGAGGATCAAAAGCCTCTCATTCCAAAAGTAAGAATGGTATACACACTTATGTTATAATTCAGGAATGGTTAATTACCTTCATGAGAATTAGACATGTCCGAATTACTCAAATTGATCCTTGAGTGATCTACATATACAGCGTCAATTCTTTAATTCAGGTTTAAGGTCTTCTTTTTTGTATTTTTCTCAGTAACGAAAGGAATTTAACTATTCTTGCAATTAGCTATTTGCTAATCAATTCTTAGAGTAGGTATACATCGGTCAACAGCTAATTGAGGTCGACACTTGAATAAACCTAATACACAAGCTAAGTATAATAGTACAAAAACTAATGAACTGTACCGATTTCTTGAGTATGTTGGAAGGTCATCAGTCTATACTAACTACTTGAAGCTACCAGCGATACAAAAGGTTAGATTTGGTTGCCTCAAACGATCAGTTATTTCATCTGTGCATTAAAATGGTCCGACCTTTTGACTGATCTCAACTAGACTAGCAGCACAAAACGGCATTAGCTACTTGGACAAACCTAACGGCTAGGCTGAAAATAGCAGTACCCTAATTAGCGAACTGGATGATCTCTTAACTATGTCAGAAGGTTAGCGGGACATTGGTACTTCCTTTTAAACGGTTAGGGATGATTTAACCGTATTTATGCATTGCTTTAGCTGAGTTGTTCAATCATTAGCTGCCGTACCTGACATTGGTGGTTACCAATTAATTGAGAGATAGTTTGATTAGCTCGTTGGGCTGTTGTGAGCAACGGTTAACCGAGCAGCTATTAGAGTGATCTAACATTGATTCGCATCCTTAACCGCAGCCGAGCATAGTTATTCGGTCAAACCGTTCCAAAGCAATAGCGTATACATATCTATACATATATCGCTCGGTCTCTTGTCGCTGCTCTGCATGCATTCATCGCTGAGCTGGAGAGGAAAGAAAATGGGGAAGGAGAAGGGTAGGGACCGGGAGGTATCTCACCCCTGTGACACGGAGCTGGATCTAACAGCTTGGCTTGGGGAAGGAATCACACGGTCTGCTGCCGAGGAAGCTCGCCGGAAGCTCGAGCTCGTGCTGGGAGAAGGCGGTCGTCGGAGCGCCGGTGTTGGGGAAGAACCCACCGTGTCAGTGTAGTTCCCGGCGAGCACCTACGATGGCCACGGCAAAAGATGAGAGGGAGAACGACGCACGGATTCTCTGAGATGGGGCCAAGAACCTCGCCGTCGGGCTCCTTGGCGGGATGGATGGCGGCTTCACTGGAGTGGGCGAGAGAGCGCCCCGGAGCTGCTCCCGCTCGGCGACCGTCGGTTGAGGAGCTCGGCACCGGAGCTAATGGTGGCGGCGGTTGCTGCTCTCGGCGATGGTAGCAGTGAGAGAGGAGGGAGAAAAGGGGCGGTCCGGCGCGCACGAGGTGGGTTTATATGGGGCGTGGACGGGGAGGCCGAGGGAGCGGAGGGAGGCATCGGTGAGCTCGCCGGCCGCCGCGTGCTACGAGCGTCCGACCACGTGTCGGTGGTGGTCTGGCAGCTGGGGCCGCGGGTTGTGGAGAGAGAGAGCGGAGGCGCCGTCGGGGTGCAGTAGACGCGCGCCCCGGGCCACGCGGCGACGGAGGACTGCGGGCGGGACCCACCTGGCAGCCGAGATGGCGCGGCAGCGCCGTGGGGGAAGAAGAGGGCAGGCGCGGCGCTGCGTGCTGTGCGGGAGAGAAAAGGAGAAGTGGGCCGTCGGCCCAGAACAAGGAAAGGGGATTTTCTTTTCCCTTTTATCTCTGGCTTTTAGCTATTAGATTAATTCCATATTGAAAATTGATTCAAGGAATTTTGGAGTGTAGAAGAATTTGCAGAACAGCTCCAATATATATATATATATACACATACTGATCCTCTAAGCTATTACATGTTAGAATACAATCTATCCGAGCTATAGGTTAAATTTTTGAGTAACAGGTTAAACAAAAATTGGTTCGAATGAAACTCCAATTAAATGGTAACTTTCAGCAAGGTTTCACATCCCTAAATAGCTATACCAGTAATAATCTCATGAGATAATGTGTTTGAGCCCATTAGTTTTGTTTGAGTTAATTATCTTAATAATCATGCTTTAGGGCCCCTTTCATGGGATGCAAACCTACATGTATGCATGAGATGCAAGGTTGTCTTTGGTCAAGTGCTCAAAATTGATCTCAAACTGAAAGGCATACTTACAAGGATGGTCTTTACAGGGGGCTAGAGGCGCCGGGCAAGGATCCTCGGGGCAGCGTCCTTCCGAGCCGCTCCCTCCGCCGCCTCCGCCGCCCGCGCGCCCTGCGGCACCGGGGGTTGGCGGCGGTTCTGGGCGAGGGCCTTCCGGAGCTGCGCCGACCGGAGGTCCATCGGCGGCGGACACGGGCGCCGCCGCCGGACAGAAAAGGAAGGGCCCGACGTCCCCCCTTGGCGCGGGACGCCAGGTTCCGAAGGGCTCGTGGCGGTAAGCGAGAGCTCTCCTCCCCCCTTTTCTCCTTTTTTGGCTAAGTGTTTTGCTCGGGAACTGACCCGAGCTTGGTTGTGTTTGTCTTTTCAGGGAGAGCAAGAAATCTCGACCGTCCCCGAGCTCTCCTACTGCCCCGAGGGCTCCGCCAGCCCCGAGCGCGGCTGCGGGCCCGAGAGCTCCGGAGGCTCCGAGCGCGGCAGCAGTTCTGAGCGGGGCTACGGCTCCGAGCGGCCCTTCGGCCCAGAGCGAGCCGGCGGACCCGACCCCGAGCGGGGCCGCGGCTCCGAGCGGTCCCCCGGCCCTGAGCGAGCCGGTGGACCCCGCCCCGAGCGCATCCGCCGCCCCGAGCGCGAGCCAAAGCCCGAGCGCGGTGCCAACGCCGAGAGCTGAAGCCGCCTCAGGAGAAGAGGTTGCCCCGAGCGCGGAGATGGCCGCGCCGGAGGCGGTGGAGGTGCCGGAGGCGCCCGAGAGCGCCGCCGCGACAGAGGAGGAGCCACGTGTCGCTGAGCCCGAGGAGCGGGCGGCGGCACTTGGGCAAGAAACGGCCCTGGTGGAGAGGGCCGAGGGGACCCGGCCCGAGGAAGGGGCCGGGGCCTCAACCGTGGCCGACCGTCCCGAACTCCAACAGGAGGAGGAGTCCGAGCTTTTCGACGTCCTCGTCCTGACCGGGTGGAGGCCCGCCGCGCCCCGAGAGCAGCCATCTCGAAGGATCCCCGCCGACGTGTTCGACGCTGCGCGCGCCGCCATCGACAAGATCCAAGAGGACCTCACCTCTAAGGAGAAGGCCTTAGAGGATTGGGAGAAGTCCTTGGACGAGCGGGAGGGGTCCCTGGAGGACCGGGAGGCCGCGCTCGCGGAGGCGGCGGAGAACTTTTTGTCCCGCTCTCGTATTGCAAGGCGGGACTACGAGAGGGGCATGGCCGAGCTCCAGCGGGAGCAGGAGGCCGTGGAGCAGTCGACGAGGGAGCTCGTTGGAAGGGAGCGAGAGCTCAACCGGCGGGAGAGAAATCTCGACCGGCGGGAGTCGCAGCTTGCCCCACGGGAGCGGGACTTGGAGGCGCGGGAGAAACACGCCGACGAGGAGCGGGCGCAGCTGGAGGAACGCGCCGGCGACCTTACTCGCCGGGAAGAGCAGCTCCAACTCCGAGAGAGGGAGGCCGACACGAAGGCGCAGGAACTCAGCCACCGCGAGGAGGAGCTCGAAAAGAGGGCCAACTCGCCGGAGGCTGAAGTCCAGACGCGCGTCCAGGCCGTTCGCTCGGAGCTCGCCAAGGAGATGGAGGGTCTTCGCACGGAGGTCCGAAACCTCCAGGAGCGGCTCGAGGACTCGCGCACTTCCAAGCGCACTGTCCAAGCCAAACTTCAGGAGGTGGAGGCGGCGAGGCAGCGCGAGGCCTCGGAGGCGGTTGCGGCGCTGAAGGCGGAGGTGAAGGAGAAGGTCCAACTCCTCGCTGAGCGACGCGAGACGACGTGGATGATGAAGGACATCTTCTTCCGCGCGAGGGACGCCGCTTTGGCCGCCGGGCTTGGCGAAGCATCCTTGCCGGGGAGGATCGACGATGTCCCCGGGAACATCGCGCTGGGCTTCCAGGACATCACCGAGCGCCTCGTCGGGCTCGGTGACGCCGTGACCCAACGGATCGAGGAGGAAGGTCAGGAGCTCGCGGTCGTGGTGGCGGAGCACACTCTGGCGTGCTACCGCAGCCGCGACCCGAACTTCTCCCTACAGCCGGCTGCGGAAGGGATCGACGAGGCCGGCGAGGAGGAAACTCGGAGAGCAGTCCGCGGGGTGGCCGAAGAGATTGCCCTGCGGTTTGCCCGCGAGGAAGACGCCGGCAACCGCGGCGGCGATGGCGCCGGCGAGGAGTAGCCCCTCCTTTATCTTCAATTTTTTGCTGTTCTTAGCCCAAGGTGCAACCCCTTTGTAAGAACTTTTGCTATGCAAAAACTCTGGCCCGCAGGCCTTTTGTCCCTTGCTTTTTACTTCTTATTGTACTTGTGCTGGAACTTGCTTCTTTTCCTTGTTGCTTCGGACGAAGCGTCTGGCTCTTGCTCGGAGAAGGACGGAGACCGGCCCTCGGGTCCCCCGAAGGCCCCAGCCCTCGAGAGCTGGACGCGTCGTGGCTGAAGCAAAGGAAGTCCCGCCCTCGGGACGCCGAGTGTCCCCGAGCCGAACTCCTTCTGATTTCTTTGTTCTGCCTACGAAAATTGCCTAAGTCTTTGCGCTCGGGACAATTATTAGAACAAGCAGTTGTTAATATGGGTCGAGCTAACCATTGTATATTTGTATACTTTTTCTTATGTTGGAAGAACTTTCATTTTTACACGGCAATGTTCCCTTGTGTCTCTGGAACACTACTGGGAAAACCGCCGGGCGCGGGCGAGAGCGCGTAGGGTACGTGGGCGGCTTAATTGCCAGGCTGATGTCGAGGGTTAAGGAACCAGGCAAGACACTTTGAGCGGACAACCCGAAGCACTCCCCGTGACTCTCGTCGCTACCTTCAGGTAAACCCCTCGCGAGCACAGAAGACACTTTGGAAAAACTGGCGAGTGAAAACTACTCGCCCGTGCGACGCTCGGGGGCTTTAAAAACATAAGGGAATGACTTAGAAGCTTAGCTTAGAGCTTAGGCTCCTTGTTGTATTGGTGCCCCGAAGCTTAATATTGATGCAGCGGGCGGTACCCGAGTACTTCGTCAGGGTGAACCTGTTCACTTAATGAGCGATTATATAGCTTACTCAGCAAAAAAGGACTTTTTCCGCAGGTCTTTCGAGGGCTCGCCTGTCGTCGCGGCCCGCGGGTTTTCGGGACTGCCAACCAGTTCCGAGTACGAGGAGTGAGGCTACCCGCATGACATGTGGTTGGGTAGCGCTCGGGGTTGCTGACCAGCAGAGCACGGGTGGCCAGGGGCTTATTTGCCCTGACTCGGATGTGCTCGGGGTACAGCTAAACACCCGAGCATCTTACGGCCCGCGAACAGACATTGGACTGGCTCGACCGCTCGTACTCGGACCGGTGGGGCCTACTCGCACCGGGGGGGACTCGGGGTCCCAAGAAAAGCGCGGAAAGACTTTTGCTGGATAGCGAGAGGATATTGATATTGAGCATAGAAATTGACATTGCACAGGGAATTCATACAAAGGGAAACTACATTTTTATATTGATTATAATGCTGAGTTAATAGCTTGGGGTACAAGGGAGCCCCCGAGCGCGAGCGCGAGCGCGTGGGATACTCGGGCGACCTTTGGCCGGACTGGTGCTCGGGGTTAAGGAACCAGGCCGAGCAGCCAGGGCTTAGGGTGACAGACCCGGAACTTCCCATGACTCACTTTTGGCCCTCGGGGAGCCAACCCTAAAAAGCAAAAACTTACCCGGGCCACTCACGAGAAAAACTTGCGCAAGAGCTCGATGTTCCAGGCGTTGGGCAGCGGCATCCCGTCTTCAGCAGCCAGCCTCACCGAGCCCGGCCGAGTGACTCTGGTCACTCGGTAGGGTCCTTCCCACATGGGGGAGTGCTTGTTCTTCCCTTCCCGCGTCTGCATGCGGCGAAGCACCAGGTCCCCGACTTCGAGCGACCTCGGCTTGACGCGGCGCTGATGATAGCGCCGGAGGCTTTGTTGGTATCTGGCGGCACGGAGGGCAGCTCGGCACCTGTGTTCTTCCAGGAAGTTGATGTCTTCAAGCCTGCGCTGATCTTGATCTTCCTCCGAGTACGCCGCGACCCGAGGGGACCGGAAAGCGAGCTCGGAGGGGAGGACTGCTTCTGCCCCGTAAACGAGGAAGAAGGGGGTTTCGCCGTCGCCCGACTGGGGGACGTCCGGATCGACCAAAGGACGGCAGGGAGCTCTTCATCCAGCCAGCGCCGTATTTCTTGAGCCTGTCGAACAATCTTGTCTTGAGCCCCCGAAGGACCTGAGCGTTCGCGCGCTCGACCTGTCCATTGGCTCGGGGGTGAGCGACAGAGGCGAAGCAAATTTCTGTCTCGAGGGCTTGACAGTACTGAACTGCGTGCCGTTGTCGGTGAGGATGCGGTTAGGCACCCCGAACCGGCTCATGATGCCTCGGATGAACTTGATCGCTGATTGCTTGTTGATCTTGACGACTGGCTCAACTTCCGTCCACTTGGTAAATTTGTCGATGGCGACGTAGAGGTACTCGTAGCCCCCGACTGCTCGGGGGAAAGGGCCCAAGATATCCAGCCCTCAGACCGCGAAAGGCCACGAGAGGGGGATGGTGTGGAGTGCCTGAGGGGGCTGATGTATCTGCTTGGCGTGGAATTGGCAGGCCTCGTAGCGTCGAACCAGCTCAAAGGCGTCCTCGAGGGCTGTCGGCCAGTAAAGTCCTTGCCGAAAGGCTTTACCGACCATCGTGCGAGACGATGCATGGCTACCGCACTCGCCCTCGTGGATATCCACGAGCATGTCGTGGCCTTCTTCCCGGGAGATGCATCTCATAAGAATGCCGTTTGTACCGCGCCGATAGAGGTCCCCATCTACGAGCGCGTACCTTTTTGATTGCCGCACGATTCTTTCCGCAACGGCTTCGTCTTTGGGAAGGAAATTTTCTTTCAGGTATCCTCGGATCTCGGAGATCCAGGAGGTGTCCTAAGAACAGGTGGCAAGCACGAGGTGCTCGCCCGGCGGCGGCCTGACGGGAGGGTCTCCCACTGAAGGCGCCGCCTGGGTAGACTCGCCTTGGCGCGAGGTTCCCCTTCGTCTTGGTCGGCGGCCTCGACGGACGGCCGAGAGAGCCTTTCTTCAAAGGTCCCAGCCGGAACCGGCTCCCGAGAGGAGGCCAGTCGCGATAGAGCGTCGGCAGCGTCGTTGTAGCGGCGAGGAATGTGCTGGAGCTCCAGCCCATCAAAGCGCCGTTCCAACCTCCTTACTTCGCTCAAGTATGCCGGCATTTGAGGGTCCGAGCACTGGTACTCCTTCGACACCTGATTGACGACTAACTGGGAGTCGCCTTTGACGAGCAGATGGCGGATCCCGAGGGATGTGGCGGCGCGCAGCCCTGCAAGGAGGCCTTCATACTCTGCCATGTTGTTGGTGGCGCGGAAGAGCAACTGCACGACGTACTGGAGCGTTTCACCTGTCGGGGAGGTGAGAACCATTCCAGCCCCCGCGCCCTTGAGCGTGAGGGAACCGTCAAAGTGCAGAGTCCAATGCTCGGTTCCTCCTTGTCCCGGGTTGGCGGAGAGTTGCTCACTTTCGTCCTCTGGCACGGGCGTCCACTCGGTGACAAAGTCGGCCAGAGCTCTGCTTTTGACCGCGTGGTTGTTGACGAAGCGCAGATTGAACTCCCCGAGCTCGATGGCCCACTCGACGACTCGTCCAGTGGCCTCCTGGTTACGGAGGATGCGCTCGAGGGGGTAGGACGTAACCACCCGCACCTCGTGCGCTTGGAAATAGTGCCGAAGCTTCCTCGACGCGACGAGCACCGCGTAGAGTAGTTTCTGAGCTTGAGGGTAGCGCGTCTTGGCGTCGCGCAATACTTCGCTGATGAAGTACACGGGATGCTGCTGGACGCGCACCCGAGCAGGAGGCTCCTCGGGCCCAGCCCCCAAGCGGTTGACCTCGCTCCCGAGCAAGGCGGGTTGCTCGGGCTCGCTCGGGAGGCGGGACTCAGGGTCTCCTTCGGGAACGTGGTTGCTCGGGGACTCGGCCCCGAGAACCCTGCTTGCTTCCCCGGGAGCTTCGCTCGGGAGCTTGCTCTCGGGGGCTCCTGCTGATTGCTCGGGGACACCGCTCGAGAGCGGGGGCCCGAGAGCCTTTGCCTGGTCGGGGAATGCCGGGAGCTCGGACCCGACTTCCCGCTCGACGACGAGGACAGCGCTCACCACCCGGGGCGTCACCGAGAGGTAGAGGAGCAAAGGCTCCTCGGGTCTCGGTGCCACCAGGACCGGAGGTGACGTGAGGTACCTCTTGAGAAGCTTGAACAAAGGGAGACCCCGCTCCCCGAGCTTGGAGATGAAACGCCCCAGGGCGGCCATGCAGCCCGTTAGGCGCTGCACGTCCTTGAGACGAGCCGGCGGGCGCATCTGATCGATGGCCCGGATCTTCTCGGGGTTGGCTTCTATGCCTCGGCTCGAGACCAAGAAGCCGAGAAGCTTGCCGGATGGAACCCCGAAGATGCACTTCTCGGGGTTCAGCTTCATGCGAGTACCGCGGAGACTATTGAAAGTCTCGGCGAGGTCCTCGATGAGCGTCTCCTCGCGTCTTGACTTGACGACGAGGTCGTCGATGTAGGCCTCAACGTTGCGACCCAGCTGCGACTGCAAAGTAGTACGCATGGCCCGCTGATAGGTCGGGCCAGCGTTTTTCAACCCAAAAGGCATGTGGACATAACAAAAGGTCCCCGCAGGGGTTGTAAATAAAGTTTTTTCCTCATCCTTTACAGCCATACTAATTTGGTGATAACCAGAGTAGGTATCTAAAAAACAGAGAAGATCACACCCTGCGGTGGAATCTACTATCTGATCGATGCGAGGTAAAGGAAAAGGGTCTTTCGGACAAGCCTTGTTGAGGTTGGTGTAGTCCACGCACATCCTCAGCTTGCCGTTCGGCTTGGGCACGACAACGGGGTTGGCGAGCCATTCGGGGTGGAGGACCTCCCGGATGAAGCCGGCTGCGAGGAGCCTGCTGACTTCGTCTCGGACGAACTCCTGCCGTTCTGGTGCTTGACGGCGCACCTTCTGCCGGATAGGCCGAGCGTCGGGGCGCACGGCGAGGCGATGCTCAGTCACTTCCCTAGGGACCCTGGACATGTCGGACGGTTGCCATGCAAACACGTCGGCATTTGCCCGGAGGAAAAGGACGAGCGCGCCTTCCTATTTGGCGGCCAGGCGGTCGCCGATCTTGACGGTCTTGGACGCGTCTTGTCCAAGGACCACCTCCTTCACGGGGGCGGAGTCTTCAGCAGCGACTCTCGCCTTGGTCGGGGGCGGACCCAATGACTCGGAGAGTTCGGGAACGTCGTCGATGGCCGCGGCAACTTTGGAGAAGAGTTGCTCGGCGCAGGCGACGGAGCCCTGGATGTCGGCCGGCACGGTGATGGTGCCGTTGGGGCCCGACATCTTGATCGTCAAGTAAGCATAATGGCAAGCCATCATGAACTTGGCGAGCGCCGGACGCCCCAGGATGCCGTTGTAGGGGAGCTCGAACTCGGAAACATCAAAGATGATGTTCTCGGTCCGGTGGTTGCCCTTGGTGCCGAAGGTGACCATCAAGGACACCTGGCCCAAAGGCAAGGTGAGGCCAGGGGAGACGCCGTAGAAAGGCAGCGTCGGCTTGAGATCCCCCCGGGGTACCTGCATCTTGCCAAACACTTCGGGGGACAGGAGGTTAAATCCCGCGCCCCCATCGACCAGCATGCGGGTTACCTTGATATTGCAGATGGTGGGGGAGACGACGAGCGGGAAGCGGCCCACGCCCGAGATGTTCTCGGGATGGTCCGAACGGTCGAACGTGATCGGGGACCCCGACCACTTGAGCGTTCGGGACGCATCGGCGCTCGGGGTTGCCGAGCACACTTCACGCGCCAGGAGCTTGAACTGACGGCGTGAGGTGGACGCAAAGGCTCCCCCGCTGATGCATGCCACCGCCTCCGGCTCCTGGAAGCCGAGGTCTTCCTCTTGCTCGTCGGGATTGTCGCCGCCCTCGGCGTGACGCTCCTCCCGCTGCTTCTTGTTCCTCTCGGTGAGGTACTTGACCGTCCGGTACTCGGAGAGATCGTGCCGGTCGGTCTAGTGGATTGGGCACCACAGGCCCGAGCTCGGCTGGGGAGCTCGGGGTGGCTTCTTGCCGCCGTTCGACCCGGCGCGCGGGGGCTTACGAGGCTTGGCCTCCGCCGCCGCGACAGGCTCGGACTTACACTTCTTGCCCTTCTTGTCCCGCTTTCCGGCGGGACGGGAGGGGCCAGCGCCGTCGACCGCTGACTGGTCGGGGCGCGGGTCGTGCCAAGCACGGGCTTCAGCCGCCTTAGCGCACTTCTCCGCGATAGCGAACAAGTCCGCAGTGGACTGGACGTCCCGATTGCCCAGCTTCTCAAGCATCTTCTCATCGTGGACTCCCTGTCGGAAGGCGACGATGACGGCCTGAGGGGTTATCTTGAGGATGGTGTTGCGCACCTGGCTGAAACGCTGAATGAAGTGCCGCAACGTCTCCCCTTTTCGCTGGCGGAGAGCGTGAAGATCGCTCTCCGTGCCAGGGTGCTCGAAGGTGCCCTGGAAATTCGCCACGAACTGGTGGCAAAGGTCTGCCCAAGACGAGATAGAACCTGGGGGAAGGTTCATGAGCCAAGACCGGGCCGATCCCTTCAGGGCCATCGGGAACCAGTTGGCCATGACTTTCTCGTCGCCTCCAGCGGCCTCTACCGCGGTGGGGTAGATCTGGAGGAACTCTTCGGGATGGAAAGATCCATCGTACTTCTGCGGCAGCTCTGGCCGAAACTTGCTCGGCCAGATGACGCTGCGAAGTTCGGCAGTGAAGGCCTGGCAACCTGTCCCATAGAGGGGGTGCCAGCCTCCCCACCTTGCTGGACGTAACGGTGCGCCCGGGAGCGCGCGCGGCCGGCGGTAGGGCCGGAGGAGGATTGGCCCTCGTCCACCCTATCGCGCTGGCGCTGGCGCTCGATGATGGTGCGCGCGTCGACACCTTCCCTCCGCCTGTCAAGACGGTGGCGAAGATCCTGGGCGTGCCCCCGGGCGGGAGAAGCGACCGAGGGAGGAGATACACCGCGGCGGCCGCCGGCTGACCCGCGCTGTGGACGCGGTGGCACCGGCGGCGAAACCGCGGAGGGGCCGGCACGGGTGCCGCCGCGTCCCGATGAGGCGTGGGCGCTCCTAGCCGCCGCTTGACGGCAGGCGGTGCCGACCAGGTTGGCGAGGTCCTGGAGCCATGGGCCCACGGGGGACGCAGCTTCCACCGGGACGGGAGGATGCCGGAGGAGGAGCTGCGCTGCCTGCAGCGTGCTCAACTCCCCGGGATCTGCGAAGTCTAACCGGCGACGAGGCGGCAACGATGGGGAAGACCCAGCGGTGGGCCCAGAGGGCCGCGGGCGTGGCCGCAGCTCAAAGGCAGCGGCCGCCGATGTGCCACCGGATTCGTTGTGGCCCCCTTCCGGGTTGGGGGGATCCGCATCAGATGAGGATCCGGACAGACTCACCCTTCCACCACCGGAAGGCAGACGAGGATCCGCCATGGAGGTAGGTTCGAAAAAACCCTAAGCGCCCCCTCCCTGGCGCGCCAGCTGTCGGCGTAGAGACGCCTCTAGCGGTGGTCCGGTTGGACCCCCTTTGGGATTCAGCCGGGGGCGCAGTAGAGCTTTTCTTATGAGCCGGAGACGGATCGTGAGGGGGATGGATTTGATGCAAAAGACACAGAGGATTTACCCAGGTTCAGGCCACCCGGGGGTGTAAAACCCTACGTCCTGTTTTGGTGTTTGTATTGATCTATCTGGGATTACAAAGGCTCTTTCGCTTACAAGGAGGGTTCTTCTCCTTGAGCTCTAACCCTGGCGTTCTCGTTCAGGAACCAGCCGGAGAAGAAAGCAAATGAGAGTGTGGTGTAATGAATTGAGCCACCAGCCAACCATCTAACCCCCCTTTGCATGGTCTTGGTCCTCCCCTTATATACTCGGGGGGTTTCCACAGCGGCCAGAAGGTTCTACCGGCGACGTGGGCGCAACAGGGCGACCCACGCCTTTCATTTAATGCGTGGCGCCAATTTCCGCGCCGGGTGTCTTCTCGCCGTGCTTCTGAACAGGGGTTCCTGACACCTTTATGTCCGGCGGGCCCCGCCAACGGAGACTTACCGGGCTTCTCCTGACAGAGTGGGTGAGACACCCGCTCCTGGGCCCCGGGTGTCAGCGACCAAACCCGCGCACCGGGGCGCGCGGTGACGCGACCCAAGGGGCCAAAAAGCGTGACAGCGACAGGGGCGTGCGGTGCGGCGCGCCCGGTCGGTCAACAAAGCTGTCAGACGGACCCATCATCATGCGAAAGGTGATAGGCAAAGGAACCTATCGCCCGAGCGGGTGGGGCCCGGCCTGACCGTCATCATGCCTTCATAGGGCTTAGGATTCCTTTTCGAAATGACATGCATTAAATGCCTCTGCCAGGGCTGAGGCTTGCGGGGGAAGCTAACCACTCGACGACGTGCCCGGAGGTGGACCCCACGGGGGGGGCCCATCGACCCCGAGCTCCACGTCCCCGAGCGGCTCCTTCGAACGGGAGGGGTGCCAGCTGTCCCCGGCCGCCCCCGAGTGACCTCGAGCGCTCGGGGAGCGCTCGTTGGGGGATCGCTCGGGGCCCCTGCAGGCGGAGCTCCCGGAGGAGCACTCGGGGGAACGCCCCCAAGCGCTCTCCTGGGGCCCGCGCCCTCGGGGATGCCGGGCACTCGGGGAAGGAACCCGAGGGCCCCCTCGATTCCTGAGCCTTGGGCTCTCGGGAGCCCAAAGCCCTTCTAGATGGTTGCACGCGGGCGCGGCGCTCAGGGGAGCCCCCCGAGCGCTTGGGCTAGACCGCCGGACCCACTTGGCTGCCGGGGCGGGGTCTACTCCGACCTGACAGCCACGTGGCCCGCTCCGCGGCACCTGGTTGGTCTCCGCTGGCGGTTTGGGGGACCCTGGGCCCCATTCCGCCGACACCAGTATATTTAAGTATTCTACTGGAAGTACATGATAACTTATGCATTTTAAGTACAAGTCACATTTTGAACTATTCTCAAACTTCATGCTGATGCCAAGGAAGTTGACTTAGAGTTAAAAAGGAAAATTAAAGTGCCCTTTGTGGAAGTGCTGAACTGGTGATTCGATTCTTTGGTTGTGCCAGAACCGCTACGGTATGGATTTTTTGATTCAAAAGAAAAATATGTTTTGCGATTCAAAACCAAATTAAAAATAAATTGAATGTAACAGCGGGAATGTACTACAACTACTTACAACAAAGTCGCACATATTTTTTTCCCGGAATTTCCCAGTGGAATACGCATATGTCATGTGGGGGCACTCATGGGCGGCAAAAGTATGCTAGTGGGATGTGTGGTGAGCAGAGCCAGAGCGCAGCCCAGGAGGCGCCGCGCCGCTCCCTACAAATACCCCCGCCCCTTGTGCTCCAGTTCTTATCGTGTGACCTCCCAGGCTCAAGTGAGCGAGTTTTGTCTTAGCAGCCAAAGGAGGAGTCAGCGTGCCAGCGTGCGTGAGAGAGAAACATACAGATTAGCGCGTGTAGAAGATACCAACCAGCAGCAAAACCACACGAGAAATCTAACAAGACAGAGCAAAACCGAGACACGCGTTAGAGTCTACAAAGCTTATCTCTCCGCTCTCCGCCTCAGCCTCACGCGCGCGCCTCCGCCTATATATCGCGGCCGTGTGCTCTGCTGTCCCGGTTTGGCTTTCCTGGTCTCTGCCTCCGCATCTGTTTTTCTGCTTCCCAATCCCCACGAACATGAGCCACAAAGTATAAACGCACGTACGCTTCCCGCGAAAGCCAGTAGCAGCAGCAAGTTCAAGGTAGAAGCTAGCGCCTGCACTCACTGTACTGTGCTGCCTCTTTTGGTTGGTGTAACCTGTGACGCTACCTGCGACCAGTCGAGCACGCTCACTACCGAGACATGGCACTGACAGTGTTCGAGACTGCCGAGCAGCGCCTGCCGTGCCACGTCGAGCAGGGCGACGGCGGCAAGTCGGTGGTGGTTGCTACTGAGCAGGCTGTACCGCTGCAAGAGACGGACCACGGCGGCGACGACGACCGGCCGGAGAGGGACGACATATGGAACATGATCCAGTCGCAGAGGCCTCCCGCGGCGCAGAAGCAGGCGCCGTACGTGCACACGCCCGTGCGGCGGTCGTCGAGCCTGCTCAGCCAGAAGAGCCTGGAGATCTGCACCGAGAGCCTCGGCTCCGAGACTGGTTCCGACGGCTTCTCCGATGCTGATGGCGCCACCGACCGCTCGTGCCCCGGATCTGATGATGACTGCGAGGAGGGCGCGGACGAGGTGGCCGCGCGCGAGCTGCCGCCCCGGGCGTTCCCGCCGCCGCTGCCGTCGCTGGCGCGGCGCACGGTGGGGTCACTGCAGATGAGGCAGCACCGCCGCGACGGCCGCCTGGTCGTCGAGGCCGTCCCCGTGCTGTCGCCCACTCTGTTCCGCGCGCAGCGCCGAGGCGGGCGCCTGCTCCTCTCCTTTGCCGACACCGCCGCCCCTGCCTCGGGCGAGGAAAAGAACCACGGCCAAGAACCCGAGCAGCGGGCCGACGAGCAAACCCACGAGGAGGACGATGACGAGGAGGAGGAGGTCGAGGTTGTGGACAGGGGCACCGTCGTCGAGGTCAAGGTGAGCACGCAGCCGCAGGCGCGCAGCAGCGGCGGCGGCAGTGGACCGCGGGTGCACCGCTCCTCGCTCGTCATCAACAAGTTCGTCGGCGCCGAGCCGGTCAACACCTGCGAAATCAACGACAGTTCCCCTGCACCACAGCATCCACCTAAGCCTCCGAGGACCCCGGATGGGTCCACCACCACGGCGGACGCGGCCTTGGCCGCAGCTTCAGCTCTGAGCGCAACGGCGGCGCTGCCGGACGGTGACGGCACTAGGGCCACTCCCGGCGAGGGCAAGCTGCTGATGACGACGAGGCGGCGCCGGAGCAAGCAGGAGCTCCTGAATCACATGCGCCGGTGCGGGCAGCTGAGCGGGCAGCTCTTCATATGGGAGCCGCGCGTCGCCACCTCCTCCTGAGCCGATCGTCGCACACGGCGCGCCGCCGCCGCCACCGCGTCGTGGCGCCGGTCCATTCTATGCCTCCACGAGCGCGCTGTTTGTATGTAGCTGTTGTTGCTGCTGGTCACGTAACGTGCGTAATAGTGATGTTTGTGTTAATAGTTAAGTGATAATCACATGATTGGCTTAGCCGCACGAGTGAGTGAGAGAGATAGAGAGAGAGAGATCTCTATTGGTTTGGTTTCTCCGCGTGCCTCGGTGCATGTTGTATCTACTTGCGTGCTACTAGTGGTCGTAATTTATGATTAAGATGGATGTTTGTCTGATCTGATAATTGTCTTGGAGAAGTTGGTGAGCGATTAATTAAGATGTTCGTTGTTCATGCGGGTTAAACGAAACTGCCACGAGATGACAAATTCGTGCCGCTCGAGCATTCATCTGGACGAAGAAAAAGGCATATACACTGGAAATATCTGAAGTAAACATGGATATATATAATTGGATACTCTAGAGTCTGCACTTTCGGAGGTTTGAATATTTGTCATATCTCCAAATTTTCATCTTAATACTGGAAATTACAGTATCTTAATACTGTAATTTTAGATGACTGTGATTTGTAAAAATTTCAGACAACTAAAATTTAGCCAACGCGATAAAAATTACATGGGACTATTGGAAATTTGGAGATATGACAAATATTCAGACCTCCGAAAGTGCAGACTCTAGTCTTAATACTGTAATTTTAGATGACTGTGATTTGTAAAAATTTCAGACAACTAAGATTTAGCCAACGCGATAAAAATTACATGAGACTATTAGAAATTTGAAGATATGACAAATATTCAGACCTCCGAAAGTACAGACTCTAGAGTATCCAATTATATATATCCATGTTTACTTCAGATATTTCCAGTGTAAAAATTGCACAACACTTAGCTTAAAATTACAGTATTTGAAAGTGTGTAATTTTAGTAAAAACTTAGTGTAATTTTTAGTTTGTATGTTATATATATGGAGTGAGGCGTGGATGTTGATCCAAAGATCTAAAAAATAACTGAGATATAAATTTTTTTTTAGGCAACGGATAAATAGGTTCATACATGTGAATTTAACAATCTTTGTGTACTTTTTTTGTCTTCTCTATTCAGCGTTTATGAGTAAACATTTGAAGTAATTCGTTCTAACGGAACATTTACCGTCCTTTTTTTCCAATTGTTCGGTTCTATTAGGACGCAGAGACTAGGTGTCTAACGGACATAATGCTTATCTTAGGCTATTATTTCTTGAGGTAACTGAAAAGAATCTAACTAGTGTATTTCTCTCATATTTGTCTTTGTCTTATTATGTTAATCATGATTTTTTTTCCTAGTTATGATGTACTCCTTCTGCTCGATAATATAAGGCATCTATGTTTTTTAAGATTTACCATTGATCAATACTTAGTTCAATAATTTATTAATTATGTGATACAAAATTGATACTATTATATTCGTATTTAAAAGTATTTTTCTATGGTTGTAATTTTGTAAATATGAACAACATATTCTAGAATAAATTAGCGATCAAAATTAAATCTTGAAAAACATGGGGCGTCTTACATAATAAAATAGAGAAAATTTTGATAAAATGACATGACCTTTGATAAAATGTCTCATCATGCATTATTGACATGTGAAATCCGAGACCACCTATCAGTGACACATAAGGGGATATTTTATCAAAGACTAAATTAAATCATAGTATTTTATCAAATCCCCTTAAACAGGAGTAGTATTTGAGTTTGTAGTTCGTCGTAATATTGCATTCTAATAGACAAAAAGTAAAAAATAAGAGTGCTAGTGCATGATGGGTGATTGTAAAAGTGAACAAATAAGAGTGCTAGTGCATGATGGGTGATTGTACTTGTACCTTGGACCATCAAAATAATCTATAGGCTGCATATTATTAATTACCTTATAATAGATTGTTCTAGAGCATTGATAACATACGATTGCTTGCCCAATCGTGCACCCAAGATTTTTGTTTGGATTGTAGATTCCGTGCGAGCACCCTGGTCTTCTACAGGAATTGCCTTCTCTTTTCTTGCTATCGAACGACTCGGGACTCCTTGTAGTGAATTTTTTTTTCATTAGGTGAGGATAAAGATCGATGTGCCCACGTGTAATGTGTATTATACTTTCAAGCAAGGGTGTTATTGATCGTTCGAACTCTACAATTTTATTGTATGTAAACGATGACAGTACATGGAGCCGTGAATAGATGGGACTCTATACAACGTGTACGTATTTTTCTAATCTAATTTGGTTATAATTGAAGGTGGGCCACCTGATTGACATATAAGATTATTTTTTCGGAGGTAGTGTGAGATTTTCTCTTTTTTAGGTTAATGTGGGAGTTTCTTTTAGGAGGTATCTTGAATTCCATTTATTGTTTATAGATATATAGATAGACATATGGCTTAGAATTTGATTTGTACGTGTCTGTAAATTTTGAAGCCGTGAATAGATGGGACTCTATACAACGTGTACGTATTTTTCTAATCTAATTTGGTTATAATTGAAGGTGGGCCACCTGATTGACATATAAGATTATTTTTTCGGAGGTAGTGTGAGATTTTCTCTTTTTTAGGTTAATGTGGGAGTTTCTTTTAGGAGGTATCTTGAATTCCATTTATTGTTTATAGATATATAGATAGATATATGGCTTAGAATTTGATTTGTACGTGTCTGTAAATTTTGATCAACACGAAGTAAAACACGTACGGGAGCTTACATTAATTAGACCTCCCTAAACTTGTGACGTTTTCTTGCTTTTCTCCTTCAAGTTGAACATTGCTTTCGGGCTACCTAAGGTGCTGTTTGGTTTAGCTTTTTGGGAGCTTTCCACTGCGAACAGCCGAAGCCGAACCAAAGAGCTGGCTTTTGGGCTGACTATTGGCAACAGCCCAGCAGCCACATAGTGTAAAATGAGGCACTGCAAGAAGCTGGCCGAACCCAGCTTCCCGCAGTGGGAACTTAACGCCCCCCAGAGTTTGCCCCTCGATTTCGAAATATTTACACCAAATTGCCCTTATCCCTCCCGAGCCCGATCCCCTTTCTCCGATCTCGCGCAGGCCACTTCCTCCCCACCGCCTCCTCTTCCGGCCCCATCCGTCCGCGACGCAACCCTGCCCCGTCCAGCACGGCCGCATCCCGCCCGCCTCCTCCTCCAGCACGGCGACACCTACTCCGGCATCCCCGCCTACCCTGCCTACCCCGTCGTCCCCGCATACCCCGCGGTCCGCGCCGTCCCCGCCTACCCCTGGCCGCAGCACGCCACCTTGGAGGTGACGAAGCCGTACGCTACGGGGTCAGAGATGAAGTCCATATGCATCCGGTACGCGTTGACGGCGACGAACACGTCGGCACCCGCCAGGGCGTTGAGGCCCCTGGTCATCTCCACCAGCTGCGGGTTGTAGAGCGCCGCCGCGCTCTGCAGCTGCGGGTCGCACTCCCCAGTGGCCGCGCTCCGAGCGGCGAGCTCCGCCGGCGCGCAGCCTCGGGGCCCGGAGCCCGTGACGAGGACACGGCGGGTGCGGAGGGCGTGGAGCCGGGTGAGGATGGCGCGGTACTCGGCGATGAGGTAGCGGACGTAGTCCGGGAGCGTGAACTGGCGGGACCGGGCGGAGAAGGGCAGCAGGTAGTAGTTGTTGTCGAAGTCGTTGCCACCGAGCGTGATGAGCACCAGTGCGCTCCGCACCAGCCGCCGCGTCGCCTCCCAGCCGATCAGCCGCTGCACAGAGCAGGTTCTTGATGGAGTTGTCGAGGACGAGTAGGTGAGGACTGATGGCCTTCGTTAGTTAGAAGTTGTGTTATTGATCTCTTCTTTTCATGTCAAATTTAGATAACGTGCGATTTTGGTTTAAATTTAGATAACCGAGGCTGGAGCCAATGGATTGGTTAATCTCTGTATTCTGCATTCAGAGTTGCTGAAACTTTTGTAGATTGGAATATCAGAGTATGCAAGTATGTATTTTCTAGTGATATAAGACCTTATTTGTGTGTAAATTCTCTGAATTGTGGTTTCAGGATGGCAAGGCAACGGAGGAGCTTCATCAGATTCAGAATGGCAAGGCAAGAGAGGAGCTTCACTAAAAACTGGGTAGAGGATTGCATGTTATACTGAGCTATATACTTGGTGAATTTACTTAATGCACTAATAAGTTGTACTTATTTTTTTTTAGAGTTTCATCTGTGAGCTTTGAGCTTGAAACTGCATTGAAATTGGCAAGATATCTGTGTCAGAGAGGTTAGTACGAATGGCAGCCACCAAGGGGCTTGAGTTGCTGCTTGTTTTCCACCAAGGGTCATGTAACTTGAATTATCACATCCGATGCAACTTTTACCAGTTCTTTATTGCAATTCATCTCTTATGCTTTGTATATTCTGCTTTGTGAGACTTGACATATCGGAATCATTACGTACTTGTCTTTGTATCATGTATGTATATGGGCGGCAACTACAATGATGAGTGTGAAAATTTGTGAGTATTCAGTATAATACAGACGTAGGATAATAGAGTGCAGGCCTATATCCCATAGTTTGTTTTGGTTCATAAGCAAAAATTGTATCAGTTTGGACTTGACAGTTGGTCCTGTTCTAGATTTGTTTTCTTTATTTATCCGCGTTGCAATTTATGCCGTGAATGTACATTTGGTGGACATATTCTAAAATCCTTTTGTGCTGTATAACTTATGTAACATTTGCATGCCAAAGAGGTTAAACTTGTTTGATTTTCAGTTGCAGATGCTCCAGAGTTTACAAACAGAGTTTCTGTTACTTATCGAACAACACCAATTACAGCTCCAGATTATGGAGTTGATGTGTGCCCTTCTGAATACAACGAATATGTTCCCTGTCATGATGCGGCCTATATAAGCAGCTTAAAGAACCTGGATAGATCTAGGCATGAGGATCTTGAAGATATTTGCCCTCCACCAGAGAAACGCTTGTTTTGTTTGGTGCCACCACCAAATGACTACAAGATACCAATAAGATGGCCAACAAGTCGGGATTTTTTTGAATTTTTGAAATTTTTCTTATTTTTTTGAATTTTTCTTATTTTTCTGATTTTTTTTAAAATTTTTCTGAATTTTCTGATTTTTTTTTGAATTTTTCTGACTTTTTTGAATTTTTCTGAATTTTGCAGATTTTTTTTAATTTTTTCTGATGTTTTTAAATTTTTCTGATTTTTTCTGATTTTTTACGATTTTTCATGATTTTTTATTCACAAAATTATAAAATATAAATTCTCACAAGTCTACGGGTATTTTAGACATTTCCTTATACAACAGCCAATAGTCACAGCTCAACCAAACACGCACGTTTCACAGACTCACGTGCCAACAGCCACAACCACTTCTCCAAAACAGCCAGCCAACAGCCGCTTTTGCAACAGCCACAGCCCAATCAAACACGGTCTAAACTTGTGACCATTTGCACCGGAAGTCCAATGGTTGTCAGATTACAGACTTAATTTGCCAACAGGTCGTCGTAGAGCGTTGAGGCCATTTGGGACCTGCCGTGCAATTCAAATTTGAACTTTGTTTTTTCTTTTCGAGAAAGTTATAAAGCCAATGGGCATGACTAGATATTAAATATACATAAAGTATATATAAAAGTATATATAAAAATACTACTAAACGTTCAAATCTGAAACACAAATATGCCCTCCACCCACGTGCACAAAAAAAAAGAATTAGATTTTTGGCAGGTCTGTTGAGTAACAAGCGTCACCAAGAAAACCACTAGAGGCCGAGATATCTTTCCCTGTATGTACCACGACAGAGTTTTACACTTTAAAAGCCTATCTGGTATAAAACATTATTCATAATATTTTTTGTTATAAATGCATAATTTATTTGCTAATCATATTAGCAGAACTATACAATATTGTTCGGCAAAAGATATAGCTTAAAACTTAATTTGTGCATGTTTGTAAATTTTGATCAATAACATGTAAAACACAGAGAAACTTACACTAGACCTCCCTAAACTTGTGACGTTTTCTCACTTTTGTTTTTCTAGTTGAGGGCTACCTAAACATGTCGCCATTTGCACCAGAAGTCCAAATGGATGTTGGATAACAGATTTAGTTAACGTGGCGCTGTCTCGTAGAGTGTTGAGGCCACTTGGACCTGTGGCGCAAACGCAGCAAGTTCAGGGTGCCAGAAAGCAATTTTCAACTTGAGGGAGGAAAGTGAGGAAACATAACTCTAGAACGTATAAGGGAAAGTGAGGAAACATAACTCTAAAACGTATACGGGAACAAAAAATGATTCTGAATGTTAATATCCTCCAAAAGCCTTGCTGGTCCGACCAAACATAAAGTGATCATCATGGCATTCCAAAAATAAAGATAAAAAGGCATAGCGATCATCACATTCTCTCTTTCTAGTCTCAAAACTAGTGAGAACTGTTCATTTCAACCTACTAAATAAAGATTAGGGAAAAAATCAGATGCTTTGCAAACGCACTATATTTTCAGTACACGGTTTCGGTGACTTTCAAAAAGCAACATCTTAGAGGCAGGACAAGATCACAGGAATCAGAATCGGAATCAGAACGTGGGGTTGCGGAAATGGAATGTCCCCCCGCAGGTGCTGCCCTACGAACCGTCCAAAACCAGGGCGAAATTTAAAAAGCCGAGAGGAATAAAGGACTTGGCGTGATGAGAGATATATATGGAGTCGAGATCTTTTCATGTCAATTTACTTGCAGTGAGGTAGAGTGTGAGAAGCGACGTTAATTCTTCATGCGCTTGTGCCTTGTGGCTCGTGCTTAGCTAGCTAATGCAGGAGAGATATGTATGTGTGTCCCTGCATGCAGATTCTTCCTTTTGTTTTGCGAGAACTACATGCGAGATTCTGACGGCGATGGCAAGAGTTATCTGAAATATGGTCGCAGGCTGGCGGCCCAATCTTTTCTTTGGAGGTGACAGGAAAAGTTATGACAGATGCTTCACGAGCCTGCCAATTGCACTGTCCAGTAATGGCACCCCTCTCTACAGTACTTGATTCCCAGTTGGTGTGCACCGATGCTTTGCTTATTTAGTTATTCCTGTCCATTTCAGGCATTTTTAAAGCCATGTTCCGAGATGCAATTGCATGCCGGTACAACTTGCACTGGCATGGTGCTCTCGAATTTTGATCTGAAGCAAAAAGGATCGACTCATATGCAGTGGTGGACATAGGACAAAAATTTAGGAGGCTTACAGGACGAGGCTAATATGAGACAGGCCATAAAGGATCAGCTTCAATTTTCAAACTTCACCTTCGATTTTAACACTGCCATCACGTTTTAGTTTCCTAAAAATCCGTGGACTCAATGTGGATCAAAAATATTTTATTAATATCACGTTAGTTTGGTCTTAAACTTGTAGCCTCTAAGTTCTGATATTATATTGAGTCTGGTGCACCGATAAGTTCTCTTAAAAGGTTAAGCTCATAATGAATAAAGATAAACAATATATTCAATAAGTGTAGAGGCGGCCGGAACCTTTTGTCCCTCGTGGATCGGCCGCTGCTGATATGTTATGCAATTTAAAGGGTAGACCAGCATTTCTTTTTTAGAGAAAGGTAGACCAGCAATTAGTTCTATGGGTAGGCTGTAGATTTTGGAAGCCATAGGTTTGCTCGTTAATAGGTCAAAGCAGCCTCAGCTCATGCGAGACTCCGCAGATTGCACTAGTCTCTTAATGTATTATTACTTTTCTTTTGCACATCGACTATGGCCAGTCTAGGAGCCAGGCCCGTCACCTCCTGATTGAAGAAGGAAAAGGCTGATGATATGCATTAAAACCATCACTTTGCTAATCTAACTGGAGGAAAATATAGCTGAAAGAGATCGCAAGACAAACGAGAGAGATTGCGTAAGGGCTAAGTGACGGCTTTCGACGGCAAGCTTTTGGAAGAGAGAGCAACATCATAGTGATGAATGGTGATAACAGCCCATCGGTGCAGTGATACAGCGCAGCAGAAGCGATTTTCCAAAGCTAGCTGTTTTGGAAACAAAAGCATGGACCTGGCTGGGACACCATCAGGAAGCACTGGTATATCAGACGAGGCCATACTTCTATCTAGAAAAGAGGCTCGATTGCACAAAAGTGAAAAGCTGAGGATCTATGGGGACTATTGTGCCTTAACTCGATATTTCTTGCCTAAAGATTAGTTTTACATTGCTCGAAACCAGTCAATAATTGAGGTTTAGTTTATGGTCGCTAAACGCTTTTAAACTTATTTTATATGTTGATGTACAAAAATAGCTGCGAAAAAGTAGCACCATGTTCTATAACCATATTATAATCTAATTAAATTCTAAAATATACCGATTAGACTTACATATGGATACGTATATCTCTTCTGTTTTTCTATTAGTCAAGACATGATTCTAAACTCATTTTCTACAAATTATACTAAAGACAGCTAACCAAGTGATAAAACATATAAAATTAATTTGATTAAATAGAATTATTATAATCTATCGGAGTTCTCAACGCAAATTCAGTATAAAAAGGAAAGTACGACAGGCCAAGATTTTGCCACCATCCTTTATTAATCAGCCTTTAACCTCTCTCAGAAAATTAGTTTTGGTTCCGAAATATGTGGACCCGGTAATCCAGGCAACGTCTTTTCCACGAGAATTCTACTGATCTTTTGTAGAAAAAAAATTCTACTGATGCTATGGATATACGATTATTAGCGACAAACTATGTAAAACACTAAGCCGTTAACTCAATTGCATGGTGTTATAAGGACAAGTACTACGTCCGTTCGGAAACAGACGATGCTTTATAATATGTACAATTAAACTTTTTTAACTTTGCTTATTAATATACATATAACTATTTAGATTGATCGGATAAAAATAGCATCACTAGATTAGTCAAGAAAAATATGTCCATAATATCGTATAACATTTTACTAACAATTAATGTGTAAAATAAGGGTTAAAGTTGTATGTCAGAGATATTTGAAATGAGATATAATCACGAAGTGAGTAGTTCCTAAATGGATGTAGAACTGGAATTTAAAACCATGGTAATACCTTGCCATTTCGTTTCCCAAAAATATGGGTATAAAAATGTTTTTTAAGAAAAAAACGCACTAGAACGTAGTGCATGTTTGTGGGAATCTACCTAGGAGCTATATTTATTGCATTCCCCTTTGATTATCAAAAAAGAAAAAGAAAAAAGAAGGGCGCATTCCCCATTGCTGTAATAACAACTTTTTAATTACTCCCTCCGTCCACAAATGTAAGGCGCGCACGGAATTTTAGGTTTAATTTTGACCAAGAATTAAACCAATACTATTGAATTATATAATATAAAAGTGATACCATTTGAAAATATATTTGAATATGAATCCAATGGTATCATTTTTGTGTCATATAACTTAATATTATTGGTTTAATTCTTGGTCAAAGTTGAACTTTAAATTCCGTGCACGCCTTACATTTGTGGACGGAGGGAGTATTAGGCAAAATTAGTACGTCATGGAAAAGGCAAGACCAAAAGGAGACCCAAAAGATGCGTGGAGCTTGTAAAGCAAAGCAGGACAAAAGGGCAAATGGCTTATGCTGATGACGGGAAAAGGAGGAACCTTATGCTAATGATGCTAAGCTACTTAGCTACTTTCCTATTTTAACGGAGAAAGATTTAGTAGTACTCCTACTTCAGTACTACCATAGTACTAGTACCTTCTATCAGGATTGAAATGCTTTGTCCGGTTAATATTGGAACGGCCTTTCGACCAGCCTCTGATTAGAATCTTTTACATCCAGGAGGAACTCATACCCTTAAGAACAGAGCTATGGTAATTGAACACCCGTGCGGCGGTGTCTCGCTTACCTTGTTCTACCGACACGTATCCAACTGGAAATGCAATTTGTCCATGAGAACGGAGGATTGAACGAAGCAAAGTTTCTTTTATGCTCCCTGTATGGCTGTACTTGTGTCTTAGGCGTGTAACGGGAATAGTACTTTAGATATCATCCAGCACTGGTGGAATAAGATCCGTGGATGGATTATGGACATCTACCGGTCAGCGCCTGGCCACCAATCTTTCCTGTGGTTTGCCAAACGCGAAATCGCCGATTGCCGGGCGAATAATTAAAGTTCCTCCGCGCATAGGAGGAGTATATATTTCTAGGTGCTTGCCTGCCACCTTTCCTAGTTGCTGAAGCACCCGTGGACCCCGTTTGATCTCATAGGGTTTCACAATAATGGCAATCTTTTGGGCAAGTCCTTTTGTTGTGTGCCAAAAGGATGCTGACAAGGTGCTAAGGGCTTGTTTGGTTGGGCTGTGGCTATTGACAAAGCTGCTGTTGGCTGGCTGTCTAGAAAAGCTGCTGTGGCTGTGAGAAAGTGAACATATGGCTTTTGGTTAATCCAAATCATCTACAGCATTTTGAAAAATGAGCACTGAAGCTTCAACACATTGCAAAAAGCTGGCAGAAGGCAGCTTTTTCAAACAGCTGAATTTACACTGCAAAGCCCACAGCTACCGTTAGCAAAAGCTGCTGAAAAGCTGGCCGTTTGGTTGAGCTATAGCTTTTTCCAGTGAAAAGCTGCTGAAAAGCCCAACCAAACACCCCCTAAATCACCTCTCGCTGTCCATGGTGATCCTCTTTTAATCTATCTACGGAGTACTAGCTAGGTGAAGTGATGGTTTGTGACAGTGCGTATAACTGATGGAAATATATATTCAACTCGCCCTGTTTAGTGATGAATTGAGAGAGCGTAGATGCATATTTTGTCATATCCCTATTTAGGTGGTCTATACGCGTGATAAAACGCTTTTATTCTCCCTTTTAACGTGCCGGTGCCCATCTACGTGTCTACGCCTACCTCTTTAGTGGACATGCTCTAGTGTGATTGTTGGTGAAAATTCGTACTTACTCACCTTGGATCTATCTGTGAAACTTAATAAATACCATGGACCTATTTGTGAAACTTAATACTAAAGGTGTGTCTATCTTTCAATCTAATAAGGGTAATCCCAATGCTTCACCTCAGCTGTCTCTTAATCTATGCTACCTAGGCAAAAAATTTATGTGGCGAGGTAATTATGGAGGAGAGAGAGGGAAGCTGTCTCTTAATCTAGAGATGACTCTTAGTGGTGTAATCAATATAAATTAATTCTTGAGTGATCTTATGTGGCTCACACACATACTAGTATGTGCTAGAGTTATGCCATAAACAAGTTACAAGGTTAAAATAGTAGTATTGATAATAAAATATAATAAATAAAAACCTTTTAGAGACAACACTAATATACAAGCCATTGAGAATGTTGTATCTAAATAGTTATTTAATGCAGTAAGATATAACTTAAGATACAATGCATTGGAAGTGCCCTACGGTTAAATCTCTGCTCCTAAACATTGACTTTCGATCGGACCATTAAATAAGAAAAAAAATTAATGGTATACAAAGAAAGAAAGAAATACTGAAAGAAATACTCTCTCTTGTTCTCTAAAAGCTGCCATTTGGTTGGATAGTCAAACTTTCAAAGCTTTTACAATAGGATTTACTTGTCAAAGCTGTATTTTGGATACTGTGTTGATGTCCAAAACAACAACTTTCAAAAATTAGAGGGAGTAATTCTAAAGCTTTCTAAAATAAATTTGAGTTTGGTATTGGTAAACCTCTACTGCATAATACTTAGACTAAAAATTGTAGTATTTTTAAAGAAAATTAGCACGGTGTCCAGCGTAACTGCGCAGGAAACGTTTCTAATTATCTTTATTCTTTTTATCTATACGCGTGATATTAGATCAGTACGGGAAATATAAGTTCAAATCGTGAGCCGGCCTGCTAGTCGTTGCACTGAGCTGTCTATTTATGTACAGTTATGATGATCTATCGGATGTGATCTGTTTAGGAGTAGTTATGAAGATCTATCGGCAATGACTGTTTATATGCAGTTATGAAGATTTGACAGTTGTGATCTATTTAGGCGCAATTATGAAGATTTAACGGCTGTGATCTGTTTAGGTGCAGTTATGAAGATCTATTGGCTGTGATCTGCTAATAATAAAAGGGTCCACCAAATTAATGGTCGGATGTTTTGCTTTTTTGTGAGAATTTCTAGTTTTCTTCTTTTTTTTCTATTGTATTCTACATTTAGTATATAGTAGATTGCACACAGTGACTTCAGGGTGCAATTTTAGGCTCGTTCAGTATGCAACTTGAGCCAACTGAGATTTACCGAGAATTAGCGGAACCGTAATTATAAACTGTAAAATTCACGCTTCAAATGAATTTTTTCTTTCATCTTACCGTTCAAAAAGCAAAATTTTATCCAGCATAATTCCTTGATTTAAGAATAAGTTCCAAACAGGGCTGAACATCTAGCTAAGCTTCCAGATATTTTTGAGCGAAGATACCAAACCAGAGACTGCCGGTTAATGCATAAACAAACATACATCGATACATCATTTTCCATTCACCCAGTCTTTAAAGCTGCCGTGAATCCACGACTTCCGGGCTCTAGTGCCAGCTATCAAGCTCAAAACCTCCTTTCCCCCCTAGAGCCCACCATCTTTCCGAATGCAAATCAAAACTGGAAATGCAACAAAGTTGAAGAGCCACTTTCTCTGGATGTACGTACGCTTACCCCTGCCTGATATGTGTGAGCAAAGCTTCAAATGATTCGCACCCCTTTTCTGGTATAATAATTTCCAAGCCCCCTAGAGCCAAGTAACCACCACGTTTCTGGTCCACCGATGTCGGCTCTGCTCACATCATCACCCCTGTGGAATGTGGGTTGTGGGGGGCGCGCGGCGGCTCACGGATTCGTGGAGCTGGGCTGGCTCCGTTGATTTCCTCTTTCCCCTTTCGTGACACCATCATAACACAGGAGATTGGGCGCGCACCCGACCAGCCGGGGGAGACCACGCAGGATGCAACGGACCAGTGCCCTCCCCGCGTCGTGCCCGTACCCGCGCGCTGCCTGCTTTGCTCCTGTCACTCCCTGCCGGTGCGGTGAGGCCCCTTTGCTTTCTTCTGATACGTTTTCGGGGGCCCCGGCATGACGAACGCACGCTATCTTCGGGGTAGCGATTGTCTTGGGGTTTTGCGTTTGGGCGCCCGCAGGCAACGCAACGGTGCTGCTGCTGCTGCTGTCTCGGCCGGGCGAGCACGCACTAGGGGAGGCGATGCTGCTGGTGCGCCGGGTCCGTCTGAATCTGATCAATCGCATCAGAAGGCTCCAGCTTAATGATTCCAGGAGCAGGAGGCAGCATGGGCTCCACTGGGCAGTTACAGACTGTCATCAGGGTGGGTGTATCGCGTATGGCCGGGCTTTTGGCCAGCTCGCCCGCTGAGTGTCGGAGATAAAGGAAGGACGCCGCGGCAGACAGATAACGTTTCTGGAGGAAAATAGCTGGCCGAAATTTGAAATTTGCTCATTACCACTACAAATTTCGATTTCTTTGCCAAAACACGCTACAACGATTAAAATAGTATTTTTTGAAAATAGACAGAAGAAAAATTATGAATGACAGAATTGCCCGTTGCTCAACCGGTTCCAATCTAACCAAATCAAAGTCCTGCCATTAGACGTAATGTTTTGGAGTTTGGGAACATTATACAGTATTAGTTAGAGTTGATGCCAGCTTGGTGTGTTATAATACAAATAAACTAAGGATGATAAATAACATGGGCACATGAATAATTTATTACTCAAGTTTTTATTAGCTTCACCCAAACTGCTACTTAATTAAACGCAAGTGAATTAGTTTAGGCTAATGGTAATCAAGTTCTAATGCCTGAACTCTTAACCTTGAGAGGTGAAAGAAAGAGTGAGTTCTTGGAGTGTATACGTGGACATGCTTCCTTGGTTTGTTGCTTAGGACGGACTGTTTTAGCGTTCGTCGTAGCTAAGCTGCTTAGTGCAGTAGTACTAGGAAGTCTCCATCTGTCGACAGTTCGGAAACCATGTTCGGTGTAAATGGAGTCAGTCCGCAAGATCAAGGACGATGGAAGAATCGTGATAAGCGTCGGAGCCTACGTTTTTGACTAGTTTTTTTTTCGTTAGATATTGACGATGGGAAATGCAATGTATGAGAACTTTCAAGCTTCCACATTCGCATTCCAGACATGCTGCTGCAAGCGAAGCAGCGCCCGGAAGTTCCAGCCATATTATTCTCCGGACCCGTCGTCAGAACTTGACGAAATGAAAATGGAGTCAACCATTTTCAGTCGCTGTGTTGTACGACAAGCAAAAGATAAAACAGGTTGACCTCTTCCGGAGCAGAGAACAACTCTGAATTGCATCTTGTTGGTTGACAATTCCAGCTATCAAGTATGGGCTATCCACATGATATGCATAGCTCGCTAAAGTCAAGGAGTATGTAATGATCCCACCCTCGTCCTAGAGAACGAGGCCGAGAAAACACAAACAAATCACAAAATGTTTTATATGGAAAAGGAGATCGATAAGAGGCCAACGTGATACAACATCTAAATCAGCAAATGTTGCAAGAAGCGCCTCAACGATAGCAAACCGTAAAGGCATCTATTAGCATTACTTACATTGAGTAGTGAACACTGGGAATTTTTTTCCAACAGATTTTTTTTTCAACTTTTTCCGGAAGGTTTTCTACCCAACAAATACATTAATCCAATAGCATTGTAGTAGGTAGACCATGTGCTGCCGTTTTGTTAATTATCTGTGCTGTTCCACTGACAACACTGGGAACACAGAAGGCATAACTGAAGCTTACAGTCTGCAAGATAACCTTGCTAGGCTGTAGCTTTGGATCAGGTCGTAAGAAAAATGGCCACGAGATATTCTTCGATGCAGATACTAGTAGCATTTCTCTTAACCACGCTTTACTGGCCTCTGAACATAAGATTTATTCGGATCTTCAGTCTTAAGTTTTGGAGGTTTGAGTTCTCCTTTGCGTGCCTGTAGAAAGGAATCAATAAGTTACAGATTCATGGATAACAAGATACTACTTCTCAACTGCACTTTCTAACCTTCTTTCCTGTCTTCATGAAATCCCTCCAGCTAGAGACCTGCAAACCAAAAATACATGGTATTAGGCAGTGCCCTTGGCAATTGTATTCAAAACATTCAGGTAAAATAAAGAACTAACCGAGGCTTTAATTTTTCAATACTGTAAATAATTAGTTTAATAACCACAATTATAGATGTCCAGTTTAGCTAAATGGCAGTAGTATTTCACCTGTTCAGTAGAGCTCAACTAATCCTCAAACTGAAGTAGTGCATGAGGTACAAACTACCACATTACCAACTTTTCTAGGATTACTGGTGATTAAGCTAAGATTATACCAGATGCACTAGTTAATGCAATGTGATCTTTCCCCCTTCCAGCTTTTCATTGCATCCTTAGTATGAATGAGATCACCTCAACAAATTTCGAATTTCTACAAAGAATAGACTGCAAACATACCCGTTGGTCTCTGGTCTCTTCCCACTTTTCTTCATGCTCTCTCTTCCTCTTCCACATTTCTTTTGTTTCCTCCTCGTCCTTCTTCAATCTTCCTTCTTCCTCTGATATCTGCATAGTGCACATGAACGCAGCTCCAAGTGAGTGTCTCAACTGATGATATTTGAATATTTTAAAGCGTTTACTTACCCTCATCTGCATTTTCCTCCGACGCCATTCTTTGTCTGTCAAAATTTCACGAACTTTAATTATTAGCTGCTTCTGAAATTCCTCTGATCGTTCATACTGCTCTTCGTACTTTCCCTACTCATAAGCAAATCAATCATTGGAAGTTCTCAAGTGTTCAAGATGCACATAGTTCAATAAGACGTTCCAAGGGTCTTGCAGAACAATCATCATTACATATTTTCAAGATAGAACTGCAAACATGATGTGTATACAAAAGGAAAACATCAGATCTGCAAGATTGTTGAGATTCCAGCAAATGGCGCTTTTCATGATATATAAAGCATTTGTCTTTCTGAAAGGCTGTTGCTTTTGGAGTATCCAAAGTCCAATTATAGACATGTAATGAATTCTACAATATCTATCACTGCATGCAGCCAAACCAGAAAGACAAAGATGCAGCACAGATCTGCGCAGCTATTAGAGAAATTCCAGCTATTAGAGAAATTCCAGCAAAACAACAGGCTGTTTCGATGGTGTACAAAGCAGCTAGTTTTTTTTTAGAATTGTTTTCCCCCTGCATTGAATAAGAATCGACAGCCAAGTTCAAATTTATAGACGGCAGCAGGGATGAAAATGAGCAGCCACTAGCCAGGCCAGTCACTGCTGCATGCTGGTTAAGGGAAATCCCTATAGAGGGTGCAGTTTTGAATCCCAGATGGTCTAGAGTTGGTAAAACCAGTAAATTAGTCCAAATTAGACCAGTTCAGGTCCAGACGTAGTATTTTTCACATTGCTCTTTGTTTGAAACATGGTACTCCAAGTGAACATTATTAAAAAGTTTATGATAAAAGTTCAGGCCTCCTTGCGTGAGATTGTCTTACCTCATCTACTTGGGATTTTATCTTGGATGCACTGTCTTTCTTCAGCTCCTTTTTCCTCTTTGCCCTCAACTCTTCTGAATTTCCCAATACAAAGAATATCAAATTTTGCTCAAGTTCGGATTTCATTTTATTTCAATTGACAAAAAGCTAGACCAAATGAAAAAATACATCGGTGTAAAATAAGAGGCATAAAAAAGAGAACATCACACCTTTTGCAGCAGTTACTTGATCAAGAATGTACCCTCTTTCCTGTGGATCAAGTAGGAGCTGCTGTGCTTTTGCCAGAGCTGTTTATGAGTAGAGTGCGTACAATCGATTAAATATACATCAATGAGTAAGCAACAAGAGAAGCAAAACAATGTGACACAGGATAGCAAGTAGTTTACGTGCAATAAAAAGTTGTTAGTTTTAGTGGCAGAACTAATTATAGAAGCCAAACTCTTAGAAAACGAGATAATGAAACAATTATGGTTCCTCTCAAAAAGTGCAGAGGGATAACAAAGATGTCTAATTCTAGTGATTTTTACATGGTATAATTTACGTTAAGTTATCTCAACCTCGCTGTGGATTCCAATATAATTTAATTCATTTGCAGTTTTCATCTGGTTGTCCTCATGTGCCTCTTTCCCACAACAAGATAAAGTCCTGGATTGATGATTAGCACTGACATGCCATGATCTTGTTGATACCATTCCTCAAGCGCCGTGTTTTTTCTCTTTTTGCAGTCAGATATGTAGAACTACCAGCTAATGTCTACTTCTTGATTGTTTATTACGAGTTATATTTAAAAAAAGATCAAAATCTAGCCTACAGCAACCTGATATGATTATGTATTACTATTAACATCTCATATGCTCCACACAGGCACTAATTATTGGTCAGTTTGCATACCTCCAAAAGCTTCTTGTGCTTGAGGATGCTTGCATTTGTCGGGATGGACCAACAAGGACAACTACAGATTGTACAACAAGCAACAACAATTAGATCTACACTAAAACAGAAAATATCAGGATCAAATAAAGTATTTAAATATCCATTTTTTAATACCTTCCTATATTGCTTCTTCACCTCATCTGGGGAAGAATCGAAAGACAACTTAAGATGCTCAAAAGGGTTTAATTTGAAGCAACCAAGTATCCTGACAAGTTTAGAATGTGTTAGGAACAAAATATATAATCTGAAATAGTCTTAAGGTTCCAATTCAATTATTTTTCCACTGAGAAATACTCCCTGTTTGGCGCACATGTCATTCCAAACTTCTCACTTTGTTCTAAATGCATATCATTATACAATTTGGAGGTACATATATAAAGGTTTTTCCTACCATACACCTCCCTCAACAATTTAGTTCACTCTTCCAAGAGCAAAGGAGTAATCTAGGCACGGAGGAGCTTCAAAGAAGCCTTAGTAGTAATATTCAGCTTCATGCCTGCTAGAGTCTAAAATAAATCCTACTCTGGAAAAGGAGGGACTATGACTAAGATAAAGCTGTAATGACATTGGTAAATATTTGTTATTTCACTGTTAAAGCTCTCAGTAATTAACTATTGTGTGTCACTCGAAAAACTAAGACATGCCTAGATAGTTGCACGGTATGTTTGACTAGTCACTTATCATGTTTAATTCTTTATAATAGATAAGTAGTAATTAAGTTAAAAGGGCTTCAAAATCTAAAGTATAATAATATGACTGGTGGACTCCATTGGACAGCAGAACAGACACAGAAGACACAAGCTATGACTTTGTCATGCCATGCATAGTGAACACTACGTCACAAACATTGTACAAGAGGCTCTGTCCATCTTGAGTCCAAAACTATCAGCTAAGGAGAAGCTCGCATTGCACAAGAGGCCCAATTTGTCTTGATTCTGATATGGCGCACAGTAAGCACATAAGAGCGAGGCTCTTAACATCATTACCTCAGGTACAATCTAAAATAGCAAAATAAACTACGAGATGCAATCAAATCTTAGATGCAGCAATGGATCCAAAGCTGCAAACTCAATAGAAGAGCACAAACTATGGGTAATATGCACAATTTTACGGGAGATTTGATAAAATGCCCCGTCATGTGTCACTGAAAAGTGGTCCCGAAACCCACATGTCAGTGACACATGACGGGGCATTTTACTAAACGCCAAAGTAAAAGGTGGCATTTTATCAAAATTTTCCAATTTTACAGGTCTAGGTTCGGTTCAATCTAGATTTTGTGCCCAATTAAGAAAATTAAGTAGGGAACCTCATTTACTGCATGGCATTCTTCAAGCACACTCCGGATTATATCAATAGGCTGCATTCACAAGGACTCACATATGCAAGTACAATATGAATTATCCATTCACAGGCCACGAATTTCCATAAAAACGAGTTTTTTAAGCTACAGTATGCTTCAAGACCTGGGTTCCTGGATAAAATCACCAAGCAAAAAAAGGCAGACTTTAAATGAGACCCTAATTCGCACATGCCAACCAGACTTGAGCAACTCCAACTCCCTGCCCATATATCTCCAGGAGGATCAGGACCTTCCCGATAAAGCGAGTTTTCCCTCAGATAGGATCACATCAGAATGAAAAATATCACAACATCTCATCATGACAAAAGGAGTAAAAGTGGCAAATTTTCGCAAATTTACTGATTTCCATAAAGGGAAACATGAAATTCCAGGTGCAATCGAGACCCATAAGCCGACTCGTGGTTCGCGCAAGTGAACGAACCGTACGACTCCAACCTAGGGTTCACGCGGAACCAAGGGGAACCCCCGACTCCCACCGAGATTCAGCAGCAAACTGAGGTTACATCCCTACCAATCGCAGGCGCGGCTGGGGATCTGAGGCTACGGCATGCGCAAAGGGTTCGCGAGGAAATTAAACCGATCAGGGAGACCCGGAGGGAGAGCGAGAGAGACCTGAGGACTTCGTTGTCACGCTCCACCTCGCTGACCTCGGCGAGGAAGCTCTTGAGGAGCTGGTCGTCGTCGGCCTCCGACGACGCCATGGGAGTTAGTGGGAGGAGGAGGAGGAGCGGTCGCGGTTCGGGTGGGCTCCGGCCTTGAGGGAAGGACGACGGGAGCGCGTTTCGTCGAACAAGAAGAGAAAGAGAGAGTGTTCGTGCGGAAGGACGGTCTAGATTTGTTGTGCTCAGACGTGCTAGCCCGCCAGGTCTGGACTCTGGAGGCCTGCTTTGTGTTTCTTCTTGATAGGCCAGGTCCAGGTCCGGACCTCACGTAACCGGCCAGTCTTTATTTCGCGAGCTTGCCTTGATAGAACTTTCTGAAGGCCCAATGAGTGGCCACAATTTTATTTTTCGAGAGAGAGGGAAGAAGCCATAGTCATAGTTAAAAAAATCAGACCGGTGAGCGAACCGGTCAAGCTACTCGTTTACTGGTTTAGTCGTCCAACTGTCAGCTCAACCACGGTCCAAATGTAATATATTTAATTGATATTCAAACTAAATCTGAGTTAATTTTAGCTCATATATTCTAGGAGACAAAATATAGAGTTTACTTCCCATGTTGAACACAAAGGCTACTCAGCCCAGTTGGTGCTGGGCCTTCTTCCCGGTTGCGGTTTGGCGGTTAGAGGTCCTGAGTTTGATTCTGGGTGAAGTGCTATGTTCTAATATTTTCCCACTTTTTTTAATTACCAAAATGGTCTTTTAAGCAAACTGGATTGTACCAGGCGCCAGTCGGTTTTTTCCAGTTGAACCTCCGGTCCGGTCGGATTTTTTAAACTATGGCCCTGATAATACATCGAGGGAAAAAATGGTCTTCCGTGCCTAGTTGACGGCTAGGCAATCAACAACGAGATGGCGTTGGTGTCGAGTTAGTTTGGCAGTGGCAAATCATGAATTCGTGAGTTATATAGTGGTATAGAAGAAATCTTCTTGACTTTTGTCTCCGAGAGAGCTAACATTTTCACTGAATCACAGTTCATCTCTCTATCGCCATTAGGGATGACAATCGGTTGGGTATTTTCAGGTATCACTTTTTCAAACACATGTTCATACATATGGGTCCACCCACAGCCCACCCACGCTAGGACCTATGGACATCTGTGATTGGACCCAGCTGGGTATCAACCCGGTGATGTACATGAGGTAGCAGCTCAACAGTGGTCTCCCAAAATAATCGAATAATTCAACAATAGCCTCATGTTACAAACAAATAGTCCCGTAATATGACAGTAAATAATCTCTAACTGGCTAGGATTTAAGTTGAGATTTTAAGTTTTATATCCCATACTAAATGTCCAGTGACCTCCATGTCATATTAATTATAACTATTATCTTGCAATTTCTCTGGTATACATGGGTATTGATGGGTCAATATTACCACACATGTCTGGCCACGACACTACGAGATATCCATCCAAGAAACTCATGGGCTGAAGAAGAGACCCATACCCACCCTCCGCAAGTATATTACCAGTGGGTACCTGGATCCATGGGTAAAAATATTGATTGTAGTCTCCACAATCTAGATATTGGTCATTAAATCCAAAAATCACAATTAAGGGGCCAATATTGAGCAAAAGGTTGTATGTAGGATATCTAAAAAAAATTATATTGTTTTATGCAAAATTCATGTGAACATTATCGCCTTTCAAACATCTAGAATTGTTTTGGAGAAGTAGGCAGATATATCGGAAAGCCAAATTTCCCCACAAATCATCACATTACCTCAACATTTTTTTGGTGTAGCCGAGGGTGCGCATAGAACTAACCAACACTCCATGCTGCTCGCCAAGCATTGTCTAGTTGAAGCGGTGTGTGCCTTGGTATATTTATATCTATATAAAATGTACAAGTTTGCGGAATTCAAACTGTCTGAATCATCCATCTAAGTATAATTTGATGGATCATAATTTTAATTGGACTCCTACAAATTCAATTTTAGTTGCACATTAGCTCTCATTATCAACACCTTTTAATTATGATTTACGTCTCTTAATCCATCCCTTTTAATTGCTCTTTACGTCCTCTCTCACTATTTCAAATCATACATTCAGTATTTTTCTAATCTCCTCTCTGACTACCGTTGCTCTCCATCACTATTCATCTCAATTCTGAATAGATTGCAAATGTTAAATAAATACCTAAATGTAGTAAATCAACTAGCACAAGGTACATTTCAAAAAGTGTTTCCTAAATTTTAATGAAGTTGTACTATGGTCAATATGCTTAATAGACTTTATATGTATCTAATTTATTTTATTTAATCTATATTAATCAAGATGTGCCTTGCATGTATAGGACTCCTAATAATAGTAAAATGTGTGCGGTGGTGTCTGTCTGCACTTTCCAGCTCTTTTATGGGAAGATGATTTGTCTTGTCGTGGGCCCATTTTGACTTCGCCTTTATATTTTGTACTCAAGAGGTAATTTCCGCTCAAGCGGACTAGGTTGGTTTGATAACCAGGGTCCAATATCTAGATGGCTGCAAAAATAAGAATGAAGAACTTTGCTATTTTTCTGGATGGCTACAATATCGTTATGTACTTAATGCATTTTTCAGTAAAAATTTCTTTGAGCGGAAAAGAAACTGACTTTAAATGCTTACATTTTTTGGCTTGCGGCACTGGCGATGAGAATACCCATGTCTACACGGTGGCATGTGGCGACAGCTTCCCTCGGTTTCAGAGAAGATGCGAGGAGAAGCTGTCGGCGGCATGGTTCGGGTGAAGCAATTGGGTGTGAGCGTTCACGGAGACAAGGAAGAGGGGAGCTGGGTCTTCCGAATTATAGTTTTAGTGACATATGTTGTAGCTCTGCAAGCTTCAGATGGGTCTCTTGAATTATACTTTTGGTGACATCTGTTATAGCTCTGTAAGCTTCAGATCATCATAGTATGTTGTGTCGTCACAATTGTTGTTTTTGTTTTTTTGTTGGTTTCCTCATTGTCTAAAACAGTTAAATAACTTTCCGATCTTCTTTCCCAGCTAATTCTTGCACCCATACTGTTTGAGGAATAGAATGGTGTATATATACCTGTGTTTTTAATCTGAATAGGAAGTTTAGTGTTAGAAAAGATTTACTATTGAAAAAATTGAAATAACATTGTTGCGATGTTGTCTGTTCAAATAGTCAAGATTTTAGTGTAGTGACGTAGTTGCCGTTGAAGCAAAAGTTGATTACGTAGCTGAACCACGATCCATTTAGAAACGTTAAGATTTTGATTTTTGACAAGCATTATATTTGCCAAGCCTTTTATCTAATAGTGAGGTGCCTATAGGATTATTAAAATACATGTGACTTTTGATGTACGTGAATACATATCTCTTATACATTGAGAAAAACATATCTTACACATACACAATTACTAATAGAGAAGTGCTTCTATACTCTTCTAACCTAATTTTTGCACGATTTTTAAAGCGATGCACTGATCTCAAAGCAGCAGCTAGTGTTCAATGGGCTGGCCCATATCCAAAACCCGCCCACGCGCGCCCTCGCACCACCCACCCGACGGCTCCCTCGCACGCCGCCGCGCCCTGCCGCACCCGTGCACCGCCGCCTCGCGCCTTGCCGCTCCCGTGCACCGCCGCCTCGCCCCTGCCGCCGCCCTCGCGCGCCGCTGCCCTCGCGCGCCGCCGCGCCCCTGCCGCCGCCCACGCGCGCCGTCGCAGCCCTCGCACGCCGCCGCTCCCGTGCACCGCCGCCTCGCGCCCCGCCGCCCACGCACGCCACCGCGCCCCTGCCGCCGCCCTCGCTCCCCTGTCGCCCTCGCGCGCCGCCGCCCACGCGCGCCGCCGCGCCCCTGCCGCCGCCCTCACGCGCCGTCGCAGCAATTCCGGCGACAAATTCCACGTCGCCTCCTCTCCTTCTGAGGCGACTCGTCCCCGTGTGGCGACGACGGCAACACACCCGATCCACCGCGGTGACCCTTCTCTCGGCGGTGGCGATGGCGAGCACATCCAATCCACCGCGGCGACCCCTCTACCTGTGGCGGCGGCCACGGCGACGGCGACCACATCCAAGCGGACTACGAGTTCCGCGGTGCCCCGTCTCCATGCTACGGCGATGGTGGCCACATCCAGGCAGCGTGCCGTATTTTTGTTTCCGCATATTTTCAACTCTAAAGCAACCCAAGCTCTGCTGATGCTTTGTGGTTAGCTCTTTCATTGTTGCTGTATGAGAATAAATGTCAGGTGTTTAGCTTCAGGGTGTGAATGTGAATAGCTGTCACTGATGTGAATGATTTATTTTAGGAGAACTCTTGTTGTGGTGAATTCTAGTATTGTTTAGGCTTAAGTAAAATTTGAGCGAAAATATCCATTGTTTCATGGTGCAATCACTTATTCATGTTTGGGAATGAAAGACAAGCAAAGATTCAGAAAATGAGAGAAATTTGTTCTGCAATGTCAAATTTCTATTCTTCTAGCTTTTTACTTCTGATTGGAGAGAAGTTCGCTTGCTGACAGTAAACATTCTGTGGCACCTGGTGGTATCCGTTACTGCTCCCTGTATCTGGGCTGACATTATAAGCTAGCAAAAAATGCGTGCATAAGACATAGCTTGTTCTCATCTCTTCCTGTTTTAGTTGTTTAGTGTCAGTGTGTGGCTGCCTGCGTACATTCGCATGTCCAGGTTACAAGTCACCCCCAAGTGCTAAAAGTTCATGCACACTGGTATCAGGTTTCTGTTGTGAACACTCGGAACGCTTCAGGTTTCAGTACTTCTTATAGAGAAGGAAATTTGAAACATTTACATAGTACTTTCCTTGGTTCTTCCCCCACTGAAAATTGGTGCATATACTAGTAAGAGCCACAGAAGGAGAACTCAATCAAGGTTAGCAGCCAAACGAAAGAATTTTCAGTCACCAATTCCACAACAGGAGGAATATTAACTTTCATTTTCAGTCAGCAATTCCAAAACAGGAGGAATAGGATGTAAACTTTCATGGAGAAGATGGCTCAGCTGCTGGAGCTAAAAATGTACATAAATAACTGGATCGTCTTACAAATCATTATAATATAATCATAATCTCTTGCTCTGATACATTGTATTGTTGAGCCTTCCATTAAAGTGTAAATCTGCAGACTAGACACCGCAGCAGAGTTTTGTCGAAAACCAAGCAGCAGGCTTGTAAATTCTCCTGGAATAGGAGGCATAACCATTGCCGAAGAATCTCCGGAAGGCATAGTAGCTATCAAGTTTGGAGTTGTATTGCCAGCATTGAAGTCAAATGATCCCTAATCCAAGATAGAAGTAGAATGAAATAAATAAATAGATGACAAATGATGGAACAACACAGGAAACACAGGAAACAGGCCTATTATTATGTTCAACTAATGGAAAACACAGGAAACAGCACAGGAAAAAGCAACAGAAAGTCTCTCAAAATGATAAGTATAACATGATTGAAATCGGAATTTCGGCTAAGAAATCTTGTGCAGCATGCTGATGTTTCCTCCCTTGATCTGTAGGATTCCATTTGCTCCCTCAAATCAGTGATTATTTTCTTTTGGATTTCAGAGAAACGCAGTATACAAAATGGATGAGCTTGTTCTCCTTCATAAGCTTGGTAACCTGCAATGCAATGACAAAAGATTACCAAAATGTGCATGAATTGAGTTGCTCAAAAGCTTCAGAGCAAAGTGTAGTCTGGGCAGCAGTAGGTAAAAGTCAAAAGAAATAGCATGAAACTGCAGTGAGATCAAGAAGGCAAGCACCTGTGTTTCTCTCTCTCGCGCATGATTTTACGAACTTCTTCCTTCACTTCTTCATTTTGGTTTGCATGTGAAAAGATTAGTTCGGCGATCATCTTCTTCCTCGAAATGCATACATCTCTCTGTAATAGAAATACGAGAAGTTCAGATTTTACATGTAAGTGCAGTTGAAAAGGTTTTCCTATATGGATTGTTCGTTTTGACCAACCTGTGTAAAATCAATCTTAAGTCTTGTGCCATCCCAATGTTCCATATATTTCAATGCAAATAGTCCACATGAGTGCCTATTATTATAGAGCAACATTTAAAAAATAGTATGATATAAGGTAATCATCAGTAAAGACTTTGCTATATACTCACCCATCAGTTTGTTTTGGGATATTTTCTATTTGTCTTATTGGCCAACTGGTTACATCTGGTAAATAGGGATCTAAATGTTTCCTCGATACGCTAACTTCTGCCTCGATCCCATTTAGCTATATGTGTGTGTGAGAGAGACATTTAGTTATCACTCCCTCGCAGTAAGTAAAATGGCAATAAGTGTGTATTAAGTAAAAAATGTGTGTTTAGCCGCATTGAGAGAAAACATTACGAGTTTTTCAATTTTCTCCTTATACATCTGAAGGCTCCTTAATGAATCTAGAATTATAATTTGCCATAAGTGGGTATGTACAACAGTAATAGTTGTCCCAACCACTTTTAGGACGCACCTTTTCCCAATAAAGGTACTGTTACAGCAACATGGAAACAAGTCAGAAGTGATTATCTCATATGACATTGTTAGATAAAAGATGCGGTCATACCTGTAGAAGAGCTAAGTAGCCTTTTGGCCATTGGTTTTTAACTTCACCCCTTTTCGTCTTTTTGAGATTAGACTTCAGAAATGGCAGCACTAAAGAAATCCAATTAACTCCCTTTAATTGTGAAACATTTTCTACAAAGGCATAGTAACCTCTTGGTATGTGCTTACTTGAAACTGGTACTAGCACCGTACCAAGAAGGACTAAAACAACCCTCCTAATAAAATCATCATCATCGGATCCAGACAACTCAATATCTGTGATTAATTCATCAATCACTATCTTATTTTTCTGCAGGTTGACAAAATAGGATGGTATCTCCTTGGATCACAGACTAGACATGATAAACGTGTATAACAATTTTCAGATAAGCATTGCTGTGCATAAATATGGAGAGGAAGCACCAAAATTGCAACACTTTGAGGAACCAGTTGAGGAATACTAAGCTTGAATAAACTTTCAGAGAGCTGAAAATATTGCCCAACAGCACAGGAAAAAGCAACCATGCCAAAACCTGAAGAGTGTATGCAGGTACCATCAAATGTAGGTGAACAGTAGTGCATATCTAAATGAACCTTTCTGAATCGCATTTTGAGTCTTTAGATTCTCTGATATAGCAGAGGCAAATGTTTTACAAGAGTACCTATTCTTGTTCCCTCAAGACAACACTAAAAAGTAATAGACTGCAAATAACTAATGAGCTTCATTTTTTCTGTTTCCAGATTTCACTGGCAGTGTGGACCAATAAACTTGCATTGATGACTACCTGCAAAGATACACAATTACTCTTGTCAAACACAAATTATACACACAAAACTCCTACTCGATCTTACTCAAACTGTAGCTACAACTTACTCTTCTTGCACTTTCATGGGACAACGACGAATATCATGGCCAGATTTGTGGCATACACTGCATAATCTTGGTCGACGATCATCAAATGACTTCATTCTCCCTCTAGGTGCACCTTTAGTGACTACACAGGTGGGATCGAGAACCGAACCTTTAGTCTTCGGAGCAGTTCCACTTGCATCATTATCATCACCATATGTGTGCGTGACATTTGCTGCATTGGAAGAATTCTTCTTCATCATGACTATTGGATGCCAAATCAAAAAGCTCAGACCCTAGCGTATTGAGCTCATGATACCACACTTGCTTCTTCGTCCACACATGCAAATCACTTTTTCTCAATGAAGGAAGGCCATCTTTCGCATCTTTCGATAGCCGCTGCAGCACACAACACTTAGGTATTTCCGTCATCTCTAAATGCTTCAGAACACAAAGGATATGTTTGCAAGGGATCCCCTCGCGCTCCATCTTTTGACAACTGCATTTGATAGAACAATTGGTTCTAGGACAAGTATTGTCAACAGAGAATGTTCCTCCTTGTGCCTCTTTTGACATCAAAATATATCTAGTACAATTTCCATCATGTAATACCTCACCAATATCAAAGTTGGATAGCTCTTTTAGCTCTTCTTGCACTAGATCAAAATTTGCAGATGTGAAAACATGGCCAGCTGACTCTTCAAGTTCTCGACTGTCAGTAACAGCAACAGGCCAAGACTGCGATGCCCTACAATCAAACTCGGCCTCTCTACGACGCATGCCAGAAACACATACCTCATAGTGTTCTAGCAAATCAACCAAAGACATGTAATTGTCCAGATGCCTGTGCAGACGTGAATTCAGACTCTCACTACGTTGGTTAGTTCTCATGCCCAAAAAAAACTTGTCGTATAGAAAAGCAGCAGCCCATAGTCTCCTCTTTCTGTACATTCTGTTCAACCAATCCCGGTTCCTATTGGTTTGGTACTTCTCAACAAACGCATTCCACTTGTCCTCAAAGTCAGCGGGTGAGCAAGCATCATATATGAATGACCTAAATATGCTGATGTATGCGTGGTGAAGGTGTTTCCTGATACCTTTCTCAATATGCCAAGAGCATACACGATGATTCGTGTTAGGGAGGATTTGACGAATCGCTTTCATCATTGCATTGTCACTGTCTGTTATTATAGACTCCGATTTTTGCTGACACATTGCTTTCAAAAACATACTAAGCAACAAGGTATATGAAGCAACACACTCATCGGACACAATACCACATGCAAAGATTGTGGTTTGACGATGGTGGTTAAGTCCTACAAATGGAACAAAAGGCATCTTGTACCTATTCATCCGATAAGTACTATCGAATATGACAACATCACCAAACGATTGATAATCCATCCGAGATTGCGCGTCACACCAAAACAAGTTTGTCAGACGGCCTTCCTTGTCAAGTTGGTACTCATAAATGAAATCTGGATCCTTCTCCCGCCTATCTTTCATGATCCCTAGTGCAGCATTTGCATCACCATCCACAATTCTTGACCTCTTGTACCTAGAAGAGAAATTGTAGATGTCCTTCCTGACAAACCCAACCTTGTCGTACCCTCCATGTTTGCACTCCATGACATCCATTATGACATGTTTCCGAATCCCCATCGATTCCATTAATACTATTTCTGATTTCTGATGATCCTTAATTTTCCTATGGGATCGAAGAAATGGAGTTTCATCCCGAGATGTTAGATTGTGGTTATGCTCATCCACAAAATTGTCCACAAACCAGACTCCACGATCCATATCAAGCCTAATGCTGAGTTCAGCGCGACAGTTTTCTCGAGTATTAGCTCTTTCCCTCCTTTTCCGATCCTTGATGTTGCTCACCTCCGGATCCCGAATCCCTTCCTTAGAGCAAACAAATCGCCTATAGTATATGTCTCCTACTTTTTTCTCACGCCGCACTGTCTCCCTTCGGATGTTGAACCCTTTCTTCATTGCATATGAATTGTAAAATCTATAACAGTCTTCTTCACTTTCAAACATCATCTGAATAATATTCCAGTACTCATCTAGAGCTTCATTTCTTTCGTCCACATTGCTTAACATATTTTGACTGCTTCCACAATCATGAGACTCTTTAAACCTGCTATTTTCCTAACAACAATAACAAGGTGTTTCCCTCATCAGATTCCATTGAAAATGCTATTGTCCTGAGTACAGAGATACATAACAACACAGGTAACTATATATAGCGATTCCAGATCATACCAATCTAACCTCCACATTGTTGTTGCGTGCATCCAACTCCGATGGAAATTTTCCTTTTCTTGCATCATCAAGTTCATCCATCCTAATCTCACTGCTCACAATAAGCATGAAATCAAACAACAATAAATAATAAGAGAAGAAGAATATTTCCACTGATTCCAAAGCTTTACATCACGGCTCTTGCTTAATTGGACAAATCAAAAACTGCGCACAATTGATATTGTTCTTGTAAGGCAGTCAAGCTAAAATGAACCATGAGAAGAGGATGCGGTCTACTTTTACGAGGGTTGCAGGAAAGTATCCAAAGAGTGCGATACATCTAGGGCAGACCTGCTAGATACTTGCATTTTTTTCTCATCAGTGAATGGTGGTTACACCAAATATAATGGAAGCAGCAAAGGGAGCATGCCGAGATCTCACTAACAGCTACCTTCCCCGTTGAACCTAAAATCTGAAGTAAACTGTTATCAAGTTGCCCTATTAAGCTGTAAATCATTTACTCCCAAGGTTATCAAGAACCTAGCAAGTCAGAATCCAAAAGAGGACCCTCCTATCCACAAGCAAGACCTTGATTCTAGCTGAACTAATTGGCCATCTTAATCGGGACTAGCATCTGAGCCAATGCACATAGCATCATTAAACAAGGAACTTGAGCAGGCTTCACTCACCTGAGAACTGATTGCAAGAGAACAATTTATTCTTCACAAATCATCTCTGGAGTTGCTGATGCACTGCGCCGGTGATGGGGTGAAGGATGCGGCGGCGGGGCTGGCGTCGGGTGCGGAGCGCCGGCGATGGGGCGGAGGCTGCGCCAGCGGTTCCGCCTGCAGCACCGGCCGGCGGTGACCGAGGAGGAGCGCAGCCACGATTCACATGGCGTGTTTCTCTTGCGGCTTCTTGGTTTGATTCACCAATCTCGAGTTTTGGAGTGCCTCCGAAGCAATGAATCACCGAAGTACTGACAATGGGCCACCCACTGTAAACCAGCTAGTCCTGATTTTGTACGCCCAGCTCTAGATGTCTAGCAATCCAAAAGGCAAAAACATGCTGGGGCGGCGGCAGGAGCGTCCGGCGACGGGGAGGAGTGGCGTGCGCGGGCGGCGGCGCGAGGGCGACGGCGCGTGAGGGCGGCGGCAGGGGCGCGGCGGTGCGCGTGGGCGGCGGTGCGCGAGGACGACAGGGGAGCGAGGGCGGCGACAGGGGCGCGGCGGCGCGCGAGGGCGGCGGCAGAGGCGCGGTGGCGTGCGTGGGCGGCGGGGCGCGAGGCGGCGGTGCACGGGAGCGGCAGGGCGCGGCGGCGTGCGAGGGCTGTGACGGCGCGTGAGGGCGGCGGCAGGGGCGCGGCAGCGCGCGTGGGCGGCGGTGCGCGAGGGCGACAGGGGAGCAAGGGCGGCGGCAGGGGCACGGCGGCGCGCGAGGGCGGCGGCAGGGGCGCGGTGGCGTGCGTGGGCGGCGGGGCGCGAGGCGGCGGTGCACGGGAGCGGCAAGGCGCGGCGGCGTGCGAGGGCTGCGACGGCGCGCATGGGCGGCGGCAGGGGCGCGGCGGCGCGCGAGGGCGGCGGCAGGGGCGAGGCGGCGGTGCACGGGAGCGGCAGGGCGCGAGGCGGCGGTGCACGGGAGCGGCAGGACGCGGTGGCTGTTGGAAATATGCCCTAGAGGCAATAATAAAGTTGTTATTATTCTATTTTCATGTTCATGATTAAGTTTATGTTCTATGCTAGAATTGCATTGGTTCTTGAATATGAGATTCAGAGGAAAACCTAATTGCATGTGTGGAATAATAAACACCATTCAGATCCCTAGTCAGGCCTTTGGACTAGCTCATGTATTGTTGATGATCTTGTTTTCCTGATCATGGGCATTGTTAATGTAACAAGGATGCCGGCAATAATGGGAACACATTGTTAGGGTAACAATGGTGTTGGATAGACTCCCTTATGAGATACTGCGAGATCACTTCGTCAATATGTTGTCAGTATCTTCTCATGATGTGTTAACGTTTACTTGCGTCCTTAGACCATGAGAATATCATAGACCCGGATACCGGATGGTTGCTTTGGGGTCATCAAACGTTACTCCGTAACTGGGTAATTATAAAGGTGACTTCCAGGTACACCAGAAAGTATATCGTGGTTCTAGATATGTCAAGACTGGGATTTGCCCATCCGGCGATGGAGAGATACACTCTGGGCCCACTCGGTATTACGGTGTCCAGCATCGCCTGGCCAGGTATTGTGACTAAAAGGTTAGTCACGGGGATACCGGAATACGGAAACGAGAAAAGAGTACAAACCGGTAACGAGGATAACTAGGTATGGTGATCAAGGAGTTGATCACAGGGATACCGTCAAAGTCTCGCCTCGAGTTGTGTAACGTATCGTGAGGCAAAAGGAATTGTATGCGACAATACAAGGTTCTCTCGATAAAGATCTTCGATGATATGTGGGAGTCGTTATGGGTGTCCAGATCCCGCTGACGATTATTGACCGGAAGGTGTCCCGGACATGTCCACATATACTCGAACCTATAGGGTCACACGTTTAACATTTTAGCGACATTTAGGAATGCTACGATTTATGGAGAACGAGAGAGAAGGGTTCCGAAAGTGTTTCGGATGATCTCGAAAGTGTTCCGGGAGGTCCCGGATGGTTCCGGTGATGTTCGGAAGTGTTCCGGAAAGTATTGGAAGGTTCTGGAAGGTTCTAGAAATTCTAGAAGGTTCTAGAAGGTTCTAGTGGAGTTGGACTCCAACTCCAACAGGGTGTCCCTGCTGGAGTAAGACTCCACCTGCTTAGGGAGAGCTGCCCCAACCCCTATAAATAGAGGGGCAGGGCACCTCAAAGAGTATCAAGGCAGCCCCAGAAGCAGCCCTAAACCCTAGGCCGGCCATCTTTAGATTGGCCACAGCCTTCTTTTTCTCTCTCTTCTAGGTTGGATCTAGTACAGCTGCCGGCGCGCTGCTGCTTCTCATTCTCGTAGATCCCCGCTGTTCTTGTGTGCTGTCCACACATTACTGCGGTGTCGCTGATCCGGTACGCGTGGATACCTTGGAGACGTCGTATACTTCGGCGTTCGATCGGGCGAACTATTCGCGAGGAGATCGCTCTCGTGGCTGGGAGGTATAACCTAGCTGCGGGAGTCTGCGGACTTCATCGACATCGGTCAACTTCTCCGCTGCATTGACGTGATCGTCGAAGGTATGATCTCGTTGCCTGCACCTCGATAGTGATCTTGGGGTGGATTGTGCGCGGTAAATTTTTGTTTTGCGTAGCACGTTCCCCAACAGCGGCGTGCGAGGGAGCCATCGGGTGGGTGGTGCGAGGGCGCGCGTGGGCGGGTTTTGGATATGGGCCAGCCCATTGAACACTAGCTGCTGCTTTGAGATCAGTGCAGCGCTTTAAAAATCGTGCAAAAATTAGGTTAGAAGAGTATAGAAGCACTTCTCTTACTAATATAGCTTAACCCGTGAGATGTTTGGGCGTGAAAGATAACTGCTCTTACACTTCACAGAAAAATTCAACAGCCCGCTCCGCAAATCTTGATTTTACTTACACAGCAGTGCCACAGACAAGTATCAGATCAGAACGCCAAAAATGAAGAAATACATTGACATTGGAAAACAGCGGGAACCGGATTGTGGTCCATCAATAATCAGCCACGTTCTATTTCATTCTACTATACAGGAATAATGTTAGAGCCAATTCCATGTCGCACCAAGCTCTACCAATCCTACGTATACCAGCAATCTCCAATCTGTCGTGTACAGTACACGCTCCACGCCCCTCACATACACCCCGCACTGGTCCAAGTAGAGTACGATCACATATCGCATTGCCGCACCGCCACGCCACGCCACGGCCACGGGTGCGCGGCATACGGCTTTATTTCTGCTCTGTACTTACGTACCTTCACTTTCACCAACAGCAAGCCTCCTGCTCCAACCGGGCTACTACTGCCCGACGTCGCGCTTGTGAAGGATCTTCCCCGCGAGCACGGCGGTCTCCATGACCCCCTTTATGACGAACGCCACCTCGCTGACGTCGCACTTATTCCCCGGGAACGTCGGCCCCGCCGGGCTCACCCTGTCGATGCAACCGAGCAGGTTCTCGTTGCACTTGGTGTTCAGGTAGTCATCTGCACACACAAACACGAAGACGACACATGTACACCGAAATCATTCATCGATCTCTCGTGTTGGACCGGCAGGTTTTGGTGCGCGCGGTCGAGTGCGAGGGAGAAACTGGGTGTTTTTGGTAATCAATCATGCGTGCCTCAAACGACGCGTGCAAGTGATGCAACCGTGCTAGCAACGGAAGCGACAGGCCAACATCTATCGACGAGCTAGTGGCGCAGCGGCGTACGTGTTGGTTGCGTCGCACGCATCGACTAATCTCTGTCAATGCGCTCTGGGGGTGTGTACAGATTTGGCCTTAAAGCGCGTTTGACAACACAGGGACAAGCCCTGAGGCATCTGTAATTTACGGGTTGATTGTGCCCACGGTCAAGTTCTGACAACTACAGTAAAACTGTCGAAACAAACAAAAACAATAAATCAGGTTTCAACAACAATATAATCAACTTTTAACCCACGAAAAAAAGCTTTCAACCCTGAAAATACCAGCTTTCAACCATAAAATAATCAATTTTCAAGCTGTCAGAACTTGACCGTGCCCACGGTCAATCGCCCATTATAATTTTCGCTGCAACACATGCACCTGTTAATCTAATAATTCATGATCATACTGGTAGTACTGGCTTGAGATATGGTCTGTTAGGTGGCGCGTCATCCCGTGAACACCTGGCATGAGGTTGAGAGCTCAGTAGGACCTTTGGTGGAGATGTCAAGCGAAGCAAAAAGAAAGATTCCCTTGTTTTTCTCCTGCCCGATCTTTTCGTTTCAGGTAGAAGAAAGGTGAGAGTTGAGAGACGGTACTGTTGTTGGCGTCGACGCAGTGGTCGTGGACCATGCAGCAGGCGTCGAGGGCGTCGCAGGGCTTCTCCCCGGGGCAGCCGCTGTAGAGTATTCCGCAGTATTTCCCGTACCTCAGCACTGGCGCAACTTCCGGAGGTAGATGGCGTCGCGAAAACAAAAAGCGAAGGGGTGTCAGTTACTCAGTTCCCCTGCCATTATTCAACTGAAAATAACAACAAAATCCTCTCTCCTAGTTGGCCTACAACTTCTGCATGCACAGACTATACACAGTCCGTTCATGGCAAATGGAACTCTATCAACAAAAACCTCACACAAAGGGCTATCCAAGAAGATTAAAAGATAAGAAGAAAAATAAAGGTCCAGCTAATAACTCGATTACGATCGACTGCTCTGTTCTTTTCAGAAACAGGAGCCCCTGCTCTGGAAACTTAGCTGGGGAAGAAGAGAAATCACAAACAGGCTGCAGAGCTAAACGGCAAGGTTGCTCTGTAACATAAGTACATCACAGTGTCAGAGTTGTGCCATGCGTACCCGTGCAATATTTGGATTCGCATGTCCGGCTACAGTCCTGGTTCCCCTGCACGCGAAAACCAACACGACCAAGATGAAATCGACCACATCCAAAAGCAGTCGCAGAAAAGTTCAGACTTGTTTAGCCGCACGCTGCTTCTTACGTACCGCCGGTGCTTTTCCTTGGCTGAAAAGGTCGCCGATCTTAAGCCCCCGCGAAGCCGGCACCAGCAAGAGGAGAAGCAGCAAGGAACAACGAGGAGAAAAACTGAGAAAGGATCTCATTGTGCTCGAATTCTCCGTGTGCGTCTCACTCTTTCCCAGTGTGCGAGCCTTGGATAGACAGAGAAATGCTGCGGGGAAGGGCAAGGTGCGGTGCGATCTATTTCCGTAAGGCACCGAATGAGTTATTTATAAGCTTTGGAGTTCGGTGCAAGGACGACAAGTGAGCAGTACCACAGGCAATTAGTGAGGAGAGATTTGGGGAGTTAGAACTTGAGATGAGGAAGCTTCGGCCAAGACAAGAACACACTGGGGGCATGGAATGATGCCATGTCATATGCCCTTAGCCGTTTCCTATCCTTACTTGGTGGAGTCGTCGCACTTGCACAGTTGCAGATATCCTAAACCAAACAGTTACCACACAACAGAAATAGTACTACTAATTACAGTGGTAGTACTCCGGTTGAGTATAAGCACTAAGCCACTAATTAACCTTAGTTTCTTTTAATTTTATTTTGTTTTGCGGATAGCACTAATTAACTTTGTTTGGCGTGGGCCTGATATATGCGGATCTCAGCGAGCCCATATATATTATTGCAGTCTAATGACACAGGTCATACTTACGCTACATCTCACGAGTTGCCATCACAGGACACCGGACAAGTGGCTGCAGTTTTGTAATCTCTGGCCTACATCTCTGGCATGCTCATTGGCATGCTATGCTATTATGATGATGACATACTCGCATCGAAGATTAGGTATCTTATCTTTGTTTATCGTGTGAAGGCAAACCAAACAACGGATAAAATATGTGATATTTGACCACATGCATGGAAGTACGAGGCCTGCACCAGTCTTGGTTGGTTAAATGTTATAGAAGCGAGATCAAACTGAGGCTGTTTAAGCGTCTTTCTGAAGCAAAGAAATGACTTGGCAACCGTAGAGCACCCATGCAACCGCTACACATTGTCTATGTATGTTTGGCCCTCCTGACGACTCCTCTAGAACGATAAGAACATTGCACCCAATATTTATATGTGAGTTGAAGGCTTAAAGCTTAGTTTACGAACTTAGTTCAGGTTGAGATTGGAGATACGTCGATGTCCTGTTTCGTGTGAATCCCGTTTCCTCCTTCGGCCGATCATCTTAAGCTAGCAGCTGGACCTAAACGAGTAATATTATGTTTTGTGATAGGCCATAGTGGCCTGGCACATACAGACTTGTATTTGTATGGCAATGAGCAGCAGTCTGCACCTCTATGATGATGGAATTTTCGTGTATAATAACTCATTAAATTTACAACCGTACTTTTTTTACGTGGAAAATTTTCCAGTTGTTGACTTTCCAAATTCTGGAAATAAAATAGGCTATTATAAGTGGTAAGAGGATGGAGCCCACCTGTCACTGTGATTCAGGGGAAAAGGCACGGAAAGCTTTGTCAAAGGCTCAAAGCTGACGTGCGAGGCGTGGGAGTTCGATCCATTCTCTGCGGCATCCACGCCCACAAGGACGCCGCCGCCGCCCACCCTCCGTCATACCACAAACTAATCTCTGCAGGTCCTTTGGTCGTTCGATCCTCGTGGTGCGGACGTCGTCTCGGCGGCAACTTGGCAGCGACGGATTGGACTCGCGGCCGGACGGTGCTCTGTCATCTGTGGTAACGACAGTGCATCTTCATCTCGACAAGACAAATTCGCTAGCCTCGGCAAGTTTGCTTGGTCTTGCGTGCACTGGACCTTGTTTGCCTTTGTAGGCACGACTGAGCACGTGTCTGTGTTGTATTAATCCGTGCATTAACATCTTGATTTGGCTTCTCTGTTAGGTGTGCGAGCATTTGGCTAATGTGCGACTGTTCGCGCTTTCTTGGTGTCGTTGTGCTGCATCTCCTGCCTCCTGTGCCTCGAATCTGTGATCCGGCTTGCCACGATCTACAAGCAAGCGGTGTTGTATCTCCGGGAACTAGATGCGTTGGGTCTCGTAGGACAGTGACTCCGTCGTGCTTCACCACGCTCCTCGACGGTTTCGAATATCGTTGATTTGCGAGAAACTTTTGAACTTTTTTTTACTTGTGCAATTATAATACTATACCCGTATTTACATACAAACTGAGGGCAGCCATCTATTCTAATCCACCGTATTGCGGAGCTTGTAATTTTGATAGTAACTGAAAGCTATAGCTAGACATGTTTGGCTTCGGCATGTCAAATTGCATGATTTTCTTCCGCAGAAGTTTCCCGGAGGGAATGTTATATTCACTTTGTTGCTTTGAGTTTGTAGCATTACCTTTCCGTTGAATTTGTGAATTAAATTCATGATTAAAACAAGCTAGTGATTAGCACTATGACTCCGACATGTGACGTGTTGAAGTATCTATTATATTATTGAATAATAGAAAAATAAGCCATCATGTTCATCTACATATGTTGAAATTTTTCCATCATTGATCGTAATGTGGAATCCAAATTATAATGTGTAGATGAATTAAATTATTTATATAAATTTATATACAACTATTGTTAGATGGACAAAAGGTACATTAGAAACCCATAGTACATACAACTCTTATTATATGGACAAAAAGTATAACTCTATTTTAGAAACCCATAGTAATACAACTCTTATTAGCTGGACTACAATTCTATTTCCTAAATTAAAATTTAAAATTAATTTTAACTAAAATTTACCAGTTGGATATATGTATTATGTGGATAAATAATACAACTCTATTTCCCTAAATAACTAAATTTTAATAATATCTTAATTTAAAATTAGCAGTTGGATTTACATATGAAATCCGTCCTAAAACTGAAATGCGAAATAAAAATTAAATTGAAATTAGCATTTGATTTCCATTCAATGAATCTATATCGATGATCACGTTACCCAGGTCGTGAGATAAATGAAGACACGATGACAATGTAGCATAGGATCATGCTTCAAAGGATGTTTATAAACAAACTAATGGTGGTGGTGCGATGCAACAAGGTGAGGTTGGTGGTGATACGCACTTAGAGGCAGTTTGACTAGGAAGCGGTAAAGGAACCACTATGATTTAGGTTATTCTGTAAGAGCTTAGTGGCATGGCCAAGTGGTTCACTCTAATGCACACCGGGGCATTGCTTGGGTGCCACATGATGTGATAGGTTTAGTCAAGAGTGAGCTTAGGAATGACGAGGAAATATGCTTTGTCATTGCTAGTGATGGGATAGGACAACAGTTAAGGCAAGTAGAGTAAGAGGAAAATGCATAAAAGCATTTGGAGGCATGATATTGCACTAATCGAATAATGAGACTACAGTAGTGACAGTGAGGAGGCAAGTTGACAAAGTTAACACAAGATTTAGGTACGAGTCATCAATGTTTATATTCAATTCTTAGTGGAAATTTTCTCAAAAGTTATTGGTGGAAAGGTAGACACGGGAAAGGCAGTACAAAATTCTATGATTTTGAACAATAGGCCATGGACCTCAATGAAAATATTTCTTCTAAGCAAGATTTGCTATTAAAATAGTACTATGGACTAAAGACTAAGAATGTAATACGTAGAATATTTCTACCAAACTCCAATCATGTTTTCTTTGGATGTACTTTTGGCTATCTTTTTTTATATTTCGAATCATGTATCAAAAGGCTAATGTAGTACTGAATAAGTCAAATAAGGAATAAATAACTTACAAATAATACATAAAATGACAATATATAGTAAATTTAGCCGCGCAAATACGCAGGCCACCCACTAGTTTGTTAAGGCGACATTTCTTTTCCCTGAAATAGCACTGTGCCCGTACAAATCATGCGGAAACGTCTTTAATCATCTTCAATTTATTGAAGTCAAATAGATATGTATTATTATGTTATGTGCCAAAACACCAAAATTAAGATCCGGTGTATCGATTGTACGTGATATTAGATAAGTGTGATAATTAAAGTTTAGATCGCATGCCAATCGGCCAGTAGTTTATAAGTGAATTGGCCAATCGTTTGTACGTGATATCACTATGCGAAATTAAAGTTCGAATTGCTAATTTTTTGGTCGTTTATACGTGATAGTAGATCAGTATGCAGAACTAATCGAGCCCACTTTATATCGTACTCAGTCGTTTGTACTGAGCCAGTAGGTTGGTTATGCATGATGTCAGATAAGTACATGAAATTAAAGTTCAAATCACGAAATGATCGATTGTTTATACATGATATTGGATCAATACGCAGAACTAAAGTTTGGGTCATCGAGCCGATTGTTGGTTTGTACATGCTATTATATCAGTACATGGAATAAAGTTCAGATCATAAGTCAGCCGGCTCATTGTTGTATTGAGTCGATATGTTGTTTGTACATGATAGTAGATCTCGTGGAATTAAATATCGGATCGCGATTAGCCGATGATTTGTATGTGATATTACATCAATACACAGAGTTAAGGTTCAGATCGCCGCTTGTTGATATTTGATCAATACGCAAACTTGATAGCATTTTTTACTAGGTGTAAAATTATGAATATCTATCAGTTGTGAGCCATCAATCATATGTTTAGGTACAATTATGTAGATCTATTGGTTGTGGTCTATTTATAATAAGAGCCCACAAGATCAATTGCCAGATGATGTTTAGGTACAATTGAAGATCTATCAACTGTGATATGTTTAGATACAATTATTAAGATATAACAGTTGCGATGTGTAGTTATGATGATCTATCGGCCGTGATCTATTTAGATACGGTTTTGAAGATCTATCTACCATGCTCTGTTTAGGTATAGTTATAAAGATTTATCGGTTGTGATTTATTTAGGTATAATTATGATGATCCATAGGCTATGATCTGTTTAGATACAACTATAAAGATCTGTAGTAATGATGCGCTAATAAAAAGTGAGTCTACTAATTAATAGTCAGATGTTTTGGTTTTTTATGAGATTTTCTATTTTGTTTCTCTTTTACTGGCCGTATTGTGCTTCTAATATATAGTAATTGGATTTTCTATTTCATAGTCGTCCGAGAAATTCTTATTTCTCAATGTGCAATTATCCGATTACGTTAGCTCAAGATCCTATAAGGTATATACATAACTATGTTATTCTACAGAATAGCTTATTCTATGCCTCCTGATTTTATGATATCACATACAGTGATTTATGATACTTTCTATAATGATTTACAGTCAAACACACATAATATTGTGACTGTTTTCATTAAGTCCTGACCTTTAGACACACTCCCATAATAAATTATCTATATATATATTTATATATGTCCTGAGCTTTAGACACACTCCCATAATAAATTATCTATTTTTTATTAGAGAAACAGATCGACAGAGTTTGTAACTCGACTCGGAGCGTTTGATTCGAGCCAAAGTATATCCTATCAAAAACTTGGTTAACTAAAATTTTAACCAATGTTTTATTTGCGTGTGGTTTAGCTAATGTTGATAAGAAAAATAAACTAGAATTGCTAACGAGACATGAACATACCAAAGATTTGGCTACCAGCTAAACAAGCACCAAGTTTGTTGTCATGACAAAAAATTGATAGGATAGACTTTAACCATATATCAAACATATCCATAGCCTTCGATTCTATTTTAGCTAGGTGGTCTCTGCACGAGACTTCAAGTGGAAGTGCTCCACATGTGGAGGAAGGCAACCGTCTGCGTGCATGCCACTTAATCGGCACGTAGGATTACGCGTCATGCAACGTCCAGAACAGTGCAGTGACAGGCAGTGGCACAGTGCATCTTCAGTTTGAGAAAACCGAGCGAAAACGACCAGAGAAACGCATCATGACACAATTCCACTACATTTATTCTTCCCTTCTATACACTGTCCTACAATTCGAACTAGTACCTCGTCAAGATTTGTATTTATGGTACACCAGCAGTATCATATCCCTCCCTTGCGCCGGGGGTGGGATGAGGGGATGCAGTACATCTGACCAGTACCTTTTGCCCCTTCCCTTTTCCTAGAGTACTACTTATCGTATTATCGTATACAAAATCTGTCTAAAGTGTCCAAGAAACAACAAAAAGCTAGAATAAATTAAGCTTTCGGAATAACATATAAGGATGTTTACAAATGGAGTTTTATGAACACGTGCAACTTAACTGGTGCAGAACAAAGAAGATAACAAACATGCGGTCAAGTGCCAATAGACAATAGAATTTGAATTTTCTGCAGCTTTGACTTTGACGATAGACCAAGTGGTATATATATAGGTACCATATTATGTAGCTACCGGCAGAATAACTTATTCTACACTTCAGTTGCAACAAGATAGACACAATGTCGTCCTAATTTTTACTGTGACTTTTGTTAGCATTTTTGCGACGCAGGTAGTAAGAATCTTTGCAAAACTATTGCCACGAGAGAGTGTTTTTATGATCACTTTTTACTGTTGATAAGTTTTTACGCTTGTTTTCTAGTATTATCAAGGACTAGTAAAACTTGTCCGAAAATTACTTCTATGTGTATATGCTTTTACGAACCTACAGTCATAGATTTACTGCATGTCCGACTATATCATACCAGAAAGAAAATATTTTATGTAGTTGTTCACAATCACTTACATGGTCTAGTTAGTTAGAGGAGCAAAACTATGTGCATGAGAGTTCGAATCCCACCTCCTCATTTTTTTTTACACTAAAGCGACGAGTGTGCGATCATAAAAGTGCGGCCGTGATCGAAAAAGGGTGACCAAAAGGTAGTAAAGTCTTGGTCACTGGACAGTCGTGAAGATAGCAAAAACGACACTAAGATCATACAAGGTCGTAAAAGTGTGGCCAAGATGTTGTAAAATCTATCATAATTGATGGTGATTTACTAATGACAACATAATAATAGCAGGAAAAACCATCAAGAATTTACAACCAACATGGAGAATCTTTTTAGAGACGGGCAGAATAGCGCTCCTGTAATTCTACTCACAGGCCACCCAACCATGTTTCACAAACAGCCAACTAACCAACCACGCCTCAACCCACCACTCAGCACTGCATCGTAAATTTTTTCCATAAATTATTAACCACATTCCAACTAACAAACCAACCATGTCCCAAGCACCACATCATAAAATATTTTCTTAAATACTATGTATGACACTGTTTTTACGATGTTATCATAAACCAAGCAGTATATCATAAAATTCGCTCAGAAATTACGATCACATGAACTTGAATTTACGATCACATCTAGTATACTAGAAAGTAAATGTTTCATATACTTGTTCGCAACCACATACATAGCCCAATTAGCTACATGAACAGAGAGAAGTGCATGGTGTTCACGGTTTGAATCCCACCCGCTCTTATATTTTAAAAATTCAAATGAGACAAAATATGGGTTCATGGGTAGTAAAAATATGACCATAAGGTAGTAAAAACATGACCACAACGTCGTAAATTTCAGACGCAGGATGTGGGGTTAGCGCAGGGTGGTTCAATTGTAAAATTACAGTCATATGTAGTAACTGACGGGACAATTTTACAATATGGTGTAGTGCCTTGGGTTATGACATGATGAATTGGTTGGTTAGGGCTCAGTCGGGTGTCCTGCACATATGCCTAGAATAGTGTTGCTGTATATGTGTTTCTATGTGTCTAAATATATGTGTGTGTGTATATATATACTGCATGTCTATCATAAATTCTCAAATGGTTTTTACTGTTGGGATTTTGGTGCGACATGAGATTATTACATTTTGGGATGGATTTTATGACATCTTATACATACCTTTACAACCTCATGCGATTTCAATGTCATTTTTTCATGTCTCAAAAGTAAGTTTACCTATGACTGTCCTATGGCCTATATCGAATGTTTGGCTACACTTTTATGATCACGACACACTTTTATGATCATACGCTATCCGCTTTACTCCATCTGTCCAGGAATGTAAGTCGTATTTTGATTGGTTAAGACAAGGCTTTGACCAATAATTACTCTTTAAATATGTGGTTTATGTGATATAAAATTATAATAATAAGTAAGTACTTTTGAATACAAATCTAATAATATCATTTTATGTCACATAAATCATGTATTAATAGAGTAATTGTTGGTCAAAACTTTGTATTAACCAATCAAAATACACCTTACATTGCTGGATGGAGGGGAGTAGTTTAAAAAATAAAGAGGAGATGTGATTCAAACCGTGGACCTCATGCACACAGCTATGCTCATCTAACCAACTGGACTATGCAAGCGATTGTGAACAACTATATGAGTTATTTTCTTTGTAATATGGTATGGTTAGACATACAGTAAATTGATTCCCTTGAAATCGAAAAGACATGAACACATAATAGTACTTTTTAGACATGTTTTAATAGCCTCCCACAATACAAGAAAAAAAGCGAAGGAAGTAAGCCTAACTCACTTGATGGGCGAGTGGATGTATACTCCCACCACCTGGGTTCAAGTCCTCATGTATTCGAATTTAGGTTTCTATTTCTTATACCATCAAGTCATTCCTTACAATCTTCTTTCAAAAAAAAATACTAGAAAAAAGCGTAAAAACATATCTAGACAAAATAGTGATTGTAAAAACACTCATGCACAGTAGTAAATTCATAGAAATTTTTACTATCTTAGTCAGTTGTAAAATTTGTCAATCAAAATTATGAATTTGTTTATACAATTTTACGGCCGAAAATATATATATATATATGAGTGTGGATTTTTTTTTACTCCAAGGGGGATTGTACCCCTTTGAACCATTGTACATAGGTGTTTTGAGATCCGCACAAATTCACGGTAGCACACATTCACTTTGTATCTCAAAATAAAACAATTCTACAGTAAACATATCTAAATCATGATCAATCCAGTTTGGATTCGACTATCACTTAATCGTTAATCTATTATTAGTGTTTACCATGTAGTGCAAGCTACATATAGATTGGTTCACTAAGAGTATAATGTTGCACAATATAGAGACATAAAATATGTGAATCTCAAAGCGTGATCTAACAGTGGATAGCGGGGGCTATAGCCTCAGGGCACAATTTTGATATATAGGTATGTGTGTGTATGTATATATAGTATAATTAGCTGGGGCTCCATGGTATCCAGGCTCCATGATTTTAAATGCGCAAATTCAAAACAAGTTTGAATATATTTTTTAGAAACTCCCATTTCTAGGTATATACACAGAGATTTATACTCAAATAAAATACATACCTTCAAAACAATTCACTCAAATTAAATGATTTTTGCGGTGTATTTGATCAAATACCCAGAATTCAGGAACCGTGATCTAATATACCCTAAAATCTTTGAATTCAAGTGAATTTTTTAACAGGCATGCACTTCATTTAAATTGCTATAAGCGGGTATATACTCCAAAACTAAAACTTTTGAAAATTATACAAAAATTGGCTTGAATTCATAGATCTGGCTTCTCTCTCTCTCTCTCTCTCTCTCTCTCTCTCTCTCTCTCTCTCCCCCTCTCTTGCCCTCTCTTAGATAGCAGTGGCTCCATTGGTCCAGGCATATTGTTATAGATTGAAATTGGCCTTGCATCAATTTTCTCCAATCCACGATTCATTTGTATGGAGGAAATTGGCACCATTTTCCTCTTGTTAATTTAGTAATCCATGACCTTGTAGATCACTCACAAATTGTATCAGAATGTACTTCATCCATTTGAAAATAGATGACGTTCTAGAATACATGCAGCAAAATTATTACTATACGAAAAAATTATTTATACTGGTCAAGTGAAAATAGTATCATTATATTTTTATGAAAAATATATTTATAATAGCCATATTGGAAAAGAACGGCCAAAGCTGCATGCTGAAGACCGTGTCAAAATCTAAAATAATATGTATTACTAAATAGAGAGAGTATATTTTGTGTTGCGATAAATTTTTTTGATCCAGAGAGCAAAAGCGCAAATATGTAAGGCTAGATCGAATAAGTGTGATACATATACAGGTGTACTAAAAGACAATTGCATGCCTGTTCTTTCCGTAAAGCACAGTCGGCTTAGTTGCAGAGCTTTATACTAAAATTTCACACTTATTATATGTGCCATTATTTCATTAAATATATGCAATTTTGTATTTTCATTTTATTTTGTTTCTTGGTTTTCTACAGTATATACGTTATTATTATCTTCATAATTATGTATATGTGTTTCATAGTTTTCTTGTTTCGTTTTTGGTTTATCTATGACATGGAGAGGTAACCTGCCAATCTGGGTGGTGGGATCCCCAAACTTAAGATAAAATTCATTGCATTTATTATATATTAAAAATACAATATAATAAAAAAATAGAGGTATGTTAGAAATTCCCACAAAACACAAGAAATCCAGCTATTAATCTAGTTGACTCTGTTATTATTAGCGAACCACAACCGATAATCTTCATAATTATACCTAAACAGATCACAACTGATGAATCTTTGTAACTCTACCTCAATAGATCACAGCCGATGTGTCATTATAATTGTACCTAAATAGATCACAGTCGATAGATCATGATAACTGTACCTAAACAGGTCACAACTGATAATCTTCATAATTGTATCTAAACCTATCAAAGTTGATATACCTTCCTAGTTCTACCTAAACAAATCACAATCGATAAAATTTCATTACTGCAGCTAAATGCCATCCGACCATTGATCTGGCGGATCTTTCTTATGAAAAATCACAACTTATAGATCTTTCTAATTATAACTAAACATTATATGGCATTGATCTGGTATACCTTAATTAGTAATAGGGCACTACTGATAGATATTCATAATTTTATACCTCATAAAAAAGCTACATAAGCTTTAAGTCTACCTATTGATCTGATATCAATGATCGGTGATGTGAACTTTAACTCCATGTACTAACTAATATCGTGTACAAGTCCAGAAAATTAACGATATTAAAGGTGTTTCTCACGCAATTGTGCACGACATTGTGCTAGTTTTAACAAAATAAAAAAGAAAAAAATTAAATGTATAGCGGGTGTTCCCTTATATATATATAATGGAAACTTGCAAAACTTCCTAGGGTGACTCCGGTAGCGAAAAAAACCCTAGCCGCCTACCCCCGGCCTCCACTTCCACCTTTCCCTTGCCGACTTCGGAGGACGTCGCCGAGCAAAGCCTGCGCGATGAACGGCGGCGGCAGGGTCATTTCTCCGCCGCCGTGTTCGACCCCCGCTTGCCTAGGATGGGTGGTCGGGTAGGTCGTGCCATCGTGCCCCGGCTGGAGTTGGCTTCTGGCCGACGAAGGCTCCGGCGAGCGACAAGCGATCTCCTTCCAGTGTGTGGGGGGCCGCGGCACGTGCCTGTGCTCTAGATCTCCCATGGGGATCAGTTGCCGGCCTCCCGGCATGCTATGCGCGGGCTAACCATCCTTGCTAGTGGCTCGGCATTGTCTCCGGGCACTCCGCAGCCGGGGTAGGCGTGTCCGATGGCCGGCACACCTTGGAAGTGGGAGCTCCGGATCTATCGGTGGTCGGCGCGCTTTGAGGGCGGGCGCTCTAGATTTGTCGGGCTGGTGGCCATGGACCCGTGCCTCGACATAGGCTAGCCAAGCGTTCATGTGTGGCATGCAGTGGCCATGAGGGTTGTGGCACCATACGTATGGTCGCTGATGTCGGCAGCTCTGCCGCCGAGGTGGTCGACCAACATTGATGGTGGGCGTCGGGGCCTTGGGCAACATGTATATGGCTGCTATCCAGTGTGGCCAGAATGTCCCCTAGCCCTAGCGCTTCGGAGGCCTTGGCTATGAGGCAGCGGACACCGGAGCGGCAGCCCCAGTATGTAGCCGTGTTTGTTGGGGCAGCGGATTGGGCGACGCGCGTATGGATCTATCTTGGGCAAGCGGTGGTTGCCAGGGCAGCAGCCTCGTAGAGTGGCCTGGTGGTGTCGCGGGAGGGTCGGTCTTGGACTGCAAGTGTGGTGGGATCGTCGACCCGATTGGTTGCTATCCTTCGCGGGATGGGTGCATCGGGTTTAGCCGGTGGAGGGGGCTCCGCGCCCCTCAACAGTGTGGCAGGAAGCACGTGCATTGGCGGTGGTTTGTGCCCTCTTCTTGGATGTGGACGGATGTTGGGATGGCGGCCCTAGGGTTTGGTGCGATGACCATGAGCTACAAGTGGTGGTTCAGCGCAGTGGGAGCTGTAGGGTGACTGGCCCGAGCAACATTGTAGCCTACACCAGGCGGTGAAAGTCGGGGCCTCGACTTCGAAAGTGCAAGTGCATCTAGTGCCCCCTAATGGGTTTTGATGATTAATGACAAACGATTAAGGGACTAATGGTTTACTAAGTGTATTCAGATGAATAGTCCGCAAGTAGTTGGTTTAACCAGCGGATGTCGACCCCTAAAAGGTTAGAGATGAAGGAAGGCTTGAACCTAGAAGATTAATGGTGTTTTCTAGTCTTTGATATGATCAAAGGATCATTTGAGTCTATAGAACAAGCCGCCTATTAAGAGGGGTGAGATATCTAAGTTAGAAGAAGAACCTTCATGTGTGCTCAATCAAATCGCAGAAGTCTTCTTTGAAATCTCTTTCTGAGACATAGACTGTGATTCTCGGTAATATCGGTTTGAACAATCGGTTGTACTGAGATTGGCTTCTGTTGCGAGGTTTGAAGACTTAGTCGTCTCAAGCCTCGAAGAGCTTCAATTGTGGCATGACCGGTCTTCAACCCGGTGCTGCCGAGAATGGCATCTGTGTCAGAGAGTTAGGAAACCCTGCCGCTTAGGGTTTGCCCTAGTTTCATATTTCGGAAACCGGTATGTCCGTTTTTGAAGACCGGTGCTTCCGGGATATGCTTTTGATATCCTAGACTAAGTCCTACTCGTTTTGTCTTCGGTTCTTCCGGTTTTATTTTCGGTTGTACCGAGAATCCCTCCTAGTTTCTGTTGCCCTAGATTAAGTCCTCTGTGTGTGATGTCTTCGGTCATACCGGTTCCATTTCCGGTGATGCCGAGAATCTATTATGGACTTAGGTCCATCTGAAAAAGCTGTGTTACCGAGTTGGTTTCCGGTTTGACCGAGTTTCTTCTCTGTGGAAGAAGAACGTGTCAACTCTTTAAAACTCGGTTCAACTATTTTCAAAGTCGGCACTATCGGGAATTGCTTCAGGAAGTAACTCTGTGGAGTATATTCTTCAATCCCAGTGTGACCGTGTTCCTTTCGGAACTACCGATTTTGTGTTGAAGACTTTCGCTGTGCATCTGAGTTCCTCAGATCTGACCGTTGGTTTGAAACCCGGTGCTTCCAGTTTTGTATTCCGGTTGTGCCGAAGAAGAATCTTTGTGCTCAACGACTCTTTTCTGAGCTGTGGCTATAAATAGCCCCCGACCCTCTACGGGCTCGGGAGGACACTTAGCGCAAAAAGAAATTCTCTCACTTCGTGCTCCCCTTTCCTCTTGACTCCCTTGAGATCTACTTTGAGAGAGGAAAGCTTTGAGAGATCTGAGAACTGATTGAGCATCCAAGCAAGAGTTTCTTCAAGCCTAGAGTTCAAACTTGTTACTCTTTGAGATTTGGCATCTCCTAGCCGGCTAGGCATCGTTGAAGAGCTCCAACTTGTGGATCCGCCTCCAACAGTTTGTGAAGGTTCGGGAATCACCTCAAGATCCACCATGAGTGATTGAGCAAGTACTTAGTGGACTTGGCTCACGGAGAAGAAGGTGAAGACTGTGTGTCTTCGGAGCTAAGTGCTCAGCCTCTCCAAACGAAGACATAGAGTTGTTGCTAACAACTTGAACTTCGGGTTAAATCTTGTGTCTTCATTTCTAGCTCTTTACTTTGTGTTAATCTTCATTTGAGCTAGATTTTGCTTGCTTCTTATTGATTCACCCTTAAACTGCTTCACCTTTGCATGGTAAGCAACTAATTTGAATAAAATTTGATAATCTCCTATTCACCCCCCTCTAGTCGATAATCCTCGATCTTTCAGAAAGGTAGTGACGGGGGAGCTACGAAGAGCATAGTGGCTCTAACGGATGCTAGGACAGCAGCCCCAAAATATGGCGGCCCATGGAGTGTCGGACAGTACGGACGATGTGTGCTTTGGAGGCACGCTGTCACCTGCACCAATGCTGGAGTGGCCCATAACCACTCCCCCCATAGCGGTTTTGGCTTCCCTCCCCTAGCAGCGGTGACTGTGTCTGGGATGTGGCAGTGTGGCTCCAATTGATGATACGAGATTCTCCTTGTCTGTGCTTCCACTGGCGAGGCATCTTCTATGCTCCTTTTGGAGCCTATCGGGGTTGTCCTACATTATTCCCGGGTGGGTCACGTTGGGTCTGGCCTACTTAGTTGCGAAGTAGCCATGATGCGTGAGTTTCTTCTTCGGTTGCGGCCACAGGCGGGGTTCATCTTGTCCCATGCTTTGCCGGTGGCGTGGCTCAGTGCTTCTCCTGGCTGGTGGTATCTTCTCTTCTCCTTATGGTGGGGTCAACCCTGGATCTAGCTTCCTCTACAGGAGGTGTGAAGCGCACTGCGACTTGTGTGTGAGCACGAGTTTGTCTCTAGCGGGGTGTGTGGCCTGGAGACTTCGGTGCTTTTTGGTTTTTGTTGTTGCGTCAGTGTGGTGGTGGTGCGTTCGTCGTTTTGTCGGCCGGTGGGGGCCCTGTGCCATTTGTATCTGATTTTTGTTTGGGTTTTTCTTCTAATTAGCTAGGTAACTCTATTCTTCTATAGTGAATTGCAGGAACTCTGTATGACTTCGAGGTTTCTAAAAAAGAAACTTACAAAACAGTGTATATAAACGAAAAATGCAGCAAATAACTATAAATGATAAATAACAACATGTAGTAGGCCAGAGGAAGATGGATTTTGAAAATGAAGTCCGTATAAGATCTCTTAAGTACAACTTCTGAAAAAGTACAATGATTTGGCGAGGGAAAAAAAGGAACGTAATAAGGCATCGATCGCAGCTCCAAGCAGTACATTCCTCGTATGACATGCATCATATCAATCATTAATTGTGTAATACATGAATATAACACTTCAGAAAAAATTACTAGCAGTACTGTTTCGAATGGACGAATTAAATCATATTTAACTGTGATGCTTGAATCTCCAACTAATTAATTAGACATGTTATAGTATACTAGTTTTGAAGTTAAATCACCACACTGTACTTCATAATGGTTCTTTAAAAAACACTAAGGACTTAGTCCATGCACTTAGTTCCTGCCTGGCATGGATGATAGCCTCAGAAGTTCAACGTATAACGGTTTCTAAAGGTTTACTCCAGCCTGAAGAGAAAGAGAAGCCTTGTATTGATCGCTGAGATCCCATCCAGAGATCCCTACATACCACCAAGCTAGATCCTCACACACACAAAATAAACACTAGTATAAATCAATTGTGGGGGGAAGTAAACGGAAAAAGAAATGAAAAACAGTAGTACTCGGGGAACATATGATCCATAACTAGTAGCTAGCTAGTCGGACGGTATTATGATCAACTATGAGATACTGTGGTGTACGTTGTTTCTACTGCTGTTTCGTTTCGTTTTGCACATCTCATCACGTGGATGTTAGCTTAGATGGACCTGTTCTCTAGGATCGCTGACAGGCTCGTCGTGCGTTGCCGCTTGAGCCCACCGCTCGCCGACCCCCCGGAGTCCTCGGCGGGTGACGCCGTGCGCTCCATGACGGCCCGCAGCGCCTCCTGGATGGACGCGACCGTGTGCTGCGGCGACAAGGGCGCCTGCATCGCCTCCTCCTCCTGCTGGTCCCCGTCCGTCCCGGCGCACATCGCGCTGTCGTCCCCGGTGACGACGAGCACGTTCTTGACGCGGCCGCCGAGGGTGGTGATCTCGGCCTTGAGCGCGCGCAGGCGGAGCGCCTTGAGCGCGCGGATGAGGTCCGGCAGGAGGTCCGCGCGGTCGTCGCAGCAGAGCGACGCGCGCACGAGGAGGCGGCCGTCCTCGTCGCTGGACGCGTCGACGGTGAGCTCGTCGGACTCGGTGGGGAGCGGGCACGCCTCCTCCCTGATCTCCGACGTCTGCCGCTTCAGCTCCTTGACGTGCTGGATCACCTCCGCGAGCAGCGATGCCTTGTCCGTCTGCACGGCAACAGACAGACCAACACGTACATGGAGTAAATCGCAAGGAAAGAGATGCACGGCGAGTCGAGTAGTAGTTAAATTAGTTTGCAAATGTGAAGGGGGGATGGGAGGAATGATGGATGGGCGTACGCATGCAGGGCAAAAGGGGGGTCGTGCCGTGGCATGCATGCCTCCGATCGAGCGTGGGGACTCAACTCTCTCCTACTGGGAGCACAAACAGCGGGTAATCAATACAAAATGCTAGTGCATGGCTTGCTGCTGCTGTTGGTGGTGCTCGCATGCACGCTTCCACAAGCGATCTGTGTTCTTCCTTTTGGTGTTTAGTGGGGCATCTAACCATCACCACTCTGCATTCTTTATACTTCTTCCGTTATCACGCCAATGCGGTCAAATCCGGCCTCGCTCGTGCTCCTGGGGTTATAGGTGCAGTGCATCACACTAGGCATTAGCTAGAGGATGCGTGTTAGTGTATGTGATTATATGCCGTGTTATCTTGCATCTAGATAGAAATCATAATGCTTTTGAACCTAATAGAACAACATATCTGTAAAGATGAGAAAACCTAACCATGAATTGCCTGTTTTGACCGGAGATATTTGGGGACGCAAATCTAAAACCGGAATGGTCCATAGTTTCCCTCGAGAAGGATAATTTAGCTGCTTAACACCAGGGGATTAAGCTCAGTGACATAGGATAACGTGGGTGGTTTGGTTTTGGTTTGGAATAGCTAGGCTTGCAGAGGATCTGGGGCTCGGATCCTTGGGAGTTGGGACTTGGGAGTAGGGCGGTAACCAGCAGGATCTCTCGAGATGGCCAGCTTTCTATTATCTTTGCTTTGCTGCCGGTGCTCTCTGAGCATCTGACAAGAGCTCGCGTGTTTGTCTCTCCTCGGAGAGGCCAGCAGTAACTCCTGCGTCGCAAGCCTTTTGTTTCCTTCCCGGTCTCTCTTTTTCGCGTCAACTAGGCGGCTTCCCTCCCTCTCTTTGTCTCCTAGCTCACCCTATAATACAATTGCACTACTACAGCATTGTCGGATGGAGAGCCAGCCATGGAGTATTGGAGTTCGCGCGCGCGCATGCACAGTTGCACACATGCTTGGGTATGCACTATGCAGATATGCATTGCATGCATGAATTTATACGATACCTTAGTTGTGTTGGGGAGGAGGCTGCGGAGGCGCGCGAGGTGCGCGTTGATGCGCTCCCGGCGGCGGCGCTCGGCCTCGCTGTGGCTCTTGGACGCGGCCAGAGCCTTGGCGTCCATGATCTCCTGCGCGGTCATCCGGCCGAAGTCGCCGAACGGCGACGGCGCGAAGGGCGGTGGCATCATCATCCCGGCGACGGGCGAGCCGTGGTGCCCCATGTAGAGCCCACCGAGGCCGAGCGGATCGGACGAGGAGGACCCGCCGCCCGAGTGGTCGTACGCGAACTGGAGCGCGCGCCGCGCGTAGAAGTCGGCGAAGAACGGCGGCGGCAGAGGAGGCTGTGGGGGCAGCGGCGGCAGCAGCGGGAAGAACGGGCCCTGGCCGCCGCCTGTGTGGTGGTGGATCGCACCGTGGAGTGGCTGCGGCGACAGCGCCGGGGCCGACGGCGGCCAGCACATATTCGGGGGTGGCGCCATGGTCGCGCTCACGCTCCCCACGCTACTGCTCGCTTCGAACACCATCCCTCCAGCCTCTTGACAACCACCACCTCCTCCTCCCACTTCTTGCTCCACTACTCCACTCGTCGCGCCACCGCAGGCCCTCGCGTGCTGCTCGAGCTCCTCCTCCTCTTCGTCCACTAGCACCCCCACTTCTTGACGGTGTTGCCTGCGGCGATCTCCATGAGCACCCATCGCTCGATCTGGAAGAGCAGCACGAACCGAACCGGCCGCCGGATCTACTCCTATGTAGCTAAGCTGGAGTTTGCGTGGGAGAGTGAGATGGATGCTTCTGCTGGACTCTCTAGGGCTACCTTTTGTATAGGGGTGGCATGTGGCACCATGATTCGCCTTTCGGCCTTTTTGTCTTTCCCTTATGATCTCGCCCGCGCTCGCAAGAATTATGGCGACCTCCCCGCCCCCCCCGGCGCACCCTGATTCCACAAGAGAAAAGCCGAGGCCTTTTCTCTCCTCGCTCCGGCCGGCCGGGCTCGGGCTGTACACCTGACCTGGTACTGTTACTTGGCTGCCACGCCTTTGGATGGCCTTGTGGGGGCAAAGGCTAGTAGGGTCATATAATTAGTAGGCTGGAGTAATGGAGACAGGAGGAGAAAGGGGTGTGGAAATGGAGCTGATCGATCAGGTCTGGAACGGGGGCAAAAGAGAGCAGGGAAAGGCAAAAGATTGCATGGAAGGGGAGAGGGACGACATAGGAGAGCAGCACTATAGCTTGTGCATATGTGTATATGTGTCATGGATATGGCTGAATGCCTGGGTCAAGGCTCATTTTCTGCATCACCCGTTCACTTTACGAATCCACGGGGCGGCCGCCTCCCCGAGAGACACGATCATTGTGTCTTGGAATACACTCCTTGCCTGTGGTGGCGCAGCAATTAGCAGTATACACTAATCAATTTTGTTACCTCTCTAGACCAGCTGCACTGCGTGGGCGCAGGATTGAATCAACACAGGATCGATCCACGCAAAAAGCAGGCTTATACCGGTACTAATGCCGCCACTCATCTACGCTAGCTACTATGGTTATCGAGTTCAAATCTTAGCCCATGATTAAAGAGCAAAGGCAGCTGGATAGCTAGCTAGCTAGGTGCTCGCGAGGCAAACATGAAACGGAATGAGATCCCCGGCCCGGCCGGCGCCATGATGCGTGCCAGGCCCCTGCGTCGACGACACGATGATGCCGCTCGCTGGGCTAGGGAGAGGCCGGGTTAATTTTCAGCGCGGAACGAGGCAAGCCGACAAGCGGTGCAGCTTCCTACCCCCGATACCGCATTCCTCCCCTCCCCTTCTCGTCCACGCGCGCCGCGCAGATCAGCTGGTACGTACGTACGTCGGGACAGTGCATCTGTGTGGCTAGCTAGATGTGGGAGCGGACGGAGGAAGGCATCAGAGATCGCGACGACCAGCCTGCTGCACGATCGAGTTCATGGCCTTGGGCGATGTGCGTCATGCAACGTGATCGACTACCCGCGCGCGGTCCAGTTTTCAGAGGATCAGTCGAGCAATGGGAGAAACTATATATATATATATCGATCGATCCAGGCAAAACTATCGACGTGAGCTCATCATGGCATGGTTCCGCTGCATTAACTCACTCCTCGTTTGAGCCCGCCTCGCTTCTGTTCTTCTCTCTTCGCTAGCTAGTACTGGTACTTTGCTATTGTGTATTTATGTTTCGCGCGTGTGTCCTCACGAAAAAGATCCACCCGGCCGCGGACCACTGTATAGCTACTTTTGTCTCCTCTCTGCATTGCTATGCAGAAATGGAAAGTGTGAGGAGCCAAGTTTCAGAACCGAAGCTCCAAAGTTTCTTTTGAGGATGCGTGCGATCAATTAACGTTATATCGACGATGATCCAACCCTATAGGGATATCTATGTTTACATCAGCTAGTGGAAATCAAACCCTAGTCTTATGAATTATGATCATTTTGTGGTTGACGTGTTGTCCTGTGCTGTGTAATCTATCTAGGACGCGACTAACGGTCGCTGGTTAGCCTTATCAAACGAGGTTCCGACCAAGTGCTTTAAGCCGCATGAAAAAATGTCGAGAAAGCTAAAAAGAAGAGCACCACATCTGTCGACATATTGCATGCAATTAAATCCAAGTTCGCTTACGTAAGCAAAATTTCATCATTTTTTAAAATTTAAATGTTTTAATTTTCAGACCATACACCTGATATGCGATCCATTGTCATCGTTAATTCCGTCACGATGAGACATTCATAACTAGTTTTCACTTGAGTATATTTCGGTAACTTTTTCAAACTCGGTAGTAATATATAAATTACCAGACTATTCACATGTAGTTATCAGTATATAATAATACCGTCTTCACATGCTTCTAAAACATGTCTTTGGAAAGATGATATCAGTGCGTACTTGTCCAGCCAACTCCTAGTAGTTATCCGACTATTTATCTACAGTTATCAACACATAATAATACCTTCTCCTCATATTTTTAAGCACATCCATGAAAAGTAAAACCTCAAGCATTCCCGTTGTATATCTATGTTGGAAGGGAACTGTGAAACCTAACATCTCACTATCACCTACTCTAAGTATAGTGGAGCGGTGTTGGATCTGTCTGACAAACTCTATCAAATATGTCACCTGTGGGGCACGAAGTTCAATTACTTGATAACTAGTTATTCACACGATGGTAACTAATGTATTACCACGCAATAACTAACAATGCCTAAAAAGATTGTTGAAACATACCCATATGGGATCTAGTTTTATTGCGTTCGTCGCAATGAACCCGATAGTGAAAACAGATTGTGAATATGGCGAACGATTTGAGTTACAAAATGTTTTGAATTTCTGGATTTATAAGGAAACTTGATGACGTGGCTACCTTGTTTGCATGCTGTCTAGACACGAAAATGCATGCTACAGTTCGTATTAGATGCATTTGCCTCCATTGAGCTTGAATCGGACAGCGTGCAACTAGGTCATTGGTTAGCGCTAACATAAGGGCATCTTCCTGTTAGATTTTTGGATCTATCTATTATATTATTAAAATGACAGGAAAAGAAGTCATCGTATTCGTCCACATAGGCTGAAATATCTCCACCGTTGATCGTGATATGGGACTAGATTATAATGGTACAGATGAATTAGATAATTTATAGAAATCCGTATACAATACTTATTGGGTGGACAAAGAGTACAAATCTATTTTAGAAGCTCATAGTAGATAAACTTTTATTAGGTGAATAAAGAATACGACTATATTTTTAAATTAAATTTCAAAACTAATTTTAATTAAAAATTACCAGTTGGATATATGTATTAGGTGGATAAAGAATAAAACTTTATTTTTATAAATAAATAAATGTTAGAATTAATTTTAAATAAATTAATAGTTGGATTTACATATAAAATTTGTCATAAAACTGAAACACAAAATAAAATTAGCATTTGATTTCCATTCAATGAATATATGTCGATGATCACATTTCCATTGAGGTCGTGAGATAAATCATGACACAATGACAAGGTAGCATAGAATCATACTTCAAAGGAGCTTTCCAAATAAACTGATGATTGTAGTGGGATGCAGCAAGGCAGGGTTGGTGGGCATACACCCTTAGAGATAGTTTGATCAGGAAGCTGTAAAAGAACCACTAGGATTTAGGTTCTTGTGAAGGAGCTTAGTGGCATGGCCAACCGGGACACTCCAATGCACACGGTCTAAGAGCAGAAGCCAGACATTACTTGGGTGCCACATGATGTGATAGGTGTAGTCAAGAGCGAGCTTAAGGATGTCGTTTCCTTTGTCGTTACTAGTGACGGGATGGGAAAATAGCAGAGACAAGCAGAATAAGAGGAACTTGCGTAGAAGCATTTGAAGACATGATATTGCACTGATTGAATAATGGAATTATACTATGACCAACAAGGAGGAAGGTGGAGGAGAGAACACAAGGTTTATGTACAAGCCATCAATGTTTATATTTACTCTCTTTGTTTCAATATATTTGTCCTCAACCTTGGGATACTCTATTTCAAATTATTTATCCATTAAGCATATCAAAGATATAGTTACTGCGTTGTCTCCACTGTATACCCCTATTAAATGCTTTGGAATGACTATGTAGTCATCTTATGGTATTTAATTGGGGTATGCATGACCATTTCTCATTCTTTTTCTTATACTCAGTGCTTACTTAGTCTACGCTCATGGTGGGCCCAGGACAAATATAGTGAACATAGGAAGTAATTCTTATTGTTGGAAAGATAGACACTACGAGATGAGAAAGAGTGAAAGACAGAAAGGTGAAAGTTAGTACAAAAGTCTATTATTTCGCACAACGGGCCATAGTCCTCAATGAAAATATTTCTATTAAGGTAGATTTGCAATTAAAATAGTACTTTGTATTAAAATGCAAGAACATAATAACATAAAACTTCTATCAAACTCCAATTATATTTCATTTCGACATATTTTTAGATAATTTTTTCTATACTTTGAATGACGAATAAAAATAACTAATAGGCAAAATAATATTTGATGATGAATAGTATAGTATCCCGTATACAAGGAGGTATCCATATATGATTCTCTGGATTATCGGAATAAGAATATGTATCCGGTAAGGATTCCCAGGAGATAAGGTAACCCCCCGTAAGGAGGAGGGACACCCCTTAAACTAGGAAGTCAATCCCTGCGTTTGAGGAAGTCAGAGTTCTACTTGGGCATAAGTCCGTGTCCGGTACGACTCGGGGAGCCCCCTATAAAAAGATCAGCAATCCTATAGTGGAGGACAGGTGGGAGAAGCCAGACAAGTCTCTTGGGTCCTACAAGTCTCAGAAGATCAAGTTAGAAACCGGAAGCCATCCAGAAGCCCTAGCGATTCTCATGAGAAGACCCGCCGCCTCGAAGGGGTCGAGCCCCGCGGAACTAGTCGAAGTAGCCTCTGATTAGGTCTAGGATAGCCACTGACATTCACATCCCTTGTAAGATACTCTTTGATCAATATATACGAACAGGACGTAGGGTTGTTATCCTGAGGGAGGCCCGAACCTATATAAAAAGGGTGTTTCCTTGCCGTTAGATCTCTTGGCCTTGTGCCCTGGGGGTCTCTACCCAACAAGTATCTTTGTCTCACAACTACCGTAAGATCGGCGGTTTACCAATCGTTGACAATATTAAATATGATAATATATAGTAAATCTAGCCGTGCAAATGAGTAGGTCACGCTAGTTATATTATTAAAACAATAGAAAAAGAAGCCACCATGTTTGTCCAAGGCTAAATTATCTACACCGTTCGATCAAAGTGGGTCCAAATTATAATGATGTAGATGAATCAGATTGTTTATAGAAACTCATAATCAATATAACTCTTATTAGATGGACAAAGAGTATAACTATTTTAGAAATTCACAATAGATAAAGATTAATTTTGGAATTAATTTTAAATAAAAATTAGCAGTTGGATTTATATATTAGGTGGATAAAAAATTATAAATTTAAAATAAAAATTAGCAGTTGGATTTATATATTAGGTGGATAAAAATTACAAATTTAAAATAAAAATTAGCAATTGGATTTTTATATTAGGTGGATAAAGGATATAACTCTATATATCCAAATAAATTTCAAAATAAATTTGAAATGAAAATTAGCAGTTTGAAGAATTTCTATGTTAATTTTAAATGAAAATTAGCAGTTGGATTTGTATATTAGGTGGATAACGATTATCACTGCATTTCCCTAAATTAAAAACTAAATTAATTTAAAATAAAATTTAGTAGTTGGATTTATATATTAGGTGGATAAAGTATACAACTATATATCTCTAAATTAAATTAAATGAAAATTACCTGTTTGATTATGTAAAACAGAAATGTTGAATAAAAATTAAATTAAAACTAGTAATTTGATTTCCATTCGGTAGCATGTAATATGTAGTGATGAATGAATAATATCAATATAACATGCATTAGATATATCAGCATGTATCAACTACTTCTACTGATGGGGGAAAGATGAAGTATGCATTAGATGTATCAACATGTATGAGTTTAGAAGTATAACAGAGACGAGGGAAGGGTACTAGACAAAAAAAGCATGGCAGACGCAAATAAAGTTTACAATGGCTAGAAGCCACAGAGAAGAGGCAGGTTGAAAGAGTTGAAGATTATATGCATGCATAAGTACCAACATCATACTTGCCAATGAGCTATGTCTACAATCGAATATATGATGCAAATGAAGCAAAAAGTTGGCTTAGCTGCAGCAGTAAAGGTTGGAAGCAACATATCACATCAAGTATGTAATAAATCATTTCAATTATGCTAAAAAGTATAAGTCGATGTAAAAAATATGGGGCACAATGAGAAAGGACAAGCCATGCTGAGAGCGGGGAGAGAGAATATTTTAGCAATTTTCAATGAGTATATTCAGAGGGGCACGTTACTGTTGAGATGAGGTGAGTCATGACACGATGTCAAGGTAACAAGGGATGAAGCTCCAGATGAGGTTTGCTAAACAAATTGGTGACCATGGTGAGATGCGACAAGGTGAAGTTGACGGTTTTTGGGGAGATATCAGTTTATCAGGGTTAGGCTCTCGCTAAGGAGCTTAGTAGCATGGTTACTAGGCCATTCTAATACACGTGGGTCCAAGAGCAAAAGGTGGACCTATTACTGTGTGCCAGTACGTGATATGTTTAGTCAAGAGTAGGCTTGAGGATGACGATGACGTCTACTTTGTTGTATCAAGCGACGTGATGGGCAGATGGTAGAGGCAAGTACAGTAAGAGGAGTCTATGTTGTAGCACTTAGAGGCATGATATTGCATTAATCGAATAATACAATTACAGTATGACTAGCAATGAGGTGGGTGAAGAAAGAGAAATACAAGATTTGGGTATAAGCCATCAATGTTTAGAGTTAATTTCTGGCAAAGAATTCTTTGCAAAATTATTGGTGGAAAAGATAAACACTGAGAGATGAGAAATGAAAAAGGGAAAAGTGGAGATTAGTATGAAAGCTATGGTTTTGCATGGCAAGCCATTGACCTTAATACCGTCAATTTTCAGTGTCACACATCAAGGCCGTGCCTTACTACCTACTCATCCATCGATATTAAGTGATGGGAAAAAACATAAAAATAGATAGAATATCACATAAGAATAAACAAGGTTTGTTATTAGAAAATTCTGTCAAATAAAAGCTAACAATGTAATAGTTTTAGTGGAAAGATTTCTACCAAACTTCAATAGTATTTCCTCAAAACATTTTTTTTGTCGATCATTTTTCTATAGTTTAGATGACATATCGAAGCCAATGTTGCGACAAATAAGATCGAATAAAATTGATAGCACGAGACAAATACCGATAAAGAAAATAATACCAACAATATGTAGTAAATCTGGACGCACAAATATGCAGACCACCTTTTGGTAAATGGTGTCAAAGTTAGCTTTATTATCCGATTGTCATCATCTGACATTTAATCTCAACTAGTAAGCGTGCACGTGCAACGCACGTCTCGACTAATGCAAATTACGATTATAAAAAATATTATATAATATTTATACTGTAATCATTAATAAAATTTTAAAAATAATAGTAATCATAGTAACCATTTAGTTGGAATTTGCATTATTCTAACCTGCTGTGTGGCTGTGTTGTAAGCTAATAAATGTGCTTCTCATGCAGCACTTCTTATCAGCAAGCAGTATGTTTTACCTATTAGATAGTTTTTCAAGGAGCTGGAAGAGGATACATAGAGAGTTCATAGTACTACAAATGCAATGACACGAAGGAACAACAGACCTATGTCATCCCTCTAAGACCTCTCTGTAGACAATGTTCTTGGTGCTTTTTCCATTGGGATCTATTTCTTTGTTTGGCTTTGCTAGAATCCAGGTCGTCTGCCTTGACACACCCCTTGACAATGCAACATAAAGTTGGCCATGGGAGAACACAGGCTCGGGAAGGAAAATACCAATATTTGGAATGGTTTGTCCCTGCGCCTTATTTATGGTCATCGCAAAACTCAGTCGGATGGGGAACTGTTTCCTCTTAAACTTGAAAGGAAGTGAAATGTCATCCGATGGCGACAAAGGGATTCTAGGTATGAACACCCTCTTTCCAGCATGTTGGCCACCAACAATCTCGGCGTCAATTGCATTATCTTGGAAGGTTCTAATCATCAGCCTTGTTCCATTGCACAGATTTCGGAGGAGAATGACAGGACAGTTGACTTTGACTTTCAGAACATGTGGGGGCAAGCCATTTGGCGTGAGGGAGTTTAGAAAGTCAATCGGGTAGTTATTGTGCGAATCATCTTCAACAGAGTCAAAGTTATGGTATACCTTTTCTTGGCCTGGAAACTTGTCGATCATCTTTGCATTCAGATTGTCCACGTGCTCATTCTTGGTTGAAAGAATAGCACGTGTGCTCATGTACGCTCCTGATCTAGCATTGTCATGTAGCGATGGGAACACGTCTTGGATGAGCTTGTTAATTGCTTCTTCATTGGCAGTGTAACCAATCACAATGTCATCAGGGAGGCGGACATAATCATCACCAATTGTCTCTTCAGTTCCATTGCCAATTCTTAGGAGGTATTCAGAGAACCATGGGTCAGTTTGTGCCCTCATATTGCGTGTGAGACGTATCTTCCTAATCTTCTCCCATAGATAAGATCTCTGCAATGTAGCGTCAGTGATCTGTGATCTTGTCCCCCGGGTCACCACAGGAAGGACCTGCCTGAAATCTCCACCAAACACCAAAATCTTCCCCCCCAAAAGGCAAACCACATCCCATAATATCTTGTAATGACCTATCGAGTGTCTCAACTGCTTGACGCTTTTGTCATGGCAACTTCATCCCAGATTATCAGGGACGCCCTACGAAGCAACTCCGCAGTACCACTCTGCTTGGTGAAATTGCACATGCTATTGTCAGCGAGCTTAATTGGAATCTTGAACCTGGAGTGTGCAGTCCGTCCACCGGGCATGATCGACGCTGCTATACCAGATGTTGCAGTTGCAATGGCTATTAGGCCCATCGAACGCACCCTAGCAAGCAGTGCCTTGTACAGGTACGTCTTTCCCGTGCCTCCTGGACCATCGACAAAAAATATCTGGCTCATGTTGTTGTTCACGTGATCTATGATTTCATTGAACACAGCCCACTGCTCATCGTTCAAAGATGTATAAAGATCTAGATGTTCTTGGTCCACACCGACAGATAACTCCTCTCTGAGCTCTCTCATATGGTCGCCTGAACAATCACCTGTTTCAACCACATGCGGAAGGCCATAACTTCTAATATCCTTCCCCATTGAATGTACCAAATCCCTAATGTCTCTAAGGACCATTTGTTTAAGTTCTGCCTCGCTGGTTTGGCTGCGACGGAAATCTTCGGACATTGCTTCAAGATGCTTCTCCCACAAACCTCGGATGTTGGTAGCTTGGCAGAATACCAAAATCGTCGCAAACAGTCGTCTAAGAGCACAAGGCATCTGGAAAGTCGCCGCCTCAGTAAGGCAGTCATCAAGGATCCATCGTGCTCTATGAGGCCTCTTTGCTCACACGCCTCTCTAAAGGTCAAGCACAGTTTGCCATGTACACTTTTTAAATCCTGATATGAAGTTGCTCCTCGGACATGATTCAGGAAGACACGTAAGAAGTACCTCTCCCCTTCAGCAGGGTGCGCATACACAATTCTTCCAATTTGTCCTCTCTGTTTTCTTCGTTGCCACTTCTTACTACCCTTAACCCATCGGAAGTGTTCTGGGAAGTCCCTATACAAGAAAGTCCGTGCATAACTATCCACCTGGTTGATATTGAAGTACTCAGTAAGCATGGTCCTCGAAGAAGACGGCCGACTAACGACATCCTCCAAATTATCAGAACCTTTGAATGCGACAGTATGCATGTTGGGCAAATGAAGCTGAAGTTGTAGAACAGCAGGAGAGACACCAAACATATGGAAACCAAAAATCCTATGGATAGCCTCTGGAGGGGATACGTAGCGTGCATCCCTATATTGGCGAATCTCATTGATTATCCCACCATCATTGATTATACCTGCCTCGACCGAGAAGGATGCACGGTCATGTCCTTTATAGATGTACTTGAACAAATACTTGACTGCCTTAATGCTCGAGCATGCTTCGACATTGATGTGATAGTTATATTGCATAAGCAGACCAGGGTTGTACGGGACCACCCATCTATTATCCAACACAGATCCCCTGACCTTTACTCGACGCCCATCGTCCCTCCTCCTATAGATAGGATATGAGTCCTTTCCTTGCTGAGTAGCGGGGCAGAACTGTCGAGGATAGCGAAAACGACATTCCCCGTCTATCATGCAAGCACAAGTTTTTCTGAGAGCACCACAAGGTCCATGCAGCATGTGTTTGATGACCAGAGAATGCAATACAGGGTACTTCTCCTTGTCAGGAATCTCTGCAGATATCACCCTATCGTAACCGTCTGGGTTTGTTAGCTTACTACCCGAGCGCATGATCAACAGGAAGTGCTCATGGGGGAGGCCCCTCTTCTGGAACTTAGTAACATGGACATACGCTGCAACTTCACCAAAGTATTTCTTCTTGATCAAAAGATCATGCATATCTCGCAGCTTAGCCCTGTATACTCTTGCCACAAGATCTGGACGGTCTTGTGGTGTCTGTCCAGGTGCAAGATTCACCGTTATCTCATCCCAGTATGGGTTACAAGTCATTGTGATGAAGTAATCTGGCTTCCCAAACCGTTGGACTATCGCCATTGCATCAAGGAATCTTCGCTGCATGTCTCGATTGCCTCCAGGAAAAGTGCGTGGGAGCACGATTCGTTTACCAACCTCAGAACCACGTGACTCGCCAGCAGCAAGGATGTCAACAACACCCTACAAAAAAAAACTTAAACATTAGTAAACAACTCCATACCTAATGCATGGTCTTATCAAAATTTTAGAATTTAGAAATCATAGAATCGATAGTACCTGGTAGAGTTCAGCACGTATTAGTTTTCTGATTCTCTGGCTTGGAATAGAAATCAAGCCTCATAGACTCAATCTTAATGTACATGCCGACAGCCCATTGTTGGAAAAGGCGGCCCCCAAACAACAAGATATTAAAAAGGGCTTTTCTGACTTGCAGCTTGAAACAATAATACTCCCTTGCGCTAACATATCTTGTAGAGTCGACTGCATCGCCCATCCTACTAATGAAATCATCATCTTGATTGTCGTAATGGTTGTCATCTACAAGATGATTGATAACAAAATTATATAACTAACAGTTAATAATAGTAGCATCATATGAACAAAGCGGCCAAACTTTACCAGAAAAATCAATGATGTGTATAAATACCTGTAGGTAAATCTTCATTTTCTGTAGAACTACGACCTAGGCCTTGAAAGGTGTCATCATGGGCGTCATTATATGGCATCCAACGATTCCAGCCAGTCTCCCCACCAGGAAAAAATAATGGATATGCCAAAGTATGCTCTGATATATTGGGGACCATCTCCTCTTCCATACACGATAACACTCCTATCAAAACAGTTCTGTGTGTCGGTCCCTTCAACCCATATCGCAGCCACTTGAGAAGTGGTGGGGGCATTGTACCTTCGTTGGTCTAGCCTTATATCTGTATTCAGTGAAATCCTATATTCATCTAAATTTGGAACGTGTCCAATGCTCGTAAAAGTCTGCACATAAGGGTTGAGATCTAATATCTGCAGAATATTCCGTATGAGGTTGATATCAAGATCTGGAGACCTTTGAACTCTGTGTGACAAAGTTTCATCCGTATCATAAATATAGAGCTGCAAATGACGGGGCCCATTACCACCAGGTATCAAATGGTCCAGACGATGATACAACTGTCCATGTGCACGGAATGTATATATACCAGTTCCTGATGCACTACTGACTCGATGGTCAAAGGTAACTCCAAGACTTGTGAAGGAGAAGTGGGAGTTGAAATACCGTATATGTTTTCTGAAATATTTTGCATCCTCATCATCTTGACTTGTAAACAAGCGTCGCAACTCTGCAGGGACCTCTGGAATAAAAATTTTGACTTTTCCTTTTCTGCAACAGAATGCAGGTCCCTCATATTGAAACCTTTTTGCTCCACAATGGGCACACTCTTTTGCTGGCTTCAGAACATGATGACTGGATGGTAGGTTTTTGTATATGATGTCATAAGGATCATGCTTCTGGATACCACGAGCGACATGACCAGTCAATATGTATGATTCGAACTCATCACCTGACCGGACGTGAGTTGAAATAATACCGAGGTATAAAATTAATCATGGTTCATGAAAATGAAATACAAATAATTCATATAAGATTTTACCTTGTCCACTGAATATCCTACATTCATCATCATCATCATACTGTGTTTGTTCCTCTTCTATGGTGTCCAAGCATTCTATGAGTAAATAATATCAGATCAATTGTCAATATTGGACTGTATGAAGCCTAGATGGAAATGCAACAATAAAAATAAATGACAATATACCTTCCAATTCAGCAAGTGGTTCCATAGGCTCAAAAATTCCGTTTGGATCCCTTTCATTCTCGTTCTCATCTGGAAATATATCAAAATCAACTCGAACGGTATATAGAAATGCAGACAATGCAATCATACATAAAATACTATATTACAATCGCAAGTTAAAATACCTATAGGGTTATTTTTTGACTCTTCTCCATGTATCGCAGGTGTACTTGGTGACCTGTATGCAGGTCCACCTGAAGCCAGAGCAATGTCAGATTGGTCAGACAATGTTATGGTTTGCTTTATTCCTTTCTTGTACTCCCGGTTCCTATACAAGAGAATTTCCCTTTGTTCCGTTGTCATCGATGAGTATCGTTCCCTAGCAAGGCGTCGTTTCTTTTCATTAGATGCATTTAGTTGATTGGCCGACATGGAATATTGTCTATCTGAAACCAATGCATGGACAATTTAAATTTACATGTCAATTTCAAAGAATATTAAGTCACAACATTTACCAAAAATAATTACTAAGCCTATTGTTGCGAGCCATAATTTACCACCAAGCAATTACTGGTCATTTACCTAAAATTTGAATGGAGCAACTTGAGATTTGAGTGTTCTCAACAGCTCTCGTTTGTCGCTCGTACGTATCATTCCCATGCAGCCAATCAATATCGTCGTCTACCGTCATATTTGAGTCACTGCATTGAGTGAATTGTTGTAACAATGATGTCTTTGCTGTATTGTGACTACCTAGAGACACAAAGAAAAAATAAAAGTGAGATATGCTGCAATATGTATAACGGACTAAGGCGCAAATAGCAAGTAATATATACCTCCTTCACTTGGTGTGTTCATGAGCTTGGTGACACCAGATTGTCCTGATACCATTTGACCAATCTCTAAAGTTGTTACAGCAATATATGAGATGACAAGTGTCTTGGCATGAATGACTATATATAAAGTAATTAGTTATCTTACCAGCTGACACCAGCGGGGTGGATGATCGAGGTTGTTCGGCATTCCCACTGAGACCTGCAACTTTCTTTCGTTGGCGGGATATCCGCTGCTTCTTTAGGTATTCTACTTTCTTCTCATCAGACAGTCGAGCATACCACCCTTGGCCACTTGCTCGTTTACATTTCTGCTTATTTTCTGGCAATTGATGATCACTACTCGTTGGGTTAGAAGCCCTACATGACGCACCTAGCACGCAAGAGGTAGTCATATTAGTTATCATCATCAGACGATCATCATACAATAAAGCAAGAGTCGAAGTTAATCAATTTACCATTTATCATCTGTGTGTTGGTTACATCATTTAAAGGGGTACGCTCCATAGACCCCAACAAAGAAGATTGAGGTTCTTCGACGTAACTAACATTTAGAACTGCAGCCTTCTTTTGTTGGCGAGCTATACGCTGCTTCTTTAGGTATTCTGCTTTCTTCTCATCAGACATTCGGGCATACCAACCTTGACCACTTTGTCGCTTACGTTGTAAATGATCATTAGTCATTGGATTTGCAACCCCATCCGTCGTTGTATTTGTTAGGTCTTTAAAGGGAGAACTCTCCCCCGATCTACATGAAGATGGATTTAATTGATTTTTCATCTGCGAGGAATATTAGTGAGCAAATGTTAAATTGTCTGAGAATGTTACACCTTGTTTATACACATGAATGGAAAGATTTGTTAGACACACAACAGAGATCCAGACAACATTTAGAATCCTAGAATGCAAACTTTGATTGAAACAAACAGCAAGATGCAATAAATGGGATCTTAGCTAGCTATGAACTTTGCATTTGTTTTCTCAACAAGTTTGTCTTTGCACAGTTTTGCTTATTATGCAGCTCAGTACAAACACATATAAGCTATATATAAACTAAGAAGAGATCCAATTAGAGCCATCACGAGACCTGAAATATGCAACACACAAAAACTCATGAATACATACTATAGGCAGCTTAGCAGCAAGAATACCCAGGAAGTTCTTTTATGCTCCTCTCGCAACAGATCACAAATTGGACAGTCAAAATACCCCTTATATCCAGACGGAGGGAGTCCAAATCTCAACTACTACTCATCAGTAGACATAACAACAAAACACGCACAGATAGCACAGAAGAATTGTTATAAATAAGCCAACCAAAGAGATACATGCTAATCATGTAGCAACAACTTGACGCTGACAGTTGCAAAACTATCTTTATGTTACAAGAAACATATATGCATGACAGAATAATTGAACTATAACTCACCATCAGTGCTGGCAACTCCCTGGGACAAGGAACCAGAAGACAGTAAGAATCAGCATCCTACGCCAAAAGGGTGAGATAAAATTACCAAATAACAGAAGTTTAAATAACAAACCTTCTGCCAGCGTTCAATATTGTTCAAATTGGTTTTGCTTTTGCCTATAGTTTTTTTAGCAGCCTGCAAGGAAGCACAGAAAACCACAAAATTATGCCTCACTAAACACATTTTTCTTTAACAGAAGCATGCAAGGTCCAAAGGCTAACATCCGTCCAAGGTTATGTTATATAAAGGCAGAAGAGATCAAATTAAAGCCATCAGGAGACCTGAAATATGCAAAACACAAAAACTCATGAATACATAGTATAGGCCTACCCAGGAAGTTCTTTTATGCTCCTCTCTCAATAGATCACAAAGCTGAAAAGAAAGAAACAACCAATCAGCTGAACTGCACAGAACTATGGTAACCAGAAGTAGTGCTCAATTCAAATGATTCTTTAGCAACCTAAATTTATTAATAGAGGCCTCTTCCTCTATTTTTCAGGTCAACACCAGCGGTCAGTTTGTTGGTCTTGCTGAGATGGTTGGTCAGGTTGATTTTAACAAGACAGTGGAATATTGGCAGCAAGACAAGTGGACCGGTTGTTTCCCTGTCAAGTGGCACATTGTAAAGGACATCCCTAACAACTTATTGAAGCACATTATTCTTGAGTATAATGAAAACAAACCAGTGACAAACAGCAGAGATACCCAGGAGGTTAGAACAGTTGACCTAGTGCCAATTTCATCCTATGTAAAGTTTCTGGTGTCACATCATGGCAGTGTTTTTTAATACGTTTGAATCAGGAAACCTGAACAGTAATCAAGCACATTGCTATATATAAATAATTTGACAATTTATTTTAACAAATTTGCATGTTGAGCTCTTTGAATGCTGTGCCAAATAGTTCTTTCCCCTGCCTTGTCATGGTGTCTACAGGTTAAGCTTGAGCAAGGCCTTCAGGTGCTAAAGATTTTCAAGGATCATGTCTGCAAGACATCCATGTTGGACGACTTTGGCTTTTATGATAACCGTGAGAAGATAATGCAAGAGAAAAAATCAAAGCGCCAGCATCCTCTGGAGAAGGTACAGGTCTACCATCTTGCTTTATATGATGGGCCCATTTTATAAACTTGTGTGAGTCATATCACTAAATGGTTTTGTCTTGATGTGAATTTTACTGGCAGTTTCACTTGTTGTGGACCTCTTAGAACTACTGAGAGTTAGCTTTGTGTTAGTATATGTTCTGTGACTGCCTTCTACTATGCATTGATTGCTCATGTTGACGAGAGTACAATCTGTTAGTCGAGAATTATTTTTCTAGTAATTTAAGTATTTTCATGGCAGCTTTGTCCTGGTGACTTTCATGACATCCTTTTGAAATTTAGTGTGTACCCTTATTAGAATCGAGTTTAGACTAAATACCGGACTTGGTAAACTTACTTGATCAACCTTTACTGGCGCTGCAGATCATGAACAGAAAGCTGCTTACTACCAACAACACTGAAAGTGAAGACCTTGATGTCGATGGCAAGCCGGGACTGCAGAAACTTGGGGTTGTAGCTGAACAAAATGCTGTGGTGGAAAACGGTGTGGCAGCAGTAGCTGCAAATGGTCTTGCCCCGGCAGATGCAAACCTGGCAGTCGTTGCAAATGGCTGTTAATTTTGGCAGGGGCGATGGGGGCAGCGGCGAGCGGCGCTGGGGCCGGCAGGGGAGAGCGGCGCCGGGCGCGGCAGGGGTGACCGGCGGCTCGGGTGCGGGGGCGATGGGGGCAGCAGCGAGTGGCACAGAGGCGGCAGGGTCGACCGGCGGCGATGGGGGCGGCAGGGTCGACGGCCAGCAGGGGCGACCAGCGGCTTGGGGGCAAGGCGACTGGCAGCGGCGGCAGGGGCGGGGGGCGGCGCAGCGACGGCAGGGGGCGAGTGGGCAGCCGAGCGGGCTCGCGGCGGGAGGGAAGAGCGGCACCGGCGGCGGCAGGGGAGACAAGCGGCACCGGGGGCACGGGTGACCAGCGGCTTGGGGGCAGGGCGACTGGCAGCGGCGGCAGGGGCGGGGGGCGGCGCAGCGACGGCAGGGGGCGAGCGGGCAGCCTGGCGGGCTCACGGCGGGAGGGAAGAGCGGCACCGGGGGCGGCAGGGGAGACAACCGGCTCGGGGGCAGGGGCGATGGGGGCAGCAGCGGCGGCAGGAGCGGGGAGCGGCGCAGCGGCGGTAGGGGGCGGGAGGGCTCGCGGCCGTAGGGATGATGAGGATTAGGAGAGATCGGGATGATGAGGATTAGGAGAGATCGGGATGATTAGGAGTGATGATGTGATTTGCTACATCATTAGATAAATATTACACGTTGGATTAAGAGAGATTAGTGAAGATGGAGGGTGGAGGTTATTTAGATCTGCTAAACTGGTGCTTTTATAATGTATAGTATAGATAGGTTCTTTTGGCAGAGACGCACAATAATATGTTCGACGCAGCATGACAATTAAAAAACAAACAGCTAAAGACCCAATAACTAAAGGCGGTATATAGGCTTAGCATGAGGTTGTTGTGTTGTGCGAATTGTTAGAACTTTGTGAAAACGAAACCGTGAGAAGATAAATTACTATGATATGTAACACAAAACAAACGTAGAGAAATTATGTTATATACAATGGTCGTTCTCTCACCTTCATTTTGTTCGTTCTGGAACACAACATATATCTGTTTTCCACTTGATTAATCAGAGAGAAAAACAGGTAGGCCAACACTCAATTATCCATGATTAACCCAACCCAACGAGATAATCATGAGACACCATAATGGCAAACGGAGAATTATCTAATTGAATATATGGTGACACTGTAGTGTAGTTACACTGGAAGGTTGGTTGGTGACAAAAATCAGATTCATTAACAAGTAATAACACCCTCCCGAGAGATAAATTAGTTGAAACTAGAACTTTTAGAATTACTATAGGGTTATCGGATAACTATTCAGGCATTTATGTATTATAACTTGCCCCATAACAAAAAGGGAGAAAGCTACATATTCACCTTAGACACTTGCGTCGTTCCGAAATGCAGTCACGCAGTGTAGTATAATTGCATTTTTGTGAAAACTTTTTCTGTTTCCAAAAAAATTAAAGTATCTTTCCGAGACAAAATTACCCAATTTATTATAATCTAGTTCTAATTGATAAAATTATTTTGATTTTTATTTCAAGAAAGATAGTCGGGTTTCTATTGATAACACAAGATTTGTATGCAAGAACGTCAACTTTCAGATTATAGAATTACTCGTCACGATTGTCATTAGCAGAGCTTGAACACGGATATGGAGGGCGTCAGATTAACAAAAAAAAACTCAATTTATTAATTTTGTATTACATGCACGGTGAAACTTAGTGTGTTCTTGAAGCGAAAAAGTGGCTATCCTAGCTTGTTCCAAGAGTTTGAGGCAATGATTTCTTTTTCTTAAAAAAAAGAGATAAACCGCATATCTAAATATTCATCATATAAATCGTGCATGATCCTTGGCAGCCGGATCAAGCGCACACTTTGGTGGCCCAACAAGAGCGAACAAGGGTGATGACGCCAGTGACACTTTATTCAAATTTTGAATTTTGAAATACATTTGGTCTCAAATCGTGTATCTAATTGGTAATTCGTTTTTATCATTGTGTTCCTCGTGATGAAAACCTCAAAATAAAATCACAACTTGGACATATTTCGACATTTTCGGCTTAGTTTTTCGTACATATGTTCCGCTAATGGTGTTTTGTTCAACCAATAGTACAACTTGATCCAACAATGATTCTTTTCCATGATAATATGAGATTAATACAAGTTATCCACTTTCATTTTTGACTTCGAACAATTATCTTGAATTAGCTGAACAGTTTCTATGAACTAATGAAACATTAATTTTCATGAACTTGTGTAATATTTTATTTTCTTGTATTAGTGGAACATTTTCTCATTAACAACAAAACACTTTTCAGATCATTTAAACATTTTTCTCGAATAGATGAACATTCCGCATGAGCAGTGGAATTTTTTTAAAAATATCGTTAGTTATACCGAATTTTGGACTCTGTTAACTATCGAACAATTATCACGAGCTATCAGTATATTTATTTAAAATGTACTGTTATTTATATTCTGAATATTTTCTCACAAAAATAATGATAAAATTGAAATTTCCAAAAAATAAATATTCTACTTTCATAAGTTTCCAAAATTTTAAAAATACCTACAACGGAAAGTGGGCAAGCCCATTAGACAACCCGGCCTGGTGGACCCCACAGCTGCCTAGGGTCGCCTGCACGGCCTATAGGAGCTCCCAAAAGGTTTGCGGGAAAAAATCACTGGACATAGGCCCGTGGTTTATACTTATTCCAGGCTATGTGGCCGGAAGTGAAGGCCCAATGTAGTGAAAAAATCCTGAGATAACTTTCTTTTATAACCTCAGGCCCAAACTGTTTGGCCCAAAGTTTACTTGATGCATTCCTTTTTGACGACCCATCCTCACTTACGCCCCAGTCTATCCTGTCTCCTGTGTCAGTTCCTAAAAGAACATCATAATCATGTGGAAAATAATCTTACAGCGTACGTAATATGCACGTAATATTGGGTCATAACGCGGCTTGCCTGCTCCCGCAGTATACTCCCATCCGTGCTGCCCTCTGCATGACCGGTTTAGATTTTCTAGCTAGGTTGGCCCCACATCTTCTCCCTTTGACTCTCACGTCTCTTCTCTTTTCCTCGCGGTAGGCCCGCTGACAACGCCCCAAATTCCATATCTTCCAGGTCATGGAACTACCCTTGGGATCGGCTGCTAAGACACTTGTTAGAGTTCTACTAACTTCTTCAAAATCTACAGGATCTGCGATGATCAAAAGCATAGAAAATACCTTTCCCGTGGCATCCTGAAACTTTAGATCAGCGGATCGAATCGTCATATCGTAGTAATTTATTCCAATTACGTAGGTGTGCAGTACTTGAACAAAGTAATACTAGTACGAACGATGGATGAATGCCAAAAAGTTTCATAATGACGACTGTATCATCGATTGATTTCCCGTGGAAAATGCTCCAAGAACTGTTTTTCTGCCTGACGAAACCGAATAGCAGATGACGTTGTAGGTTGCAGCTGCAAGTGCACGATTCCCGTCGGTCCGGAACTAGACTTCTCTTCCCAATCCCCAACTAGATCGGCCATGGCAGAGGGCCAAGGTCTACGAGGACAAGAAAAGAGACGTGGGCAGTCAATGGAGAAGAAGATCAGTGTGGGGCAAACCTAGAAAATCTGAACCGTTCAGAAGAAGTGAGCACGGATGGGAGTATAATGCCAGAGCAGGCAAGCCGCGTCCATTCATAAACGGCGCTTGATATCATCATTCATTAGTGTGTGAGCGAAAAAGTTAGTAATAAAATGGAAAATGCTTCACACCTGCCTACAGATCCAAGGCTTCAGTTCGGACGTGTGTAGCACCGTGGATTCTGACTTGATCTAATGAACAAGAGAGGAGCACTTGTTTACAATAGAGGCAATCGCATCAGCTATATCCAAACAATTACTCCATAACCAACGTATACGATAGGATACAGTTTGATGTATGGGATGCTACCTACGGAGATCCGGCGTTTCGGCACAACGCGCCAGCGCCATTGCATAGATCCGAGGCCACCGCGCCATGGCCTGCACCGACTCTCTCTACTGACCGCGGACCAGCTGCCTTTGGTCTTCGTTTAACACCGGCGGCAACGTTCAAAGGGACTAGATCTGGTGCCGGCACACCATGGCTTGCGGCGCCACTCCATGGCTACGCCATGATTTATGTAATTCGATTTGGTTCGGTTGTACGTGTTTTTTAGAATTTTGAAGATGCTGGCATATCTCTGGATCTGTTTTGATTTGCTCGTGCCCTAGATCTGAAGGAGATTGCCTGAGTGATCGAGACAAGGTCACTGTCCGAGGTCCGCAGGTCTCGCGCGCCGTCCGCCTCACTGTCGCCCTCCCCTGTCGCCTCCCCGCCCACGATGTCACGGCCTTCCTCCGTACGGTGCAACGACAAACAGCACGACCAGAATGTTGTTGCCATCGTATGCTTTTTTATTGTGAACAGTGGTGGATGATGTTGCAAATACATATTGATTTTGTTTCTTAGAATCTTGTTGCATAGTGATTCTTTCTTGTAGTGATTTGAGTTGTATGGTGAAAACATATATTTTCATGGTCATTTGAAATATTGGTTACAAAAGTGTACTTATGATGTCATAAGCACGATAAAAAATTATTTACATAGTACAGTGATTTTGCTATAATACCTTTCGGATCTTGTTGTATGCTTTGACCGAATTTTTTTCACAAACCAAATTCGTTTCCACTATATAATGACTTTGTTGCATCAGCATGTCGATGCAAAAAAAAATCATGAGTTTTCTCCCCAAATACAATATTTATTTCCGTTGTATGCTTTAACCGAATTTTTTTCACGAAATCGTCTCGACCAAATTCGTTTCCACTATATAATGACTTTGTTGCATCAGCTTGTCAATACGAAAAAAAGTCATGAGTTTTCTCCCCAAATATAGTATTTATTTCCTTAAAAATTGGATCTATGTCATGTGTAGCATATATGTCATTGTGCATTGATTCATTGTTTATATTGTAACAAAATATTTTTGTCTTACTGCTTACATGAAAATAGATGTGCTTCGATAGCCCATGTCCATCCTACCGCATGCAGTAATCGATCTCAGCGGTGCTGAACTCGTCTCCGATGGCTGGTATCAGAGTTAGCGTCACCTGTCAATACTGCCCGGTCCCTACATGATTGTTTACGTGTTTTCTTAACCACGCACACACGGAATAGAGAAGAAAACGATGCCAAACCCGTCCTTGAGCCAAACGAACGGGTCTGTACTTTGGCACATCAGGAACGTGTGATCACTCCTCAGCCCTCCAGCTAGGCCGAACCACCATCTACGTGATACATGGGCGGACGCGTCGGCTGTTCGGTGGCAGCGGAGGACGGACGGCTACACGGTAGTTCTCCTCAGTCCTCACTGTTGGAGCGTCGATCTTTTCGGCGAATTTTGATGCCAAAGCGGCCGTCGACTGAGCAACGTATCTCAACCTTTCAGGACTAACTCGGGTAAGTGATTCTTAGGCGCTTATGCTAAATCTCCCTGCATTTATTCTCATTTCAGATTTCATACCCCTCACGTTCTTACGGATTGAACTGTTAGCAGCTGAAGAAGCGAAAACTACTACTACAAACAGTTCCGCCTAAACTTATGCGACCGCGTATCCGAGGGCGTTCACTAAAACGTGTAGGAGTAGAATGGATAGAAGAACATCGCGGCGCAGAGTGTGTAGACGTCCTGGCGCGTTCGACCCAAGCAAGGAGCCAACGGGGGGATTCGGTCAAATCGATCGCTGGTCTCACGTGATCTACCCGCCCGACCCGCCGGCAGCAGAAACTTCTCTGCTACTCAAAACTCACCGCCATTTTTCATGCAAGCGTTGGCTACCACAAACAAATCTACTGGTTACCAGCAGCTGTTAAGTTAACCTATCAGGCCGTTTATTGCTATGAGTACTTGATTACCTTGTGCGACGTCCCCTATCCGTGCCTTTCGTACTTGCCGTTACATCGGCCATCCTGAGAAGCTACGTATACTACTGTACTGCGTAGTACATAATTACTGGACCTGTGTACCCGGCTGGCTCCCTACAGAGACGTGTAAAACGTACGGAATTTGGGCAGATTAAACCACACTGGAAGACATCTGACCAGCTCCCCTGATAAATTCACCTCAAAAAGGCTCCCCTGATAAAACAAAACCGAGCTTGTTCCTGCCCGGATGCGCAGGGTCTACTCGATCGTATTTTGTCTAAATATGCTCATCAGAGCACTTCGAGTGTATTTTGTCTAAATATGTTCTAAAAATATATAATTAAATGATTAAAAGCTAACTGTCAAGTGTCTTTAAAAAACACATGAAATACAGTAAAATATATCACCAACGACCTGTAAAAGAAGAAAAATGAACAATGATGTTCACTTGGACAAAGAAAGGGGAAAACACGAACTATCACGGGCCCAAGAAATGAGTGCTGCCCCGTCAATGTCGCCGGGAAGCCAAAAAAGGCAAAGCGAACCCATTCATTTCTCTCTCTCTCACCTCCCCTCCACTCTTGGCTCCCTCCTTCCCATTTCTCCTCCGAATCGCTACTATTTTCGAGTTTATTTCACTTCAACTCAGTTTCTCGAAGAAAGGTTGGAATCCCCTCAAAACGGAGTAGAAAGTTATCTCCTTGCTTTTCCAATGCAGCGATTTATGCATATTCTGGCTTAGTTTTCGGTTTCTCTGATCAGGTGTTGCAATGGGGGGAGGCGGGACGCTGATCTCGGTTTACCCAGACGACCTCACCTTCCTGTGTAAGTTATGACGTTTCTGAGATTTTCTTCACATTTACAAATAGCTAAACTTCCTCTCTGTTGAATTCTTGTGCGTAGTCGAGCTAGACAAGCCGTGCTATTGCAATCTCAAGGTGGTGAACAACAGCGAGCACCATGTCGCGTTCAAGGTCCATGGCGTTTCCCCTTCTTGATGCGAGCCTCAAGATTTTCGCTTTGTATTAGCTTCGTGACAAGGTTTTATTAGAATTTCCTTTTCTTTTCAGGTCAAGACGACATCTCCAAGGAAGTATTTTGTCCGGCCAAACGCCAGCATCGTCCAGCCGTGGGATTCTTGCACAATTACAAGTAAATATATATATACCCGTTTCCGGCTTGGTCATTTGATCTTGGTATTTCAGGCTATGTTTCCTTTTAGGATTCTTTGTTTGGTTTTTGATGTTGGTATATATGCCTTCTTGTTTGGGGATGTAGTTACACTCCAGGCACAGAAAGATTACCCACCAGATATGCAATCCAAGGATAAGTTCTTGATTCAGAGCACTAAGGTGGCTGCCAGTACCGACATGGACGAGATTCCCCCTGATACCGTGAGCATAAAATTGCAAAAATGGCTGATTTAAGTTTTACGAATGTTGCCTAATTTATATGGTTTAGTGTTGCATTGTCATCACAAGAAACATGATTGGCACTCCACCCACTATATTCCATCTTTCTGTATTCTGCAGTTCAACAAGGACGGTGATAAGGTGATTGAGGAAATGAAGCTTAGGGTTGTTTACACATTGCCTAGTGGAAGCTCAGACGACTCTGGTGTTACATCTTTAGCAAACAGGAGCTTCAGACAGGGGTCTGATGATCTCTCGGTGAGATTGGGTAGTTCTGTAGATATGTTTCACTAAAAAACTTTCAGTACAAAGGATTACTGTAGTTCACAAGTTTACATACTTCACCTTGCAGATGCTGAAGAATGCAAGCATTGAAGAGGTAATGCACTATCCCAACATAAATTCACACATTCATTTAAAACTTGACGAAATTAACTTGTTAGCAAAGATATTTTTCTGATGAATTCCTAGAAAGAATTATTTGGCCATTTCGTACATGATAGGCCTGAAGCCTTTATGAACTCTCTAATACTGCGTTACACGCTTTTGCATTACAATATGTTTTTGCAGTCAGAAAATTGTTCTTCTGTGATATGCCATATAGATATTCTTTCTCTCCTAGGGCCTCTTTGATTTGCAGGAATTTCCAATGGAAACAGTTCAATTATCGTAGGAATCAGGAAGTGTTCCCGCGGATCAAAGTGGCCCTTATAGAGTCTTAAACACAAAATACATTAGTAAAGTGTGATTTTGGGATACTGCCATTGATTATATAAAATTGGAAAGTACAAATATGAGAAATAGGACAATTTTGAAGCACCATCAAATCATGGTTGAAATCAAGCATAAAGTTGAGCGTGAGAAAAAGGTACCTATACTTGGCGATGTCATAATTGAGGTAGGGAAGGATCCCCAGAGGCCCATGAGCACGTTGCCCTATGCACTTGTCAATTGTTCATGAGGACCAGAACTTGGATCATTTTTCCTTTTGTCCATTTGGACCAGAGCATCTTTCTTTATCCTGATTGACGTATTCCAACTTAAACTTTTTTGATAAAATCTCGATTCTCTAGTGTGTCCTGCCTGAAATATGCTCATTGTGGTTCTTTACTTTTTTTTATCAAGGTGGTACTAATAAAGAAACATCTTTATGATCCTTTTGCCACTGTTTCTCAGTAAGTTGCATGCTTTGTTTTATCCAGATCCAGACAATACAGCACCTGAAGGAAGAAAGGGATAACAATCTCCAGCAAAATCAGCAAATGCAACGTGAACTGGTGCAGTATACCAATTTTTTCCACTTCATTTTGTTGCTACTCATCATTTCATTTCATTTCAGCTCCTTGTTTCATGCTGTTTGAATCCAAAATGAGAACTATAATAAAATACGGATAAAATAGCTTTGATAAAAGCAAGTCTATTCTTTGGAAAAAAAAACAAGTCTGACTTTTGAGCAAATGCAAAATAATTGTTTGGTCCTTTGCGATCATATGTTTACTCCAAATACAAAATACAGCTTGGTTACAATTTTTTCTTGTGATAGATTACTATATCAGATGTTTTCAGCAAAACATATATTATTATGTCCTCTGTCATGATAAATCATTTCCTGTATGAGAGGGCACAAAATAAGGACTAGAGCTTGGAAAGAGCAAACCAAGTCACTGGCATTATTTGAATCTTTTTTGGTGAGGGGGGCATTGGGTTGCCATAGGGTAGTGGACCAGTTCAGTCGGCTGGATATTTTGGATTAGATGACACAGTGTTTCTATTGCTGACATCGAAATAATGGAAAACGAATGGAAGGTGCCACCCGCGAATCACGCAAAGTTTATTTCCCACATTTCTAGTATTGTTCACTTGAAAATATACATTTGCTAGCTGATATCGAAGTACTAAGCCTGGCTGAAGGTTCTTCATGAACTCAAGGAGGATATGTCATTTGTGAATTGCTGATTGCCTACATATATTTCGTGAATGTTATGCATCTCCACAGTTTTTACATGGAACATGTATGCTCCTTCCCTCACTCATATTTAATTTTCTCCTAAATATGAAAATACTATTGTTTCAGGATATGCTGCGGAGGCATAGAAGCCGCAAAGGCGACGTGGGTTTCTCCTTAACGTTTGCTGCTTTTGCTGGGATCATAGGTGTTCTGATTGGGCTCTTGATGAGCCTCATCTTCTCTTCTCCACCGAGCACTGCTTAGATGCGATGGTTGAAGCCTGGAGCAGCAGTGTTCAGCTCAATGCCCAGATGCCCTGATGGAAAATTCTCTTGTAGTTTCGATTATTATTCTTTGTTCTTTGCATTGTAGGTATATAATGCCTTGTCACAACGGGTTGCAATGTTTCACCCGTGTTTGTTTCCTCTTCTATTTATATTTGCCCCTATCTGTAATTCTTTTTGTATAATTAGTTTGACTGACAATATATAAGGAAGAAAGATGTACGCATTCACCTATTAGAAATGTAAAAGGCTAAAGAGAACTGAAGTTTGTGCTATCCATCCTAACTTCGAAGGGTGAAAGTTAACTCGATGTCTACCTCTATCTTCCAATTTCTAACATGGTGATTAAAGTGCTGGAACGCTGGATGATCGATATTCAAAGTACAGGACGCTCTTCTATTTAGCTGCTTTCTCTGGTGATGGTACTGCAGATTGACTTGACCACGCCTCCGAAGCAGGCGCTTTGCTTCTGAGAAGATGTTTTGCATATGAGAAATCATAATGCACCCGGCCCCCAAGCGTCTGGGCACAAACCGCCAAGCGATAGCCCATAAGCCCCAGCCATCCTCTCACAGCCCATGCCGCTTTCCTACGGGCGAACGATGGATCCCAACGAAGCCCAGCAATCCCGAAAAGAACGAAGCCACAAAAGGCAACGCAAACCAGGAGGAGAGAGGCTTGGGTGGTTAACAAGGATGACGGTACTCTCTATCTAGAGATTGAACCTTAGTACGAAGATGATTGCACTCTCTATCTAGAGATTGAATCTTAGCTTTGATGTTTAGTATATCTTATCGAGATGGATTATTCTTTCAATAATAGACAACATTTTCGTCGATAGCGAGTCGTCGTTTCAAACTACGGGACTTCGATTATGTTCCGCCACTGCCAGGGCCGGTCCTGAGATTTTGGGGGCCCGAGGCGAAACTAAAACTCGGGGCCTTAATATAGACACAATAATTATAACAATGAATATACGTATATATGAAATATTATCAATAACACTTAAATACATCCAAAATCAGTATGCATATCAAATAATTTATACATATTACCTTAAAAATTTCTTCTAACATTCCTCGATGCAAAGTCACTTATGATGGGGTCGATGTCAATCTCATCCAATAATTTCTTCTCGATGCATAATGTTGCCAAACCATTTAACCTCTCTTGAGTCATTGTTGACCTCAGATAGTTCTTCAATAATTTCAACTTTGAAAAGCTTCTTTCGGCTGATGCGACAGTGACAGGCACGGTAAATAAGATGCGATAAGCAATGGAGATATTAGGATAACAATCAACTTCTCTGACATGCTCGAAAATATCCATAGCAGACATTACGCAATTTGGTAAAGTGAATCTCATAATCTTCAATTCAGAAATAAGATCATATACCTCAATATCAGATGAACCATCAAGAGAGAAAGTTTGTGCAAATTTTGTGCAATACTCTTCAAGTTCATTATCATTTAATGACTTCAAGGTGCCCGAGCTCAATAAAAATCCGAATATATCTTTAAACACCATGAGTTCTTTAAATCTATCCTTCAAAGAGGTGATCGCCATGTCAACCAGAACAAAAAAATATTTAACTTGGAAAGCCTTCTCAGCTTCTAGAATTTCTTCTTGACAATCACTTTCGTCAGACTGTTTCTTCCTCGTAGCACGACGTTTTACTGGAAACAATGGCTCTACACCCATTTCAATTGCAATACCTTTAGCAATGATCAAACTAGAAGAAAACCCCTCATCTCTGTACTTCTCAAAATATTGTGTTATACCTTGTATTTGCTTCAAAGTAGAGTCAATGCACATGGCTGACGATTGCAACATCTTGCTCACTTTATTTACAGCAAATAGAATATCATGCCAGATAATCATACCAACTAGAAAGTCAAAGCGACCAAGTGCATCAAATAAATTTTTTGCATCACTTTTATCCTTAGGTTCAATGTCAGAAGCATGACGTAACTCAGACAAAACTGACCTTAACTCAGTAGCTTGATATCTTATTGCCGTAACACTTTTGATTCGACTCTCCCAACGAGTATTGGACAATGATTTCACAGTTAAACTCGGAACATGTTTAAGCAAAACATTCCACTTTTCATAGAACCAGCAAATAATACATATATGCGCTGAACAATTCCAAAAAATGAAACAGCTTTCTCACATGATTTTGCCATATCACAAAGAGTGAGATTGAGACTATGACAAGCACATGGCATATACAATGCTCTTCGATTCATATCAAGTAACATAGATTGTACCCCTCGATATTTTTCTTTCATATTAGAACCATTGTCACAGCCTTGACCCCTTATATCTTTAATATTTAGGCCAAAGGACTCCACAGATTCAAGCAATACTTTAAAAAGCCCCAAGCCAGAAGTGTCATCCACCTTCAAGAACCCCAAAAAGTACTCCTCAATTTTTATCTTGCCATCAGACAAATTAACACATCGAACTAATAAAGTCATTTGTTCTTGATGACTGACATCGGGGGTACAATCTAGGATAACAGAGAAATACTTTGCCTCTTTAACTACCTTTATGATAGAACATGTGATGTCAAAAGCCAAAAGAGATATCAACTCATTCTGAATTTTATGACTGAGATAATGATAATGAATTTCTTTGTTCTGAATACGTCTAAGGTGGTCTTGCATTACCAAGTCAAATTCTGCAACCATCTCAACACAAGCTAAGAAATTACCATTATTATCCTTGTAAAGCTGCTCACTGTTTCCTCGGAAAGCCAAGTTGCGTTTACCAAGATATTTCACAATGGCTATTATTCTTAACAAAACTTGCCTGACGCGTTCTTTCTCCTTTGTTATTTGCTGCAATTCCTTGTCAATAGTCTCCTCTTTCCGTAGTCTAACCCTCAATTCATTCCACTTGTTCATGTTATTAATATGCTCGACGCTATTTTCATGTTCTCTAAGCTTCTCACTAATATGCCTCCAATGTCCTAATCCATCATGTGCTAAGGAACTCTGACTCCTGCTAATGCTAGACTTGAAGATCTTACAGCAGAAGCAAAAAACTTTGTCGACATCTTTTGAATAAACTAGCCATTTTCTATCATGTTCCTCTCCATTGCTTAATTTCCTATGATAGTGAGCATATGAAAAATGTCTTCCTGCATCGTCTAGACGGTATTCCATTTTTTCCTCTCTCATAGGCCCTTTCTCAACTAAGATGTCTCTTGCTTTATTATCAAGATTATCCCAATTTCTTGGATCACAAATATCAGCAGTATAAACTGGTTGTTCATCAACACTAGTAGACTGTGCATGTGCATCCGATGAATTACCTACATTCTCAGAGCCACTTACATTGTTACCGCTGATGTTGGTGTCGACATTTTTTCTTGCTGATCAGATTCCAAATTCCCATTAGCTGGTTGCTCTTCCTCTATGGCAACTATCGCCAACTCATCATCTGGGTTTATCGAAGCAGTGGAAGCACCAGTATTACTCTTGAAAAATTTGTGAATATCTCCGCGCTGTGATTGTACCAAGTCATCCACAACTTTTTTTCCTTTTCCTTTTATCGCTACCTGATGCATACTTTCTGGACGACATGAACACACAATGCTGAAAACAATTAAACAAAAAAAATTACATCAATTGTTGAACGGTGCCGGCTATGCATCAAAGAAATTAACACATCGAACAAATTAACACATCGGTGGTGAACTGGATTAGGAAGGAAATTACCAGGAGGCGGCAGTACGACGTCGGCGGCCTGGGGCTGGGAATCACTCTGACTGCGTGATGGAATAGGATGGGAATTAAGAGATCGTCGGATCTATCGCTCTCTTTTTTACGTGAAGAAACGAATCAATCGGCGTCTCGGCGATCACTGGAATCGGGCGATCGGCTTGCCGCGGTGCCGCCTGCGTGGCTGCGTGGCTGCTGCTGCTTGCGCTAATTCAATCACCAATGCTAATCCCTAATCTCTCTTTTTTCTCTTACCAACGTGAAGAAACGAATCAATCGGCGTCTCGGCGATCACTGGAATCGGGCGATCGGCCTGCCGCGGTGCCGCCTGCGTGGCTGCGTGGCTGCTGCTGCTTGCGCTAATTACCAATGCTAATCCCTAATCTCCTTTTTCTCTGACCAATGCAGTCATGCAGACCTGGATCACCTGGGCATGCATAGCACGTATGGCCCATAGGCCATAGCCGATCTACTCACATACATTGATACATGGCTACTGGATTTTGGGGGCCCGGGGCGGCCGCCCCCCTGCAGGGCTGGCTCTGGCCACTGCGCGTCGGCTTCATGCCTTTGTTGTGTCTCTAGTTCCATCACACAAGATCACATTGCACCACCGCCACACGAGGGCTTCGGCGCGGAAAATTAGGCCCCTGTTCCCGTAACTGTTATTGCTTATATCCATTTCGCCGTGGCTTGTGTTTTAGGAGGGTTTTAGGCTTTCTAGTGGGAGAGCGGGGGAGAAGATGAGCTAGCTATCTTCTATTGTTTGCTATATCTAGCTTTAGCTCTTTGATGATTAAGCTTATGTTCATTGTTGTAATATCCATTGTAAGCTTAAACATCTTCCTCTTGGTTATGTGTTGAACCATGTGGATGAATGCTTATGATATGTGAGCTTTAATGTTATTTGGACTCATGTATGTGATGTTTTATGTGATCTTCGTCCAAATAACATCTTGATGGATCTTTTGTATATGATGCATGCATATTTAATTTTGATATTGATATTGTATATTATTCTTGCTTGTTTAGCTCATATATACAAGGAAGCTCCACCAAAAATTTTAATTTTCATTATGCAATGAAATTCAAAATTCATTCACATGTGCATATATTGGGGGAGCTTGTTAATAAAAATATTGTGGCTCTTTCTATAAACATCAACTTCTTGTGTATCATTTGATGAGAGCCAAATAAATTTGATAGCACCAAATACTTAAGCAACATTTGATCCTCACGTATACAATTTTTTCTAGAATAATTTGTATACTTGGAAAAATTAATCTTTTATAAAATCCTCTAGTTGAGATTGTCATCAATTACCAAAATGTGGGAGACTGAGAGTTCATCTAGCCCTAAGTGTGGTTTTGATAATTGATGACAATACCTATAGACTAACATATTTCATGAACATTGGATATGATGTTATGTCTATAGGTGATGCATGAAGAACATTGGATGGATTCGGGAAGAAGACTGTCAATAAAAGATATGAATCAAGATGTCGAAGCTGAAAAATAAGATAAGGTGACCATGGTGCAAATCCAAAGATAGGATGAATATGACCAACACATGAGCATGAAGAATATATACCACTTGAGATTGTGAAGACATGTGGTCATAGGTGATGCATGCAGATTATGAGAGGGATTTGAGAAGAATCACGTCAAGACAAAGGACATCCATAAAGATGTTAAAGTAAAGAGTTGACCAAGGTACACATCTAAAGAGTGGACTTAAGACGGTCAACGCATGAGCAAAAGGAATATGTCACTTGAGATAGTATGATCAAGTGACTATGGTGAGATATTCCCATATTACCTCTTATGAACTAACCCATGATATCTTTATGTGAAAGAGTATGCGTGCAGGTTAGGTGCTATTCATAGGCATGCAATGAAGAGTCAAACTCATGAAGTCCTTTAGAAGATGACATCAATACGATAGTCATTAAGATAAGAAGAGCTAGTTCCAAGATATGCTCTACGAGAAGATATGAGCTTGGAAGCTTGATGTCCATCTAATGAAGATGGACAAGTGAAGATGAATGCAAGAAAAAGTCTCCCGCAAGGATCTTGTGGGAGCTATATGCAAGACTTCAAGAGATAAGCATGATCAAGATGCTTTCCGGCCTGGATCAAGGATTGCGGTCATCATCGAGCTCAAGAGGAAAGCGCAAGACAAATGTATGCCTAGCTAAGGTTTTTCTATTTGACCAGTCTCTAGGTGTTTGGAGAGAGACCGGGTTATAGATTAGATAGCCGTACTATTAAGAGGGGCTATCAGATGATTAGCTTGTCCACGTCATGTGTAGAGTGCTCAAGTCTTTGCATATATTGCATTTCATCACAGTGGTTTTTGTGTTATGAGTGCTAGAGCTTTGGGTTCTAGAGTGTCCGGAGATTCCGAGCTGTGAGTACCCGAAGGCTTCATACTGTTTTGTGGTTTTGCCCTTGACTTTTTGTCTCAGCATGAGGTTGCTTCTTGACCTTTGTGGTCGAAGTGTTAGACCTAGGTTCACGGACTCTAGAAAGTCGATTTCTGGAGTGTATGGACTAAGGTGAAAGTCCTTGAGTCGAGGCTTGCTCGGATTTTGTGTTCCCGGGGGAAATGTGCAAGAAAACCAAGGGTTTCTCAGCCAGACTGGTCAGGGCGGTTTAAACCGGCCTCTGTGTTCTGACCGGCCTCAGGGATCTGCTTGAGACTGACAGGCGGTCTGATCGGCCCTAGAGGGCGGTCTGACCGGGCCATGTCAGACAGGAGGTTTTGGCTCTTTTCTTTGGGGCTCTGGAAGTTCCGGTGAGTATATTGGATGTTCAGATGATGTCGGAGGTTCCGGACGTGATTTTCCGGATACTCTGACATTCCCGGAAGTTCTAAAGTCGCCTGTGTTCTGAATGCTTTGGAAAAATCGGAGTATCGGACTTTGGATCGGAAGGTCCGATGTGGTCTTCATTCAGCGAGATGAACCGGTCAATTTTTGGACCATTAGCTGCGGGCGGTTTAACTAGCCACCCAGACAACTTTCTCCAACGGCTAATTTTTGAGGTTTTGGGTATATACCCACCTTTGGCTGGTTGAGGAACAAGGATGCTGCATCCAAACTTCATTCTTGAGCATCTCTAGTTGCCTCCTCCCTCTCTAAAGCCTCTAGTGCATGTGTTGTCATTTGTGAGGTGTGAGAGAAGCCTTTGTGCATAAGTTGCACAAAGAGTGTGCATAAGTTGCATAATTGAGCACTCGATGTCGATCTTGTTCGAGCGAAAGTTCGAAAGTCTTTTATTCTTGGAGGCCACTGACTCCTATACGGCTTGGTGGTGGTGGCTCGGTGATCTCCTTAAGAAGCTACTGACGATGACATGGCACCCGGGTATCATTAAGGAAGACAGAACCGGCCCTAAGGAATAGGGTGGGCCGGACCGACTACTCGGAGTCCGACTTCGACACGGGGGCGCCTCATCAACTTGGAGTACAAGACAAGGATAGACATGCATCCGGCAATCCCGGATTCTATTGTAACTAATTAGGAAACCAATCTGTAAACCGATCAGGACTCTTGTAACCCTACCCCGGTCGTCTATATAAGGCCCGGTAGGGATCCCTTGATCGACGGGTCCTCAAGGTCTTTCATAAGCTCTCTAGCTCTCATATTCCCATACGGGATTCAAGAAATACCAGCCACCAAACACAGGACGTAGGGTATTACCTCTTCTCGAGGGCCTGAACCTGTCTAAATATCGTCTTCCGTGTGCACTCATCTAGATCTTCTGTGCTTGCGCAGCCCCATATTCATTATTACCGGATCATTACACCGACATGTATATCTCTTATAAAAGTTGAATTGGTTAGTTGTCACCATAAGATTACAAATCTTGATATATTCACGTAGGGTGTTTATGCTTACATGAATAACTTGCATATTAGGTTTTGAGCTTGTGTAAATCCAATCAGAGTAATTCCGCATTATGATTAAGTCAAATTCATAAGAGAATATTAAAAGCCTATTCACTCCCCTGTAGGCGACATCTTAATTATTAAAGTCCTTTCAAGTCTAACGAGGACACGTGGTTTAGGTGGATTAGGATCTAAACTGAAACATTTGGGTCGTGCGAGTCAATATCGAATCTGGAACCGTGTGGCGGCTCGTCTATAAGAAGCTCGCCTTCCTCCAAATGAACTGCGCGAGAATCAATATGTTCTCTTGTTCTCTGTTTTTCCATACACATTGTGCTGCTGGCCAGGTCTTCTCCGTCCTTTCTCTTGGCGTGCACGGGCGACGGGAGGGCAGGTCTCCGAAACCCTCCACTGATGAGAGCCTATACGGGTGAGGACGAATAAGGTTTCTGGGAAGCGATCACGCGACTACTGCTCACTGTTGCAATCTACTGCGACGTCTACGCTGCATCGGTCTCGTCTCGGCATCGACTTCTTCGTTGCGTCAGTTCTCGCTGCGGCGCCTCTTCGCATCTCCAATAACACCTTGATTCCGTAGATGGTGTTAATTATGGTGTTGTTTGTGATGTTCGTATTAATTTATGATCTAGATATGTGTTGTGAGATAGTATCAATGTTGTTAATCATTTCTAAGTTCGATTCATTGTCTCTAGTCATGTCATATTTTCAGATTAGTTTCATCGTATTATTGCATAATTATCCATCAACATTGTTAACGAAAGTTAATCATATGCTAACCTTTTAGAATTCAAATATATGTATTATCAGAAAATTCTGAAGGAGATATATTAAGATTCTAAGATCTACTTGCTTTAGAAGAAGCTAAATGAGAACCTATGAGAGAGTGGCCATAGAAATTTAACTCAAGTAATTAAGTAATCGAAGAGCAAGGTGTAAATAAAAAACAATTAGATGTTAGGTTTTTAGCACTAGATTCTTGTATAAAACGAGAATTCGACAATTCATCGTATTATTATTTTGATATTCTCTATAAGTTTATCTATTCGACCTTAATACTATATATATTCATGTTGTATCTTGTAGACTCCGAAAGACGGATATAGGATCTGCTACGAAACGAGGGATATCTAGTATATCTACTTTTTTCGGTGATATAGCCGTACTTTTTGGTGAGGCGATCTGGTTTGTTCGTAGATTTCCGGTCACTTCGCTTCACCACTTCTATACTCGCCGAGTACAGCACCACCCACCCGCTCACTCAGCAGCAAGTAAGCAACTCAAGTCCAAGCAACAGTACGCCTCCTCCTTCTGACACCCTCTCCCAGCCCCTCCTCTCCATCAACGTGCACTCGTACTCCTCGCCACAGCCTCCCTCCCCCTCCGCGCCCTCCCACCGCTCCTACTACGGTCGGCGAGAGGCTGCGAGCCTGCACCGGTGGTGTAGTGTTGAACCGAGAGGTATAGGTATGGTTAGTTGCTCTCGGCGGGGAGAGAGGCCGGCGGCCGGCGGGCTGCTCGGGTCGTGGCTCCTCATCGCCGTCCTCGTCCACTCCTCGTTCCTCGGATCCACCTTCCTCTTGGCCGTCGACGCTGCTCGCGCGTCGGCGTTCATGGCCATGTCGCCGCTGCCTATGGCTATTGCCCCCTCGCCTTCGGAGCCGCTGGGGGACAGCAAAAGGAGAGTGCCCACAGGTGCAAACCCTTTGCACAACAGATGAAGCGGCGTGCAAGATCAGGGCGCGACATGTATGGGAAGAGCCGCACGCGGAAGCAGCTCTCCTGGTGAGTGAGTGTTTGTATGTGTGTGTGTGTGTTAGAGAGAGAGAACGAGAGCACGCATGCAGGCAAGACAATGTGCAGATTAACTTGCGATCGAGATGGACAATGGCGCGACTCGGCGACTCGGTAAGCTTCTGATTCTACTTCTTTCCTCCTCGGCGCCAAGTCTTTAACGGTTTTTCTCTTGGTTAATCTGGGCTCCGAGGAGAAAGGAATTTGAATGAGAAGGGTACTGGGTTGCGCATGCATTAGCTAGCTAGGTATAGTGCGATCTTCCTGTTTTTAGTATGGCATGCTTGATGCTTCGAGCAAAACCATTCATGTAATCATTTGTTTTTTCCTCCTTTTTTGAGGCCATCTCATTTCTTCTTCTTCACGGTCAGCAACAAATATATGTTCATTCTGTGCACTACACGCAGCGTTAAGGTCGAGTAACATTTTGATTAGAGGTTGTTCAAACAACAGAGCCAGTTGCAAATTAAAAAGGAAAAATGTTCATTTTTGTCCCTTAACTATTGTCAAAGTCTAAATTTGTTCCCTCAACTCTATACTAGATTTTTTGGTTCCTCAAGAGTTAAAATCATCTAAATTTGGTTCCTTGTCCCACTGAAAGCGGTTTTGATGATGATGTGACATTGGTTTCACACACTTGGTGGCCAAGTCAGCACAAACAATTGACTTTTTGTTTTTAGGAAAAATGAGGGGAAAATTAGAAAAAATGTAAACATAATATTTGAAGATTTTATTTTTGGAAAACTCAGATAATTCAATTTTTTTAGGGAAAATAGATAAAAAAAATTCAAAATTATAAAAAAATATGAAAATATCGGATTATTTTTAGGAAACTGAACATTTATATAGAAAAACAGACTTTTTGAAATGAAAATTTACAAGTAAGAACAAATAGGAAAAAGGGGAAATTTAGAAAAATCAAGAATATTCCAAAATAGTCACTGAAAATATGATAATATTAAAAATGTAGAAAAATAAAATGTTTTGAAGTTTGTCAAAATATATAGTCTTTCCAGAATATTTTTAAATGTTATGCATTTGTGGAATTCGTAGAATCTTCAGTAACCTTCCTGGAACATTTTTTTTCTAATTTTTAATAACTTCGGCAATAGTTGAGAGAGCATAGAATTCCAATTAAAACAGTAGCAGTGCTGTTCTTAAGGCCGAAAACGGCGACCAAATTATGGCTGGGAATTCAGTAGTATACCAGTATTACGTACATACATACGAAATGCAGATGCGGTGTACTCCATCTTCTACGTGGTTTCTTATCAGTTTCAGACATCTCCACTGTTTTTTCCAGATTTAATTAAGGTCGGATCTACATTAATCACCGTACTCAAACTTGGGATTGTACATATATGGTATAGTAAAGCAACTTGATCCTTGTTTGAAGTGCATCAATTCCGTTGCTCGAACGGAGCCATCTCTGTGGGATTTGTAGGCAGGTTTGGCCTTTTCCTTTTGGAACCGTACTCGTCCGAGCGAGAGAGCGTGTGCGGCAGTGCACTAGTGCAGCTTATGAACGCACAAGACGCCGGAAAAGGTGCCCTTATGTTCTCCACCCCCCATTACTATATACTGCTGCAATCTCCTATCTGCACTAACCACAGCGCGTGCATCGCGTTCCTATCTTTCACCGACGGATCCAGTACATCCAAGTCATCTTTGCGTGCTTAGTTTACTCCAAGGTCAAAATGAACTTGCCAAATATATATATAGGGGTGCGCACACTTTTGTATGTAAGCATGTCAGATGCCTGCAGTGAGGTAGAAATCCTTTTCCTTCTGAGAAGATGGAGATAAAAAATACTGACAACATGGTTAGGAGAGGAGTACTACACTGACGTGATGTTCGAACAGTGTATTTACGTACGTAGACGCCAGGCAGCACCTTGACGTATGCTGCTATGGCCTTTAGCGAAGGCGCCAAGATTTGACCGCGGTCTCACAAGATAGAGTAACAGATCAGCTTTCATTTGTTTCGGACGGCAGGACCAGACTGCTGGTAAGTTTCAAAAAAAAAGGATCAGACTGCTGGTAGACAAGGTCGGGTCGATTGCCTCAGGTTAACTCAACGTAGTGAGTTGCATCATCTAGGTAAGTACGTATCTAGCTGGCTTATGCACAAAGGAAAGAAGATACTACTTCCGGTGCTGGCAGTATGTCTTACTCCAGCCACCGAGTCATGCATAAATTAGTTTAGTGTGAAGGGAAATAAATGTCGTAGAAGTGCGGCCCTCTTCTCCCCCACCCTCTCGCTTTAAATTAAGCCACGCGAAGCTTGGGAGAAAACTCTTTCGGTCACGCAGCTCAAGAGATTCCAAGTCTCCGTGCATGGCCCGCGCGCGCGCGCCGGGGAACGCGATCGAGCGAAGCAAACGCGAGCGCCGACCAGTGCCTGGGTCGCCACGGTTTTCCGGGCTTTTGTTTATCTCTTCGAAGGCGTTGAATGTCTGCTGCCCCCATTAATGGTCACGTGGTGTGGAGGCCAGCTCGCGATGCCCGCATTGGCTGTTCTCTCTCTCGCTGGTGCTGCTCGATCCATCGATCGGTCAGCTGCGACTGCGAAGCAGTGACAGGTCAAACTAATCGCGCTGGATTCGTGGATTGGATTTGATCCCTCTCTGTTGGATCGCTGCGCTGGTGCGGTGTTCTCGAGACTCGAGGGATCTTCTCTATGGACTAGCACTGTTCAAATTCATAGGACTTACTTTTTTAGAGGAATTGCATATGGGCTTGTTCGGAGTAGGTTAGAGGCTTATTCTTGGAAGGTGCTATCACCTTTTTCCGGGTCGGCGAGGCCATGATCGGACGGCAGCTTTCCTAACAGAAAACAGTGCGTCAAACACGTTCTATTTTCCCCTTTGGTATGTGTTCTGTCCCTACATTGGACCATCTTCTTCACGAGTTAAAGCGCAGAGGCACGGACGAGGTCCGACGATGTTACTCGACAACAGGCGGTTCACCGTTGGGTGCCCCGGCGGTGTGCAGCGATGGTACTGCAATGACACCACTGGACATAGGGGAGAGGCGGACAAAGGAGGGTTGTGCTGGACAACGGAATTTTAGGTAGGATAAAATGAGAGATGTGGGCCATGTGGCAAGCGACGGTGGCGCACCGAGCCAGTCGCCGGAAGAAGGGCTAAGGGCATCTTCATGGGCCATGGGCCGCCCGCGCGCCTGATGCACACCGCTCTGGTCGGATACAGGGCCCCTTCCCACCTTAACAAAACCAAATCGAATCAAATAAAAGCCTAACTTGGGCCGAGTTGGCACGGGCCGTCTCGACATTCACAGGCTTAGGCGGGCTACCATGCTTACAAGCCCACAGCCCACCAGTGCCTCTGCCTCGCCGACGCGCTTTTACTCCTCGACACGACACAACGGCATCACGGCACGATCCCCGCCGCGGCCGATCCCGACCAAATCCTCCATTGGCAAGCGCCTCGGCTAGCGATGGCCTCCAAACTCCCGCTTTCTCTCGTATTGCTCCTCCTCCTTCTCCTGCCGTCGTCTGCCTCATGGCCGGCGGCAGACGACGACGCGGCGGTGGCGAGGTCGGTGTTCCCCATGGACAGCGACGTGGCGTGGGTGGTGCAGGTCAGCGACCTCCACATAAGCGCCTACAACCCGGACCGCAGCACCGACCTAGCGCGCCTCCTTGGCCCCGCCCTTCGCGCCATCCGCCCCCACCTCCTCCTCGTCTCCGGCGACATCACCGGTGCGCCCTCTCCTCCTATCTCCCTGAATTTGAATGTGCGGTGTATATTGCGTAATTGGTGCTCCAATAGTCTGTTTTTGGTACTATTTCCTAACTTCACACGAATTCCTAAGTTCATGCCATGATATTTTGGCAATGATTTCCATTAGTTCATAGGAGGGATACAAATGCCTAATACCTGAATCAAGCATATTTAAAAACGTACTGAATTGGCCTAACGTCCAGAAACTTAGTGTACACAATATAAATTTTGGAACAATTCTAGGAGTTTTAGCGCTATAGCTATTCAGAGAGCTCAGTTTGTTAATTTGTTTCATCTTAACTACTGTGTGAAAAATATGGTTCTGGCATTGGTGCATGGACAATTAACTCTCCACTCTCCAGTAGCATATCCAATAACAGCATACCAGAAAGCTGCCTTCTTAGTTGTTACAATAAAAGGAGATAAAGCCCCATTCACCTTAGAACACGGAGGGCACTACCTATATTGTGGTTAAGCTCAATTGGATAAGATAACTCGGATTTGGTGGCAATTGGAATATTGAAAAGTTGAACTGCTATCGAATTGTTGTCCTATTGGAAGGTTTTTGTCAGATAATGTCATTTCTTGTGTCCAGTTATAAGAGCGCTTTTTTCTCACACCAGTATATGCCTACATATAGATATGATAGAAACTCCCTGCTAAGTGATAACAATAGTAAAGAAATGGTATAAAAACACATATGGTTAATGTGATTGACAGCTGCCATTGATCTTAATCTTTAGAACACCTCCTTGATTGTACTATAACTTCCACCCTTTTCTTGGCATGTTATCAGATGCAAAAAATAAGAGAAGAACTACCTCAAGACAGGATGAAGACGAATGGATTACATACAATAAAACTATTGATGCAATTGTTCGAAGAGGCGGTATTGATAAGAGCAGGATATTTGATATTAGAGGCAATCATGATACATATGGAGTTCCCTTTAGAGGAAGCACATTGGACTTCTTTTCAACTTACAGTGTTAACTCACAGCTTGACAGATTAAGCACCATCAATAGCATCTTGCTTCAGGTACCCTTTGTCCCTTTGCCAGCTCTCCTTGTTAATCATCATCAACTTTAATCAAGATAATTATGTTGTAACCGAAAATACTGTTCATTATCCTGTGATATATTTTCCCTGCTTATTTCAAGGTGTAACCTTTAACACATTTGCTGGCAGGGTTTACATGTTAACATTGTTGACTAATAATTTGACAGTACAATAGAGCCTGGCAAATGACTACGCATAGATTAGAGCGAGAGAGCAGCTTGTCTTGAACGACTTCGTTTGTTAACTGGTACGACAAGAAACTAATGGCCCAATGTTAATATATATCTTGTGTTGAATGTAGGTTGAACAAACCAGCTTACACAACATCAAGCAGACCTCGCTAACTATTACACCCATCAATAATAAGCTACGGAATATGGCATGTACAATTTTTTTGAATGGTACATAGAAGTAAAATGATGTGGTAACTATAGTCATGCAATTGGCACCTTTCTCAGAACAGACGTAAAGTAGGCAGTGGTGACACACAAAAAATGCTACTCTGCAGCACTGCGAAATAAGTTCATCAGCCTGCATCAACCTAATATAGTAAATCACGAAAGGAACTTCTATTTATCTCAAGCAGTCATTGTGATAGTGCAGAACCAAATGATTCATGATATTTTTGCAACCACCAGGCACACATAAAAATCTAATCACATCGCAACAATACTAGTAAGTTGAATTGTTGAATGCTAGTTTCCAAATGAGTTTCTGGGACTAATTGTTCATAGTGCATTCTCATGATTACATATATACGTTAACTCCATTTACAATTCTGGTACTGAATTTTGTCCGAAAAGGTATTGTAGGGAGATAGAGGTTATCTCTTCCTGGGCATAGATGATACAATGAGTGTTGGCATTCGTTTTCCTTCTAATATATTTGGCCATCCTACTGGTAAGAGGATAGAAGCAGTTAATTCAGAACTACAATACTGGACCAATCATTCAAATGTTCCGATTACAAAAGTTGTATTTGGACATTTCCCTATGTCATTCACTACGTCATCTGAAAAAGGACAGCGTTATGAAAGTGTGTTTGCAAGGCAGTCAATTTCAGCATACCTATGTGGCCATCTGCATGCAAAAGTTAGTAAGCAACTTTGGAGGTATCATCAAATGAGAACAACAGCAAAAGAGAGCTCTTCAAGCTTTTGGGAATGGGAACTTGGTGACTGGAAAGAGTCCAGATTGATGAGGATTTTAGCAATAGATAGGGGTGCAGTCTCTTTCACAGACCATACATTGAAACAAGAATTTCAAACTTTCATCTTGATCACATATCCAATAGATTCAAGAAATATGAATATATTGGAATCACAGAAGTGGTCACTGAGAAATGATATAAATGTTCTTGTTTTCTCTGAACAAGTTATCCTCAATGTGAGTGCAAGAGTTTTTGATTCTCATAAAAAGTGTAAGATAGTTGAGGAGATTCCCCTGCAACTTGTTGCTAGCTCTTCTGCTCACAAACCTTTGTTCCATGCCAAATGGAATGCTGAAAACTACAGAAGTCCATCTCCTACTCGCTACTGGTTGCAAGTGTTTGTGCTGGATTCTCATGGTGAGAAGACTTCAAGTGAGCGAAGACCATTTTCAGTTGAGGGCAAGATAGCAATTTTACAACGCCCCTGGCTCAACCGATTGATTTTTGAAGTCCAATGGGAAGACATGTATAAAGTTCTTCTGTGGAGTAATTTGGCCTTCACTATTCTTTTGTTGTTCGTCTCCAAAATTCTGTACCATTTTGTTAAGGCAAGTTCATCATACCAGAGGTGCGCTTTGTCAATTCTAACATCCCCTATTCAGCAGAGAAAGGCTTTCTTTTGGATGGTCTTGTTTTTAATGGAGGGTGCAAGCAGTAAACTGTTCTGGTTTTCTTTGGTCCTATATGTTCTATGGATCACTCAAATGCCATGGTTTTGGGGTCACGCGACATCTGAAAATGGAGAAATTGCTCGAATGTACTTATCTGGTTGGAGCATGCCTTCTCTTAGTATGAGCTTGACGAACAACAAACTGAGCCACCCAGATGTGATGGTCATCACACTGCCTTTCCTATACCTGGTTGTTGTCCCTGTAGTAGTCCTTGTATATGGCTTGTTTGCAGAAAAGGCTGTTGCTTATTTACGACATCGCAGAAGAGCAGAAGACACAGCTGAGCCAGCAAATACGACCGCTGAGTTGGCAAGCTTGCTGCCAGGAGGGCCGTTAATGAACTTATCTTGCAAGAAGATCAAGTTCTTGATGATCAAGTTTTGTGGTGGCTGGACAAGGAGGATCCTTCTACTAGTGTGCTTGTTTATTGCCACGATACATTTGAAGGTGTGTATTTCTGTTTCCCCAGCTTTGTAACAGCACCAATTTTCACGTCTTAGCGTTAACATAGATTTTCTCTGTGTGCAGCTTTCTTCAATGCTAATGTCAGCTTATGGGTCAACATCAGTGGCCTTGTCTCCTCCATTAACATGGATTCCACTGTTATTATTAAGTTCTGCTGCCTATTGTACAATGCTCCCTGTAGATTACAGCATAGAGCTCAGAACTGTACATTCCTGAAGCGAACTAGTGTTTGGGGACTCCTATTGTAAATTAGAACCTTGTACGTGCTACCCTTCTACCATCAATAAATTACTGAAATGCTACTTTGTAGAAACTAGTAGGTTCTAATAATGTTACTGCTCAATTCATTTCAGTTAGGATAAGCTACACTCGGTAAACTAGGATCAATCTCTACTCTATCAAACTTCTATTTTGGAAAAAAAAGAGTCATGTCATTCTACCTCTTATTTTCTAGAACTTCTTTACTTAATTTAGCCCACAAAACTGGACATGACTGGTGAGTGTTGAGCTTAGCAGATGCATACATATATAATAAAACAGGAAAACCAACAAAATTTGCATTTTATGGCCTAAACAAACGGTGGACATAAAGTAAACCTTGAGTTAAATAACTGCGGAGGCACATCAGAAGGCATGGAGCACGTAACTAGAAGCTCAATAACAGAACATCACATGTTTCAGAGGAATAAAAGTTCATAACAGAACAGAACATCGCGTGCCAACCAAGCACCACAGCAAAGTTCCGCACCATCCAAAAGATCAGACATCACCAAAAGCAAGTAGTCACAAACCAAACAAGCACATCACAGCTGCCTAGCCTTCACCTGAAGCGCTAATCGTGTCCATGATGTTCGCCACAACCTCCTTGGATTGCCGAAGCAGCACGATGCTCTTCTTGAGGCGTTCACGCTTGGTGCCGGTGCCAGGCGACGGCGTGAGCATCCGCTCCACTCCGGCCAACTTATTACCAAGAGCTCGTTGGGGAGCTTTGTCTCAAGGTCGCTCTCCACGAGCCGCTTGACGCCACCAAGGACGTGCAGCGCCAGCCCATGACGAGCCGGAGCACGATGCTCTTCCAGTAAGCAGTCGGGCGCACGCTCAGGTCGAACGTCTGGCCTGCCAAGTCAGCATTCGCCCTCAGATGCGACACGTTCACTTCCCCAAAGCCTACCAGGTTAACATTCGTCGTCTTGGAGTTGTCTACCACAGCTTCCATAAAGTTCTGCTGACCTTCCATGATCTCGTGCCATGTCTTCATGTAGTCGGGATTAGCCGTGTGGTCGGCCACGAGCTCCATCTCGATCAGCTCTTTGACGTGCTGCGCGTATCGCGCATGCACCCTCTTCATGAGGACCTGGACTGCGCGGCGGCAGGACGACTGCACCTGAGGAAAGTTGTCCGTGTGCTGCAGCACTACCTTCAAGACTAGGTCCTCGACGTACGCCCAGACCTCGTTGACATGATCGTGCGGTACCTGCATGACAGTTCGACCTTCTTCTTTAGAAAGACGAGAAACGACGATCTTGGCAGGAAGTTGGGCAGATTGATGCCCTTGGTCTCCTCCAGAACTCGCATCTCCCCCATCAGAAGCAGAACGTGCCGCACCTTGGGACTTCTGCGGGCAGCTTTTTTGCATATCCATTGAGCATCTCGGCGATACAGGCGGTGCCGTGGAAATGGTGATCGTCTGGTAACTCATCGAACTCGCCCCTCACCAATCTTCTCCAGGGAAGCGCACACCTCCTTGACAATGTGCATGAACGCTCTCACCGTGTCCGAACGTAATTAAGATCAGGCGGCATCTGGTCGAAATCCGTGCTGCTACGGCTGAGGCGGTCTTTGATTTGCTTGACGATGTCGGGGAGGCACTTCGCGATGATGGTCGCCTGTACCAGCATGAGCCGCTGCGCGAGCACTTGAATGCCGACCATGGATTTGTCGATCCTGGACAGTAGCGGGTGATACTTGAACAGCCGCTCCTCCTCAACAAGCGTCTGGTCATACGTCTCCTCGCCGATGCGGTTGCGGATGCAGACGTACCCAAGGCCAATGTTCACGTCGTCCATGGTGACCTTCTCGAGCAGGCACTCGGGGGCCTTGTCGACCTTGGTGACCACGGCGAGCGTGCGCTCGCCGGTGCGGTCCACCTGCTGCGACATGCGGATGGACTCGCACGTCGGGAAGTCGACCGTGGCAGAGAGCACGTTCAAGAAGATGATGCTCTCCTTCGGGGCGATGTACTCCTTGATGATCCTGGCTATCTGGTCGTAGATGTTGTCGGGCAGTCCCTGGACGGGCACGCGCGTGATGCCGTGGAGGTCGACGAGGGTGAGGTCGGGCACGCCCTGCTTCCGCAAGACAAGGGTGATGGTTGCGTCGGAGATACCTTGCCAGACCCCACGATGTCCGCGGTTGCAGTGTTGATGGCGTCCGCGACCTTGGCCTCCGTGGTGGTCACCACGCGGCCGTTGCTGTAGTCCAGCTGCAGCACGGGCGCGTCGGCGGAGGGGTTGTCCTGGAGCCGCATGTCGAGAGGCCCGCGGGTGCAGATGCCCTGGCCGCGTGGGAGGCTGATGCCGGCGAGCGACTCCAGGACGCTCGACTTGCCGCTGGACTGGTACGTCGCCGACGACGACGATCGTCGGGAGCAGGATGCCCTCTTGCGTCACCTTGAGGTGGCGCAGCCGGTCCACGGCGTCGAGGGCCGGGCGTACCTGGTCGTTGTAGGAGGCAGCGATGGCGCTCCCGGTGACGGCGCTGGCCGCAGCCGCGCCCTTGCAGTCGCTAAGCACCATTTGGAGGTTCTTGGACATGCCTGGAGCTAGTGCGGAGCGGCTGGACCTGGACACTGGCAGGAGGAGCGAGCTGGATATAGCCGGGGCGGTACTTCTATGATGCACGAACCGTGGGAGGTGAAGAGCTGGGGGCTCCCGCCCCGGAAGACAAGAGGTTTTGTGTGCGGGCGGGGCAGTCGTAGCGGCGGGGCGCAGCTGGAAGCGTTTCACCCCGGCCGTCTCGGCTTCCGACGTCATTGGGATGATACTCATGCACGGCAAAGAGTTATGGGATGATACTCACGCACGGCTTCTCACTTTTCAAAACTTTTTAGTGACGACTTTTCACTTTCCAAGTCAGATCTTAGAATTTTATAAATGGCCAGGTAGGCCTTTCGTATAGGGCCGAATTAGGTTGTGAAACTGGCGAGCCAGAAAAAACGGCACCTCACTTGTGGGCTCACTTGGTGAGGACTGATTCTCTCCCCTTTAGGCCCTCTTTGGATCACAGGATTTTGAAAACAGAGGAATAGGAAAAATAGAGGATTTGATGCCATGGCATCTCCAATCCTATGGAATGTAAACCACAGGAATTGAGAATAAAAAAGTCTTTGGCTGCACCATAGGAGGAGTACAAGAATTCTGGTAACGGCTAGCACAAGTGCCTCAAGTAGCCGTTGGTATCAGGTGCATAAATAGCCCAATGCTTCCTTACGCTCTGCAACCCATAGCTCGTTTCCTGCTCCTTGCTTGCATCATTTGCTTCCTGCACTCCATTCTTTCATCTTCCCCTTGCTGAAGAAACCAACAAGGTTAGTCCTGCCTTCTGTAGCAGAATGATGCTTTCATGATATTCAATCTGTCACGTTTTTTTACTATTTAAATCAATATCTTTTCAGCATATTTTGGCTTGTTTGTTACTGCACACCATGAATTCAAGCTATCGCCGTAGATCGGAAAGTGACGATGAGTTCATTCATTTTGTACTACCCACTTTAGAAGATACATCACAACCTTCGTCCAGTAAGAAACCAATGCACACATCAAAACTTTCGGGAGCTTGGCGTGTTCACGAAATTTTAACAGGACATGAGAGCTTGTGCAAACGGACCTTCCGCATGGAGGTTGGCATCTTTCAAGCACTTGTTGAGAAGCTGCGTGAGAAAAAACTCCTTGCCGATTCAACAGTACTATCAGTAGAAGAGCAAGTAGCAATATTTTTGTATGCATTATCCAAAAATGCAACCAATGAAACATTACAAGATTGGTTTCAGCATAGTGCGGAAACAATAAGTCGGCGTTTTGGATTAGTGCTTGATGCAATCACGCGGCTCACATGTGTGTATATACGTCCACCTTCCCTGAACCCACATCCAATCTTGAGCAAACCACAATTCCACCCTTTCTTTCAGGTATGAATACATGTTCAACTCTTTTAGTATCAGCACATTTAGATCAAATAATTTAAGTAATTGAATGCAAGGTTATAACATGGAGACATTTCATATTTTGTTTGTGCAGAATTGCATCGGTGCTATAGATGGAACACATATTCCTTTGTTCCTACCATCGGGCCAACAAGAACCATACCGAAATAGGAAGCAAACACTCTCACAAAATGTCATGGTTGCCTGTGATTTTGACTTAAAATTTGTGCATATACATGCTGGCTGGGAAGGATCAGCTTCCGATGCAAGAGTTCTACAAGACGCACTGAATCATGGTTTTCATATACCTCACGGTAAATTTTACCTTGTTGACGCTGGTTATGCAAACACACCCCAATTTCTTGCTCCATACCGTGGTACTAGGTATCATCTACAAGAACAAGGAAGAGCACGTCAAAGGCCACAAAATTACAAAGAGTTGTTCAACCTTCGACACGCTCAACTTCGTAATCATATTGAAAGAACTATCGGTATACTGAAAATGAGATTTCCTATACTGAGGGTTGCTGCACATTATTCAGTCAGCAAACAAATTGACATATCTGTGGCTTGTTGTGTTTTGCACAATTTCACACGCCTACACAATGGAGATATGGCATGGCCTACTAATGCTCCCCTGGAGATTGATCCAGACCAGATCGTTGATGTGCCACATGGAGACCACAACTATCATGGTGATATACATGCATTTAATTACTCTAGAGAAGCAGGAAATCAAATGCGAGATGATATCGCACAACGAATGTGGAATCAGTATGTATCACGCAGAGCTTAACATATATATGTACCGCAATGCTATGACATGCAAGTTGTATTACCATTCATGTACTTCATAACTAGTGTGTCATCTCAATCTACCAAAATACACACAAGGTCCAGTAAACAAAAGCTTACTACTGCATGAGTAGTGTGTCATCTCAATCTACCAAAATACACACAAGGTCTAATAAACAAAAGCATACTATTGCATGAGTAATGTGTCATCTCAATCTACCAAAACCATACTATTGCCACCAAAACCAGGAGATTGCTTCAGAAAAAATATACAGAGTGTTATGAGGACCATGGCTTCAATGACTTTCCCAACACTATGAGGCTTCCGCCTAGCATCGAAGTACTCCATCCCTGTCAACAGCAGAAACATATAACATAAAGGAAAGAGCCAACATGTAATCATTACTAAAATATAATAGTTTTTATGCTGATTATACAAGAACGTATTCTATAATCCAAGTGATATGATATGCTTAGCTGCTACTCATACAGTTGCTTGAGACTAAAACAGTTTATCCGATGAAGTGCATAGCAAGAAACAAAAGAGAAAGAAGCTCAGATGAAAGGTTTTGGGAGTTAATACCTATAGTAGATGAAAGTGATATTTAATTTGTGTTGTGAAACGTGAGAAAAAGCTGATTCAGAAAAGCAGATTCAAAGGAATACAATTGGAGGGAAAAGGATAAAAAGAAACATGGACATCTTACCATACTATTGCCACCAAAACCAGGAGATTGCTTCAGAAAAAATATACAGAGTGTTATGAGGACCATGGCTGCAATGACATAAAGGAAAGAGCCAACATGTAATCATTACCAAAATACGTACCACATCTACTAAACTTACATACTGTTGAATGAGTAGATATTACTCCATCACAAAGAGAAGTGTTAATTCAGATCGTTTGTATTGCTACGAGCAATCTCCCTTTTAATCCAAGCCAACCGTAGTGCATCACTAGTGAAGGACAAGAAAATCTCCCTGTTTTCCTTAGTTTTGAAGATGTCTGATGCCAACAACATATCGCCCAATTGTAGACCATTCAACCCTTCAATTGTTGTGATGCACTTATGAATGCTAAAGGGATCCTCTAGTTTCTTCTCCTCAATAGCTGCAAATCGATCTATTTCTTCCATCTTCAGTCTAAGGTATCTCTCATGGAATCCATCTGCAGGGTCTGTAGGATTGTGCTTTTGTTTTTTTCTACGTCTGCTCTCGGGCTTCTGGAGGGGTGTTTTTTGGGGTATCGGTTGGGAATACATGTCTTCGTTGGGTGTGGATGTATGCTGGACAGAATCCAAATTTGCTCCCTCAACCTCTTCTTCCAAAGAAAAATGCAAACCTGGCTCACCTAGAGCAATTGTAGGAGGTGATGATGATTCATATATATCGGTCACATGTGCTGGGTGTGAGGATGGAATTGATGCATGCTTTGGCTTGTTAGCATAATAGTCCATACCATGACGAGTTCGTCCTTCAGCATAACGACCTATATGTCCAGCAAAAATAATATATATAGCTTAGAAAAACATGACTTACAATGTGATATCAAATAAGACACAGCACTAAGTAATGTTAACATAACCATCATAGAGAGGAGCCAATTCATTAAAGTATGGAAATGACTTGTCTCGCCATTGGAGGGCATCCTTGTTGTTCTTGCGAGCAGCAAAACTAGCCCAAACATTTGCGGGTGCTTCTACCATCATTCTCTCACTATCCCATCCAAACCCACTTTCTGCCACCAAATCTTTCACAGTTCGATATTCCTTCTTCAAATCTTGCTCCTTTTGTTTGACTTGATTAATAGTAAATGATACACAAAACTTTTGATTTAGTCGACAAACAATGTTTGTCCAAGCCTCTTTACTCCATGCATTTTGTGTTCGAAAACCAGGAACATCATAATCTTTCAGCAACTCAATAAGAAACAACTTCATTTGATGAGTCCATTTAGCTCTAGAGAAACTCTTCATGGTACCTAAAATTAATGACTCAAATTTAGCTGTAAAGACACTCTTCATGGTAGCTAAAATTTTAGTAGGCTACAGTGGACTACGCATTTTATTCTTACATTTTGTGCAAGTAATTGAAACTTGGAGCAATACCTATTTCTTGACGATGCTCAGCAGCCCCACGATCACCATCAATATCACGAAGTCCTTGTGATTGCACAAGGCTGCCTCGCCGCTCAAACGAATTAAGATGATGGGCCATCTGCATTGCAACATTTGTGCATGTCAGTTGCAGGAGTATTATAGTGGCAGGCTAAGCTGCACGGATACGGATACGTGGATACGTATCGGGCCGATACGGATACGGGGATTCGTCAATTTCTAAAAACACCGATACGGGGATACGTCTAGGGTTTTTTTAATGTAAAATAAATATAATATATATTACAGTTTAAAGAAATTAAAGCAATACATACATACTGAAAAAGCCTTGGAAGCACACTCAAGCAATAACAGCAGCACAACTCAAAACAGCACAACTCAAAACAGATGCATAACTTTGCTAAATAATTATTTGCAGTTCATTACTTTGCTCACAATCAGCAATTGCAAAGCACTAAAGCTTTTACAAACCTAAAGCAGTGTAGCACTAGCAGCCCTAAAGTAGTAAAGCACTAAATCTTTTTCAAGCAAAGGAGCATTGGAGCAGATGAGCAGTTGGGTTGGACCTCGGGCTTGCCGGCTTGGATGGAGCGAGAGCGACTGGGTCGGCGGATTGGCGGCGCCGCGGCGGGCGGCCTCGTCGAGAAGGGCTGCGGGAGTGCGGGCCTGCAGAGGAGGGGCTGCTCCTGCTCGTGCTTGAGGTCCCGCCGGGGCGGCGGCGCGGGGTTGGTTGCGGGTGCGGCCGCCTAAGCCGCCCGCCGGCCGAGCACCGAGTCGCCGACGGGGAGCGGGGCTGGTTGCGCCGGGCGCCGGGCCGCCGGCTCGATCTGGACCTCGGGACGGGGAGCGGCCTGCGGCCGAGAGGCGCCGCGACGGGAGTCTCCGAGGCGGGCACGGGGCGCTACGGCTCCGGCGGCGGCGGGAGTCTCCGAGGCGGCGGCGGCAGAAGGTGCCGTGCGGCGCGCGCCCGTGCGGCCGTGTGTGGGGACTGCCGGACAAAATCTATACATGTACGCACAAAATCTGTTCTCATAAGTCATAGCAATGGCAGAGTTCTGCGATTTTTGCCTCATGCTCCCAGATTCGATTGAACCAAAGCATCCGCCAGTGGTTTTCGATGGAACGCAACAAGAGGAGTTCATGGTTTGGCGGACCAACCTGGTTGCGAAGGTAGGTTTTCGATCTGGCCGGCGACAGGAGAAAAGGGGCTGGTCGCAGATCCTGTCGAGCTCAACGAGGAGCGAGGTGGTTAGCGTAGCCGACGGACGCCGGGTGGCCGCCGCTTCCGTCGGGAGGACCTGCGAACCTCGCCGCTCTTGGTGTATGTCCACCTGTTGCCTTCGAGAAGAGAGACGAAGCTGCACGTGGTGTTTTTGCCACCAGGACACGAAGCAGCGCAGTTGTGTATTGGCGCGAGTACACTACGCGAGCGCTCACTTTTCGCGCCAGGAAATTTTCCAAGAGGTCGGAGCTAATGCCAAAAATCCTCTGGAATTGGCACCTTAGGAAACCAATCCTCAGGAATTTCAAGACCTCGATCCTGTGATCCAAATGCGTTCCATAGGAAACAATCCTACGGATTGAAATCCTGTGAAAATCCTTTGAAATTCCTCCGATCCAAAGAGGGCTAGCCTGTACAGATTGTGTTGATTTTGGCCTAGCCCAAACAAGTGCTTTGAGCGATATTAACCCCACGAATCTCGAGCAGTAGAACAACACTAGCAAACTGCTCTGGCCTCTGAGCCAGGCTTTGAGAGTTTATGGGTTTATGTGCTGAGTTCTGAGCGATAATATTTTATGTTCATGTTGCCTTTCGCTATGTCAATTTCAATTCACAGCTCCTGGGGACAAATAGAAGTGACGAGAGATAACTTTTACAATCGGGGTGACTGTCTAAAATCTTTATAGACATCAGTTTTGTTAGGGTGCACATAAACAGCCATACGATATGTGTACGGTAGATGCTTCTTTTCCAGTGGAAGGGCTGTAGATTGTTTAGTTTACTGTATATAGGACCTCAGAGTCCAGATTATTGCATTAGTTGTTCCATCTTTCTTTCTTTTCTTTTTTTTGAAATTGAGCTGGAGAGTGAAGACAGCTCAAAGCCACCCATCAAAACCAGCATAATTGAGCTAGCTCAGGCTGCCGTGCCATCAAAAGATATGCTATATCATGTCGACAGTTTCTTTACAAACCGGATCGGAGGATTTAATAAGGTACAGTAGAAGCAATAAGGACCAGAGAACCATGGCTAATGCAATAGGATTCATCAATAGTGAGGCTTTTCTTTCTTCGTCAAAACTGGTTATAAAGTACAAAACAATGAACAAACCGCACGTACCAAACCATAAAAGCTACAAGCCTACAACCTCATAGAATACAACAAACACTTGAACATTCGCCACCTCTGCACAAGAAATCAGAAATTTAACAGAAAGGACGAAAAGAGCAAAAAAAAAGTAGAGAAACAATAAAAGATCATCCGCATCTTCATTCAAACCAACTTTACCCTTTTCTCTCTTTACATCTCTTTCAGAGCTGGCACCATGATTCAGCATCGTGCAGCTTTGAAAGGCCTAATGATTTCTACAACCACCACCAGCATCATAAAGCCGGCAATGCTGGACCAGCACAGAAGGGGAGACTTGCTTCCGGCCCCCACAGGCAAACGAGCAAAATCTTCCTTAAAACAAGCCATTATCTTGCAAAGGGACCATCACAGATCCAGTACTTGGATCATTCCGATCGACTCACCTAAGCCGATCAACTAAATCCATATCAAGCTAGGGTAATCTGCAAAGCATAATTGTTTCAGGACGTTATTGTTGGGAAACAGCCAAAGTAATGCAGCTATCTGAAAGCAGTTTAAGATATGGTATTGACAACATATGAACCATTTCAGTAATCGGTATTCAGTAGCATCCAAAGTCACTATAATATAAGTGATCTCTTTTAAAGTTGGAATTATTGTCTTCAAGCTTGCTTTTACATATCTGATTCTGTTGATGTTAATTCATGTTGGCTACCTTTTCTTTTATAAAAAAGAAGTTCGCAGTGGTAAGCATCAAGGATGTATAAGCTCTTTGAGAACTATGTGCTATCTTCTCACTAATTGATTGCAAGGTAATGAAGAAAACAAAATTGCAAGAGCAGAAAATTACCACATATAATATATGTAGATTCATCTGCTATGCTGAATTTGCAGCAAGGGCATCGCTGGCATTCTTAACGTGAAGTTCCACATTCCGGAGCTCACGGAGATGCTGTAAGATCTCTTGAAGAAGGTACATGCCCTTGTCTCCTTTCTTGAGGGACTTGATGCAGTGCCTTAGGAACTCCTTGTCTCCTTCTAGTGCTTGCAGTCTCTCATACACATGATCAACCTCCTCTATTATTGCCAGCCTCTCCTGCTCTTTTGCAAACAGAGAGACCGGTTTCGTCGAATTATCAGCCTCTGTATCCCCTACCCTCGCAGATGATATACGATAACAGTTCTCATCGCCAACTGCATCAAAGAGAGGTAGAAGGCTCCTCCCTCTACAAACAGAACTTCTACCTTCAAACTTCGCCTTGTCGCCATTCTCCGGAGAATGGAGACCGTCGGTTGACAGCTTGTAATCATCTGACGAAAGGCCAGCAGGCACATCAGTGTCGCTGATGTCATCATCTTCCAATGTAAAGAGCCTCTCCTCGAGTGTCTTGAGCTCCTCCAAGATGGCCAGCCTCTCCATCTCAAAGTATGTCAAGGAATCGTCTAGTGCCACGAGATGCCCGGTGTTTTCTTGCTCCGTCCTGGGGCTAAGAGCAGCTTCGGACGGGCTCTGAAGATTGCTGCCGTTCGGAGACTCGCCCAACTCACAGTAGTCATCTGAATGCTCGTCACTGTCCTCACCACTTGATGACACAGAAGTGCCATTGCCGTTGGGGCTATGCCCATTGTCCTTGAAGCTTGCCATTCTCCTCCTCTCCTTGTCCTCGTAGTGTAGCAACTTCTGTTTACACAGCTCCAGCTCCCTCTCTAGCTCCTGTTTCTCCCTCTCCTTCTTGCTGACCAGCTCATTCAGTAGCTGCAGCGCCTCCTGGTCGTACTCCGACTGCTCCTCCATCATTCTTTGGTACTGCAGCGCCTCCATCTGCATTGCCGCCTTCTCTTCCTGCAGCCTGTTGATCATTGCCATTGTCTGGTTGGTCGCGATAGCGGCAGCGTTCCTCTCTTCCTCAAGCTCCGCGTACATCGCGCTGAGTGCCTTTCGTTCCGCTTGCAATGTCGATTTCAGCTGATCAATAGTGCAAGGATCCCCACACTCGATCTCACTCGATACACTTCCATCCAAGGATAAGGACAGTGACCGTTTCCTCTCAAGCAAAAACTTCCTGTCCGAGTTCTGCGTAGCAAAGCTGTACGTTGGTGTCTCAGGTGCCTTGTCTTCCTCGTTCTCGTTCTGTTCATTTGGTAAGTGGTCTAATCTCTGGCTGAACGTCACCTCCTCTTGTTCGGCTTCACTTGCTTCTGATCCAAACATAAGAAGTTAAAATTACACACGCGGTCATTTTGAGAACATCTCAATGGGGCACAAGTGTAAGTAAGAGTGCTACTCAACCACTGCAATACCTTGCTCAGTTGGGGCTCTTTCATGGAGGGTTTCCAATAGCAATGGCCGATAATCTGCGTATGCCAATGGAGCAAACGGCTCCTCAAGCGCCACTGGTTGTTGAAACGGCACGATATGGTCATCTTGCTCCCGTTCGCATATGTCGCTTCCGATTGATACCTCACAGTTGGTCTCCACCTCAGCTGATCTGTTGCGATCTTCAGGAACTGCTTTAGTGACTGAAACCAAACCATAACCATGAAATGGGACAACTAGAATAGAACAGAATGGTTGAGAGGCCAATGAAGAGTTTACCTTGAGGCACAACAATGTCCTCTTCTTCAGCTCTGGACTCTCCAATTTCAACAGTATCTTCAAGAACCACTTCATCATCTTGGGGAATGGAATTCCCATCAGGATCACATGAGCTTATCGCAGTCTCTGCACAAGGGATGGCCACAACAGAGTCATTCCCAATCATGGCGGCCGCCGTTGCAACCGAAGAAGCCAGCATCCTCTTCTCCTCCAGAACCACTCCGCTATCAAGATCATCCGAATCACGCTCATCGCCTATATGATTCATGTCATCCTCCCCCTCGCCGGCATCCAGATGCAAACCCGAATCATCGGCAATTGTCATCTCATCGAGTGCCGCCACCGGCACCAACCGATCGTCCTCGGGCGTGATCTCTTCTTCCTGAGCCATGATTTCCAAGGACTCGTCCACAACAGTAGCCACCTTTTCCCCTTTTTGTTTTTGTTCTTCCTCCTTGTGATGCTGCTCTTGCTGGTCAACCTCTTCATCCTCTTCGTGCTCTTCTTGAGCCAGTAGAACATAGCCTTGGTCTTCTTCTTCTTCTTCGGTTGTCTTCTCCGGCACAGAATCTTCCCTTGTATCCTCCAACTCGCGTGAAGAAATTTCTACGACAGCTTTGCAGCAAGGACACACCGCGGCACCTTTCTCCTCAGCATCGTTTCTCCTCTCCTTCTTCCAAGAAGAATGGCAGCCCTCGCACATGTCGCCGGCGTCGGCGAGCCGCAGGTGGTCGAAGCAGTACCCGATCCCGGAGATCTCCGCCGCGTGGGCGCCGCAGAGGACGCCCCGCAGCCACCGCGCGCCACCCGCCGCCTCATCACCATCCTCCGCCTCGAATAGCCGGTCGACGCGGGAGCAGAGGAGGCACGGCGGCCTGAGCCCGAAGTAGGCCGCGAACCGCGCGATGGCGTAGGCGAAGAGCCCGTCGATCAGCAGCAGCGCGATGAGGATCCACTCCAGGACGGCGTACGCCAGCGCGGACGTGACCCTGTGCGTCCTCCTGTGGAGCGCCGACGCGAACTTGCTCGCCGCCGACGCCGCCATGGCTCCTGCACACTCCCTGATCCTACGGCCGCAGCATGAAAACAGCAGTCTTGGCGTCGGTCTCGACGGGCTTGGAATCGAGCCGGCAAGCGAGATCAGAGGAAAGTAACAACTTGCAAAGGAAGAGAGGAGTGAGATGGGAGGGGGAGGGGAGGGTTGGCTTGGGCTGGCTGGATGAGGGGTTGTTTGAAGATTATTGCGTTCACCTTTTGAGGGAGAAAGGTCGGGCCGGCCATCGGATTCCACGTTTGAATGGAGGGAAGGTCTGGGGTTGGAATTTTTCCGGCTCGTTGCCGTAGCCAATGTGTACGTGCCGGGTGGATTGGAGATGCTTCACCGGCCCGGCCGAGATAACGACACCGGCATGCCTTGCGTAGTGCTGAGCACGAGTGCACCACTTGGCTGGGCCTTCAGACCGTGCGATCTGGCGGCTTGGTCTCGTGTGACTAACTACCGACGAAGCAATTCGAAGACCTGCAGTTTCGACTCGAAGGGAGGAAATTAAATGCTGTAGCGTATAATTTAGTTATAAGTACTTATTTTCTCTTGAGTCTGGTCGGCACCTGTGGCTTTTTATGCCGCCGGATCCTGCCATTGTACCCTTGAACATCTTGTCTAAATAAAACGAGTCGGTTTCTCTAAAAAAGCAAGAGGCAACTTTATTATGGAGACGCACTTACCAATCCCCACGTGGAGCAGCAAACGGGAGCAGTAGCAGGGGAAGAAGTTCTCGTTCAGAAGCACTCAGTTAAGGCAGGTAGTAGTACTGTGTAGTTAACGCCAAGGATAAATCAAGCCAGGCCGAGCAGAGGTAAAGCCAGGCCGAGCACGGAGACGCACGGCCTGGGGCTGGGGGAATATGAGGGAGAATTGGAAGGTTTGATCGATATGATGCGATTCGGCGACCGGAGCGCGCGGGGCCAACCGAGTTACCGAGGGAGAGAGGTGAAGGGGAGCGGGGTTGGAAGGCGCAGTTGGGCGTTGATTGCGCGGGCCGCGGCGACCCCACCCGTCACCGGCCAGACCCCGCTTTCGGCTCGCCCCCTCTGCCCTTGATCCCAGAGCGCCATGCTCTAATCTCCTTTGACTGAACGACAGCGGCATCTCCTCCCCCACTTTGGGACGTCCGTCCGCCCGCCTGCCCGTTAATTCAGGTGCCCCCACCGGCTACCGCGCCATGGTTTCTCCGGATTTGTAGGCAGCTTTGAACCTTTTTTTCTTTTTTCTTTTTTGCGTTACGATATGGACTGTGGAACGTCTCAAAATTTCTACAATTTTCCTAAGCAGCATCCAAATATCTTTTAAGAGTAATTTTCGTGGCCTTCTTTCTCCTAGGATTCATGGCATTCAATCCCAAGTTCTAAAGATGCCTTTAGACCCAATTTGGTTTAGAATTAAGTTAACTAAATTAGCTAACCTTAATCCAGATAAGTTAGCTTAACACAAATTTATGTTGGCAGCTAACTCAATTAACTCAAATTACTATTTGGCTACATTAGAGAGTTAGTAGTACAAAATCCAAATTTTAGAGAGTTGATTATATTGGGTTAAGTTATTTCACCTTTTTGGTATGTTAGTTTAATCTTGAGTTGATGGTTAAATGGTTTTAACCAGATTAACTTAATCCCACTTAACTCGAAGGTATTTAATGAATTAGGTCCCTAAACCACCTTTAACCCTAAACCAAACAGGATCTTAGAGTTGATCAAGTTCATTTATTGCATGGATCATAAGTTCATAACCACCATGGTCATTATGATTTGATGTGTATCATTGTACCCCAGCCGGCAACCAGTGGACCCCTAATTTAGATGTTGTGATACATCGTACCCTGTCCTTGTATCACAAGCTTTGGACCGGAAAAACAATCTAGATACAAGGTTTTGACATGGCTTTTCACTAAGAAAAGTATGCATATTCTCAAGTTATTCAAAATTTTCTTAAATTTCAACTGTCTTCTCAACCATTGGATCAACATCAATCCCCTCATATCACCCTGTCCATCCATATATTAAGTCATCTGTAACCCTAATTCACTTTACTCCTCAGCTCCGCCCTACCTAAACCACTCTGTCCCTCCATACATAACTCAGCTTCGGTGAGGCCCGTCAGCCTTCGACAGCAGTACATTTATTCTACTCCCTCGCACTTCTTCATCCTTTTTGTGCCACCGCTGCCCTCTCAAACTCTGGTGGGCTCATGTAGTCGAACACCACGTGGAACGGCGAAGCTACTACAGTAAAACCAATGTCACAAGGTGTGATTTGATGGTCGTATGGCAAATAGCAGATTGAGCATATATAAAAAGTAAAATAGATACGAGGATATAAGGTGATACTCCTCTCTTTACTAGATCTGTTCTCATGAGTATAGGCTCTCAATAATGCTTGTAAAATAACATAAGGATCACATATCTATTTATAGATCATCTATGTAACGGCTAGGGTTTAGTAATTGACCACATGGATCCTAAGGGGAGCGATGCCAGTCGGACCACTCCTAGGAGGTCCGGTTTCATAACACTCACTCTTGAGTAATTACTATAAAATGCTCACACCTCAATAAAGCATCAAAAAACTCAGTGAGAAAAATTGGAGAAGAAGCGCATAGCATTTGTTGCTTTATCACTAATCGCCTCATTTAAAACGTGTGGATGCGAAACTTCTATGAAAATTCATCAAAGAAAAAAAAGTACAACCATCGAAGTTGGTTTAATCTTCAATTGATTTAATCAATGATAATATTTTTTTAATATTCATTATTACTATATCATTTGGTTAATTATTAATTCGAGAATTTCTGCTCCTAAATTCTTCATGCAAACCAAGTGAATTTCCATTTTGGCTAAGTCCTTGAGAGCGGGTGCTTTTAATCTACATTCTTTTGAAGAAAATATTTCATAGAATAAAAGTAGTTGTCTTTTTTTATTTCTCTGAGTAAATTAAAATTATGAACTTTCATAGCACAAGTATGATAATTAAAGTTTTCTTTTGAATTTACTCCCCCTCAAGATGACTCAGGTTAGAATATTTGTGTCTAACTTGGATGTTTCCAGAAGAAATACTATCAGTGATATTATTTAGGTGTAGAGTACGACTATAACATAATGTATATAATCTTCTTTATTCCCTTCTCACAATTAATTCTAGAAATTATTATGAGAATTTCTTGATTTTCTAGTGTACCCTCTACTTTATTCATTTATGAACAATGTGAGTGGTATATTTATGCAATAATACATGACATCAATGTGTAGTACAACTAATCTCAGTTGTGCTATATAAGTCATTCCAAATTCATGAGAACTTCAAGTAAGATAGATGATTGTGTTATAAGGCTTCGTACATTATGATAGTACAATTGTACCGAGAGTCTTATTTGTGTGTATGGTTCTATACAGGGACGAAGCTAGAAAAAATGGGCACTGGTGTCAACAGCTGCCCACTATAGGACGGACTATGGCATGGCAATATAAATAACATCCGAGGGCAATATGAATAGTGAAAATATGCAATGAGCCAAAGATATAATTGTTATTATATTAGAAAGATTGTCATACCGAGCACTGGTTGAGCGAAGTCATAAAACCACTTGTTTACATATTCAGAAAAAAATAAGCAAAAAAAATGACTTCAGAGCATTTCATTTGTAACTTCCTGGAAAGGATGAACAAAAGAAACATATTATATTCACAACAATGGTACGAAATGAATAATACAGAAAATAAATATCATTAAGCAAGTGAGACTCACATTTTACAACTTCCCTTCTCGATCTTTTATCTTCTTAAATAGATCAATCACGGCATCATTCGTAATGGTAGAAAATATATCTTTCTCCACATAGCAAATCAGGCAATCACTCATGAACTGGTCACCCATTTTGTTACGCAAAACACTCTTGACAATATTCATTGCTGAAAAGCATCTCTCCACTGACGCCGTGGCAACCGGCAAAATTAGCACCAACTTTAGAAGTTGATACACCAATGGAAAAGCAAGATGCTTCTTAGTGTCCACCAACACTTTAGCAAGATCAGCAATGCCATCCAAATTGGCAAATCTTTCGTCCGCTTGGACATTGTCAATGTAAATCCGAAGCTCATGACCAAGATCCATCAATTGTGTTGAATCGAAATCATCAAGATAAAACTCAGCTAGCTTCAATATACTCTCCAAGTTAAAAGAAGCAAAAGAGTTTTTTGGGTTGAAAGAAGCCATATGAGTAAGCAATGCAGAATTTACTTCATTGAATCTGTCATCAAACTCTCGAAGTTGCCAATCAATAACAGAGTTAAGACACTCTATTTGGTAATGATGGAGGTTTGTTATATTGGTTCTTTTTCGTGGTTTATGCCGATTGACATATTCATCATGCATGCTTAGTTTAGGAATGTCATGTTCTTCACAGAATGAATATACCTTCTCCAGAAGTGATTCCCATCCATTATCTCTTAGCTGCTGCAGATCATTCCTTGTTGACTTCACACATGACATAACATTCAAGATATCTTGATCCTTTTGTTGCAATGCATGTGACAAAGTGTCGGCACTCCCTAATATATGGAACATCATGTGCAAATAGAACACAAAATCAAAGGTTCCAAAATATGATAGAAGGCCACGTGCTTCACTTTTCGTGGAATCTTTCTTGCCTTCTTTCGCTACATACTTCAGAACACTGACAATTGATGGAAACAACTGAATTAAGCTTGAGAGGGTTCTATAGTGAGAACCCCAACGGGTGTCTCCCGCCTTTTGAAGCGATTGATCTTGATTTAGCCCTGTGCCGGTACTAATTCGTCCACTACTTATGGCTTTTTTTACATTCTCTCGATTAATCTCTTTGATCATGTCTTTTCTTTTGCAAGAAGCTCCAACCACATTAAACAGAAGAGAGATCATGTAAAAGAAATCTGCAATATCTTCATTCTTCTTTGAAATCGCCACTATAACCAACTGAAGTTGGTGAGCAAAACAATGCACGTAATATGCTGACCTGTTCTCTTCCAGAATTTTAGCTTTCAAACCATTGAACTCACCCCGCATATTGCTTGCCCCGTCATAGCATGGCCCTCTAACCTGTTTGAAGCTTAATCCAATATCAATAAGCAATTTTTCAAGGGCTGACTTGAGACACGTTGCTGAGGTTTCCTTCACATGTACAACTCCAACTAACCGTTCTAGGATTAGTCCAAGCTTGTTAACATATCTCAAGACAACAGCCATTTGTTCTTTGTCTGACACATCGGAAGCCTCATCAATCAACAAACTGAAAACATCACCACCGATTTCTTCAAGAATAGAATTCAATGTTATCTATGCAAAACAAGAGAATATCATTTTAAGTGCTCGAAGAGATAAATTGCATGAAAAATAAATAAATAATAGCGATGCTAGTTATTTACCTTTGCAAAATAACTCACAATTTATTTTTGAATACCTAGAGACACCCATTTGCAATTTTTTGGAGCATTCTTAAGGACTACCTTTCTTACATCCTCATTTTGATTTGCTAATGTCTGTACCAACTCTCAAAAATTCCCCTTATTTTTTGATTCCTCTGATTCATCATTGCCGCGGAAAGCTAAACCTTGATGTACCAAGTATCTAACCAATTCAACGGAAGTATTCAATTGAATACGATTTTGCTTTTTTGTGATATCAGTTTGCTTATCGAGGGCAACCTTAATGGACTGATCTTGATTCATTAAAGCATCACATCTTTTAACAGCTACGTTGTGAAAGCTATTAACATCACCCACATGAGTATCTAGCCTGCTTTTCTTATTCCAACAGGAGAAACCATTAACAATAAATGCATCATTCCCACCTTGGCCGTTGATGCAATCTCTGAACAGGTAGCAGCACAAGCAAAATGCCTTATGCAACTTATCACCGTACTCTAGCCAATGATATTCTTTAAACCATTCTGGATTAAATCTCCGTTGGAATCCTGTGATGGGCTTCTGTGGATATTTAAAGCCTGGTTGTTGCCTGTAAGGTCCTCTAGTTAAATATCTTCGCCTGATCTCATCTTGCTTCTTAGGATTCTTAGTGTCCTGTGGTATTCTTTTTCGATCAGCTGGATCATAAGGAAGTTCATCTAAATTAATTTCTGTCGGTACAGTAGTACCAATGTTTGATACATGATCTTGTTTAAGTCTAAGTGGCCTTGAAGTCCCTACTGCATCACACTCTGGTGGTAGTGTTCGTTTCAATAGAAATTTATCCATAACCTCCTAGTCCTAGATAAATCAAGGAAGAGAAATTCAAAATTTTAAATTAGATAAGGTGAGGAATTTCAATCAATCAATCTGTAGATCACAGTATCACATACATGTGCGTCAGTGCGTGCAGCAAGGGCGTACCAGGGAAGAGCCGAAGAGGGCCCTCGGTGGATTAAAGATCAAAACAAAAGTCAAAAACGGCCGCCGGTTCGTCGCCATGTAGTTCCACACCGAGGGGAAATTATCGCAGTGTGGCAGTGGGGAATTAGGGATCAACTGGATTGAGCAGGGAGAGGCGTGACGCGTGCGTGTGCATGTGCTGCTGCGTATAGGAATTAGAAGCTACCGAACAGAGAGCCTGGAGCCAGATCGATGTGCATTGGGCCTTGTGGGCTGTGTGCTGCTACTGCTAGTGTTACAAGTTTTCTTTTTTAAGTGACTTTACGAGCTCTAACTTGGCTGAGACTTTGGGCTTCTGCTACTGGGCTGGGGTCAATCATTTTTTCTGACTGGGGTCAAAGATAAATTTTCTGAACGGCATTAGTTGAAACACTGAACCGCACTGGTGTCAGTTGACACCAGTGGTCACATGTGAGCTCCGTCCCTGGTTCTATTGAAAAATCCAAAACATGAGTTCCAATCTCTAAACTGAAATTTCTCTACGAGGTCTTTTGACTCACAAGTAAAAAATAGTTTGCACTGTGTTAGGATCCATTCAGATGGGATTGATCAGGTTGGTTTATCATGTCGCTTCATGGATTTCGTTCGAGCTGCAAGTCTAAACATATCTCGATCATATCTAGATATGTTTTATTTCATTTTAATTTCTGGTTTCGAGCACAGACTTATTTCCTCTATCTTATGTTGTCATCATGATACTTAAATCATCAACATAGACTTACTTTATACAGAAATCATTCAGAAAACTTCAGTATAACAAAAATTCACAAGGATAGTCCTAATTTTTTGTGGTCTTTCTTGCATAGAAATTTGCATATTTTTATACCATATCCACTAAAAATATCATTCAAATTTTCTATTGCTGACATTAAATAGCTAAAGATAATTCCACTAATGACTAGAATTTTGACATGAGCAATAACTTAGATTACATGGAAGGAGTACGAGCTGTTTGCTATAAATACTTCTCGTTTCTTCATAGTAATAATAGTTTTCATGCATCTTCCTGCTTGTTTTTTCTCACATGTCAATATGGTTGATAGAATCTCTTCGTGAGGAGCTTCTTCGTGATGCCTTTCCAGTATCCCCTATTTCTTACTGTGGATACATGATTCTTTACTCTCTAGCATTAATGTGAGCACATACTTATCTTCCTAGTAGCTTTCTTTCGTAGGAAGATTTATGTCTATACCGCCAGTCAGTTTTGACTTCATAAATGTGCCAGGTCTCAACAGGCTTCCATGTTTATTCTTCTATATGGGGTATTTCATTAATCTAGATAGGCAAGTCCCCTTGCCGGCTACACGAGGTTTTTCAGAAGTCAGAGTCCTTATCTTCTTAAAAAAAAATAAGAAAGCCTTAGGACGAATGATAGTATGAGGCGTGACCCTTGCTCTCTCCGGTGCATTTCTTACAATAAGCGACTTTACATTGCCTCCATGATTAGTAAAATAATTAGGTAATGAATTTACTAATTTTTGCAAAATATTCTACCTCGAACGTTAGTGTTCGTCCTACTAGTGTGTGGGTCCTGCGTGGAGATCAATGTGGCTTGCCATAAGATTTCCTGACATTTGTTTCATCAAGGGTCCTATTTCCTCCCTTAATGTCAGGAATAGATCCTTGATGTAATTAGCGAACCACAAACATGCCTTCAAAGGGTCTAATTGTTCTTATTTTCATAAATGGCGATGCAAAATTTGACTTGTATCTATTCTTCGTGTGGGATTCCGTAGTGGATCATTGTTTAGTTGGAACATGTGTCCATGTCTTACGAATGATAAGTCAAGATTGCATTCTACCCACTAGATCAGAAGGTAAAGTGATATCAATATGTAAGTAATCTAGGATAGACGAGAGTTGTTTGCGTGTAAGACTACATGTATTTAATATAACTCTAATACATGAATCTTCATAATTAATATTTTCGCAAGTCCATTCTTCACGTGAAAATGCGATAGTCATTCTTTAATGTGCAAATGAAACATGTAAAGTTTTCTTGAATTTTGGGAATCATTTTTTTCTCATCATTCCAAGATATGGATATTATGCGCACTTCGTATGATGCACATATTGTGGTATGCTGCACAAGTTCTATACTAAATAATTGAAATTCAACAAATATGCAACAGAGGAAGAAGGAGCATAATAAAACTTTAATACTATAATCCAACTTATTATAAATACTGATAAAATATGTTTGCGAGCACACATAGTAACCTAAGAATATTTGCTCTCATATAGCTTACAAATCATTATTAATTGTTCGAATGGAAAAATTACAGGAATATCTGATAAAATTTATTAAAGTACGATCCGGAAAAGTATGAATCAACCTCTACTTGGATCTGAGCATCTGTGGGCTCTCCTTCATGGATGGGCACCATAGGTGCATGTCTCCCCCTCAGGAATGACGACAACCATCTTAGTATCCAAGCGATTAACATCATCAATGTTCACAAGGGTCCTAGTTTTCTCTTCGTCAGCTTCTTCAAGAGCAAGTGTTTCCTGCTCTATGTCCATCTCCTTAGTGATAGTAAAGTGGATCATCATCTTCTTCTATTCTCCGTTCTTCTGACGGAAAGCTTCCACGATGTGCTTGAGGGTTGCGATAAGTTTTGGACCAATATCTCCATATATCACAACGGAAACAACTATGGTCCTGCAAACTATATAGCTTCTCACCCTGGCGCAATGGCCTGCTCACGCACCTCGCGGCGCCCAGTGGTGGTCCAATCGCCCGCTTGGCCTACCAGGTCGGTGAGCATAGCGTGGTCCGTGTGCGTGCCATGGCCCGCCTGGCCTGCTCGGCCGGCAAGGACGACATGGACCGCATGACGTGGTGGCTTGCACGCTCAGTAGCCTGCTCAGTTGCATGGAGGGTGGCACGTTCACGTAGCAACGCCTACCGCGGCATGACTATGTGCGTCAGCTGTAACATCCCTAAATCTTTAAACATGTTTATCGTGTGCATTATAGCATCCACTCATGAAGAAGAATTTGAGTAAAATTTTAAACTTTTGAAATGTTAAGAAAAGTCTCAAAGAAAGAAAGGAAAAACCTCTAAATTTTATATGAGGGTTAAATTGAATTTTGAATTTTAAATTGAAGATCCTTGAACAAGTTACTTTAGAATCAATGTGAATGATTCAAGTCTATTTTCAGAACTATAGACAAATTTTTTCAGAATATAAAAGTATGGTTTTGAATTGCTTGAAATGGTAGAGAAAAATTTGAAAAGGGAAAGTGAAAAGAAAACAGAAAAATAAAATAAAATAAAATAAAAACCTAATCTAAACCCTCCCCCGGATGGGCCCTCTAGGGCCCATTTTCTTCTCCCCCCTCTCGACTGGGCCGGCGGCCCAGTCTTCTCTACCCTGCCAGCCCGTCTTACCCCGCCTGGCCCGCCCCGCCTCTCCTCCTCTCGGCTGGGCCGAGCGGCCCAGCAATATCCCCGCCTGGGCCTCCCTTTCCCCGGCCCGCTCTCCCCCGCCTCGGCCGGCTCCGCCTCCCTATCCCTATCCCGTTGCCCCCTCCTTTGCCCTTATCCGTCGCCACCACCCAAGCTGCTCAAGCAGCTCGTCGCCGCCCCGACATGGCGAGCTCCCGGAGCCTTCCCGCCACCTCCTGCTTCGGAGCTCCCACCCCCTCTCCTCTTACCCATCCCGGAGCTGAAGCCCCCCTTTTTCGTCACCTCGCTCTCTCTCGGCCTCCCTCTCTCTCCCGTTCGCTCCCGCCACCCCCGCCGCCGACGATGTCCGCCGCCCAGCCTCCCCGTCGCCGCTTCACCTCGCCGCGTCACCACCAAGCCCCGCCGCCGTTCTGGAGCTCCTCGCCTCCCCACCTCACACGAGCTCCCGACGCCTCACTCCGGAGCCTCCCCATCGCCTCCCCGCCTCGCCACCGAGCCCTGCGCCGTCTCGCCGCGTCGCCACCTCCGTAAGCTGTAGCCCGCCGCCCTGCCTTGCCTCGTCGCGCCTTTCCCCGGTTAGCCCGCCGCTACCGGCGGCACCGTGCCGGTCGGACCGAGCCCAAGGCCAAGTCCCGGCCGCCTTAATGAGGGCGTTAATTGCCCCCTAATCATGTCATTAATACATAATTAAAACCATTAATTGTTTGTTCCAGACAACATTAATACATCCTAACCTCATTAACACTTAAATTAATGTAATCCGACACTAATGGCAGTCTTTAATACTAACTGTAATTAATGTATTGTTTAACGGTTTAAACCTGTCTCTATGATATCTAGGCCCCAAATGTAAGAATTAAATTAAAACAATAAAGAAAATCAGAAATTTATGACAGTGGGCCCCACCTGTCATAGACTTGGTCAAGGTCAAAGTTGACCAGAGGGTCCACAGGTCAGCCTCTCAGGCTATTTAAACTCTGAGTGAGAAAATTATTAATGATTTAATATTGTTTTCATTTACTGAGAAAAATACAAAAAAGGGTATTTAAATTGATTAAAGCTTAGAAAAATCATAGTAAATCTATTTTTAATCAGAAAAATATAAATAATATATTAAAATGTTCAAAAAAAATAAGATCTATCTAAATATATCATTTCCATACATGTTTGCTTGCTAGAAAAAATATAAATGGGTAAAAACTCAAATTGGGGTTTTCTCGGCTAGCCAAAAGTTGTCGGATCACGATATCTCGAGCATCCGGACTCCGATTAAATCGATTCCACTTGCATTAGTCATCATTTTGAATCCTCTATGCCATGATATGCATTTCATATCATGTTGATGTTCATCATGGTGATATTTATTATTGCATCTCGTTTTTCTGGTGTTTTCGTTCTTCCCGATAGAGCCGGAGGATTCCGAAGCGTATAATCCTGAGCAGGGACAAGACTTAATAGCCGAACTGCAAGGCAAGCAATCCTTTGAACATTTTGCGACCATCCTACTATTTGTAAATTATTAATTGTTTCCAAAACCCTATCGCATGCGTTCAACTTATAATTTCTGTTAAGTGCTAGATTTATTCCTTGCATAACTTACTTTGTCGCTCAATCAACACCACCACAACCCAACCTATTTAGAGTAGTATAGTTGTTGCTTCTAAATTACTTATATGGTTAACGATGCTTAGACATGTTAGACATGTAGAAGTCGTAATTCCTTGGATGGCAGACAAAACACAACACTCTGGGTGGGTTAGGTTGTAGGTGGGTGTTCACCGGGAAGTAATTAATGAACTTGATCAATAAATTTTGGGCTTAGACGAGAGGCCATGGCTAGGAGCATGGTGGGTTGTCTTATTTTTCCCATAAGAACCGGTTCCTGGTGTCCTTTTGAACTAAGATTTGCGTACTTCTACACGGGTGGCATAATGGGTCACTCACAACTGAATAATTTGTCTAAACTTGAGTTATGAGCTGCATAGTTTGCCGTTTTCGTTTGCTGGGTGAGTGAAAAATGATGTGATGTGGTGCCTCAATATAGGTGTAAGGGTTACACACGGTCCGGGACTGGGGATGTATCACCTGCTATAACTTTTGGGACCGTGTTGGGGGGAACCGGCCGGACTGGTGTACACGGATTAGCCCATTAGGATGGCTCATACTTAAGTCGAAAATATTGTAAAGGTCGTGCTCGATCACCCTCTGCTAACACACCTCGTGAAGTGTGTCTTCGGCCTAGCATTAAGAGTCGATCAATACGTGTAGGTAAAGATGTACACCCCTGCAGGGTCTGATCTATTCGAATAGTCGTGTTTGCGGTTATGGATAACTTGGTAAGAATCCACATCGAATTAGACAACTACAGCATTACTTTAAAACATGCCAACCCTAAGGATGAGAAGTTAGCGATTATTTCCTCCCTGGTGGTTGAGGAAGAATCAAGGGTTTAAGTGTATGGTGGTCTGCAATAGATTTTATTGTGAAGATTCGACTCATCTCCTTTAAAAGTAATCTAGTAGTCGAGTTTCATCCTACTTAAAGAATATTGTCGAAAGAATAATCAGCTTTCCGCAAAATAGTCCACAAATATCCCTTATTGAAACATGTTGCATCTATTACTAAACTCCTCCCTTGTAAGTCTTGCGGAGTACATTTTTATACTCACATTGCAGTTATTGATAATTTTGTACAGAGAAAATCATCCCCTCAACGGATGGTTTCTATATAGAGATCGACGCCCCACGATGACTAGTCATTGGGAATCCCAGGCAGTGGTCCTGCCCAGGGTTCGGCAGCTTGGCTTGTTTTGCTGCCATCTTTTGGCCCTACTTTTTGGCTTCTTAGCCATATTAAACCTTCTGCTGTGTAATAGACTCTTTATGTGAATTATGTTGTTAAGTTTTAAGAACAACTAGTATTATTGCAATTTTAGTAGTAGAGTTGCTGTTGTGGTACTTGTTTGTTCTCACCTGCCTCATGTGCCTTGCGTGTATGTTGTTGAAGCACATGGTGCGGGTAGGTTTTCAGAGTCTATATCATAGAATTGTTAGGTTTAATCACTCATGTGAACTGACTCTTCCACTAAGAGTTTGGGAACTATACCATCATACTCTAGCCGAGTATTAATTTACCGGGAGGAGTTTGGGATTGATGTTCCGGCTCAGTGAGAAAAGAGTGAGGAGATCATATCACCCTATTTACTCTGTGCATTAGTTTGCCGGAGCAAGTTCAGGGTTGACGTCTCAGGCTATTCGAGGACATATCACTCAACTCCTCTTGGAATTGATACCCAAGGGTTGAGGTCGGGGTTGACGTTTCGGCTTAGCGGGTAATTTCACTTAAGAGCCTCTGTTATTGATTTTGGGTCCCGACATCAGCATCGGTGCCTGCGTGGCTCTTTAATCATTTTTTTGCTAATGATGATTCTTCATGCGCCATCCGTTGTACCGATAGTGTGTTTATGGCGAGGCAACGACGTCAACCTCGTTTCCATACCGAAGCGACGACCTCACGCCACGACGTGCAACACGGACCAAGCTGACCTATAGCACGTTGTGACGAGGTTTACTCACAGCCTGTACGGTATTGTATCGATGCCATATCGATTGCATGCGGTACTCGTCTACGTGTGGGCGGATGATCATTCTAGTTTTATCTATTAAATCACATGTTAACATATGGCGCTCATTTAGTCAAACTAGATTGATCTCCAAGAATCGATGTAGCAAATGGAAAGAAGAATTCAATGTAGAAAACAAGAGAGCAAAGAAAAACAATATGAACAGTGGATTTGATCTACTATATCTAATTGGCGGCCATCGATTCGATGATTACCTCAAAACAGTTGTAAATTTAGTCTGATCCATATGCTCGGAGAGTCTTGTGCTGATAACGTGTTGTGAAACCAACGTCACGAGGTGTGAATCGACGGCCATGCAATAAGTAGTAGATCAAACATATACATAAAGTAAAATAAACACAAAGATATAGAGTGGTGCTCTTCTCTATATTAGATATGTTCTCACAGATACAAACTCTCAATAATACATATAAAATAATATAAAGATTACTTCTCTATTTATAGACTATATCTACATAAAAGTTAAAATTTAATAATTAACTATATAGATCTGAAAGAAGATGCGACGCGCTGGCCAGTCCATCCAAAAGGCCTGCTTTCATGACATGGTCTCGTCGGGATGAACCGTGCGAAGCAGCGGTTTTATTCCATCGCACGGTTCTATTCCGTGGGTCCGAACTCTGCACGCGCATCGTACTATCAAGTGAAAAAGGAATGGATTTTAGACTGGATTTTAGAATTAGACTAAAATAGTAGAACTTTATGTTATGGCATGAAAATATTATCATATGAAAATGCTAACTTCGCCGATGGTTTTGTTAGCTGCTCTGCTTCTTGCTCCCAGTTTACTGTTTGGCATATTCATTCTCTCGCCAACATGGGACTCGCAGCTAAATAAAGTGCTAAAAAAAGTCTCCCCTCGGCATCAAGGTGCATCCAAATTGAATATCTCTACGCTAGCTTCGCTTGCTCCAGTGGCTAGCAGTCTAGCACCGAAGCTACGATTGAAGAAAACTGGAAAAGGTCAATAGCTGATGTCGGAAGCTGCAACTCCATTCACGATCTTTGGACTGACGGCCAGCGCTGCAAAGTGCGCTCTTCTGTGATCACTTGTATTCTCTGGAACATACGGAAGAGGCGCAATGCAAAAGTCTTTAGCAACGAGGATGAGCCTTTGTATCTGGTGTTGAGGCGAGGTCGTGACGATCTTCTTTTATGGTCTAATCGTTGCCCCGCCTGGAACAACAAATCTCAAATGTATGATTGAGGCATTATGTTTATCCATCTTGCCTCCTCATTGTAATTTCCTTCCTTGATCCCTCCTTCTCATATAATTAATCTTTTGGTTTAATATTAATTGGTTCAGGCTGGCTTTTGCCGCCGTTGTTCTGTCAAAAAAGAAAAAGTCGTCAGCATCGGTGCAAAGCATGAGTTATTACCCTCAGAAAAAAAAAGCATGAGTTATCGATGGCCTAGAAAAAAGCATGAGTTATCGATGGCCTAGAGTGACTATACCCACCTCGATAACAAAAGATTGTGACAATCTTCCGTCTCATTTGGTTCTAGTGCCCTCAATAAATAGTTGTGGTTCCGTATTCAAGATTCACCTGCTACAACTTATGAATATATATACGTACCCACATGGAGACTGGATCAATCTTGGAGTATAAAGATTGATAAAATTACTATAGACACTTTATTATTGACATTGTCTACCACTAAAAATTTCGTCTTTGTGAGACATAAGCAATAAAACTAAAGTTTGATCCTTAGTGAGCAGAAAGTACAACTATCTCCACTAACTATCTAAACAATGATTAGTTATCTATTTAGGATAAAAAGAGATATTTGGTCACACTATCAGAGTATCGTGTGTGGGCTTATTCATTAGTGTCATCATTGATATTGATGTCTATCTCTTTCGACAAATAATCATGTAACTCGTGGGAGAGAATGATATTTTGGAAATGGAGACCTTTTTCTTCGCCTCTTTCTGTTTTCGTGGATCGCCTACCTATGATTCTATGAAAAAACTATATTACCTTACCATTCTAATTTTTTGAGGTAATCTTATTCTAAGATTATGTCATTCTAAATTGTGTGGCTACATAGACAAGGTGAAGATTGAAACTATGACTTAAAACCTCTATGTTATTTATTTCATGCAAAGATACAAACACATTGTTGAGAGAAAACTGGAGTTTGGGCTGTGAACTCCGCCCCCTATTCTTCATCCTCTGCCTCCTACCACCAAGATCCCTCTGGCACCTCTCTTTCTCCTCTCTAGCTTCGGCTGAAGGCGAGTCGGGTAAGGGTCCCATCCCTATACAGCCTCCTATTAGATAGTAGTAGATCTGGGTGTAAATTTCCTCCCCTCTCCTAGTGGTGCTCTTTCGGGTGCTGAGGTCCATATCTGATATTCGCCTCAACTGTCCTCCTCTTCTCCATCGACGTCTCCAGCGTTGGTGGTTTCCCTCTCGTCGGCTAGCTGCTTTAATCCCCCCTTTCTACAAATGAAGTTATACCCATCTTTCTCTTTGTCGAGATCCACTGTCCCTTACGGCGGAGGCTTCAATCTTCCCCGGTAGCAGCGGCTTCAGCGAGCTTTTCCCTCCTTCATTTTGCGTTCAGATCTGCAGCTAGTTGCCTTGGTTCCTATCGCTCCTTCTCTGGAACATCATGGCCCTCCCTCCACAAGCTAGAAGACCTTCACCTCACACGCCCATAACGTCGATCTAGGAAGTTACCAGGGCTTAAGGCCTCCTTGTCTCTTGTCCCTGGTAGCTGCTATGTTGGATTTGGGTGGATTTTCGAGGGTGCCGCTGCCCATGGCTGATCCCCATTCTCACCCCCTTCAACCTCCAATGTGAGGTCCTTTGCTTTTTGCCACCCATAATGACCATCTATGAAGAAAATTGGTGTTTATATCCCAGGCATGAAGGTAGAAGCATCCCAGATGCCAGCGACAACATTGCATCCGGCGACCTCAACGGCACAAGGACTGCTTTGATATTTCTTACTTGTACTCAGGGTCCAATGTGTAATGTAGAAAAGTTCTTTCGTAATTTCTTTATTTTTCAGAAATTTTTCTAGAAATTTATGATGTACCCAACTATATTAATGAAATTTAAAGCCTGAGGCCTGTTTGCCTAAAAGGAACACACTGTTCGACGCAATATTTTAATTGTTAATACACTGCTTATAGTATGCGTATGCTACATCTATCTATTTCCACAAGTTCAGACTTCCTCTTTGTTTGCTTGCAACATATAGATAATCATGTGTCGTCACGCATACAATGCGAATAAAATTGGATGACGTCTATTGATACTGTGCAGCGAACGAGGCAAACATTGCAGATGCGTCGGAAGTGAGCGACCGTGTGATACTGATAACCAATTTGCGATCGGTTACTTATCGTTAATATTGGAGAAACCCTAGGACCAAGCTAAGTCCAAGATAAGCACACCAGGACTATTTTTGCACGACAAACCGGGTCGCTTTAAGTGTTTTAGTGGCCACATCGCTAAGTCTTTTTCTTTGCCTTACTGAATCTGCTTCATTCGTCCTGAAATTCCAGGTTCAGGCGGTGTCGACAGTGACGGAAGCCCGGTATTCTACCATTCTTTTCTCCAAATCCCAAGTCGAATAAAACCGGAGCACGAGAGAACAAAAAAAGAAAAAGAAAAAGAAGAAGAAGCATAGAATGCACGTACGCTCCCACTAAACACACGGCCCCACTCCCCACCTTCTGGCAAAGCCCGTATTCACCTCCCCGAACTTTCCCCTCTTCCTCGCCGCCACCACCTCCTCCCCCACAAACAACCGCAAACCCCCACAAGTCCCACTCCCACGTCTGACGTCGCAAATGCCCCATTAAGCTCCGAAAATCCAAAACCATACCTCCCCCTCACTCCCCCACGGCGGCAGCGGCGCCATGACGACCCGATCCAACGGCGACCCCCACGGCCCGTCCTCCTACTACCCGCAGCGCCGCCCGCACTACGGGGGAGCCACGCCCTCGTACGGCTCGTCGGCCTCCTTCCGCGGCTGCTGCTGCTGCATCTTCATGCTCGTCATCTTCCTGACCCTCCTCGCCCTCGCCGTCGCGCTCGTCGTCGTGCTCGCGGTGAAGCCCCGCAAGCCCCAGTTCGACCTCAACCAGGTCTCCGTCCAGTACCTCCTCGTCGCCCCGCCCTCCTCGACCGCGTCGCCGGCCAACGCGGCCGCCGCGATCCCCTCCGCCGCCTACCTCTCCCTCAATATCACGCTCCTCTTCACCGCCGTGAACCCCAACAAGGTCGGCATCAGGTACGGCGCCACGGCGTTCGACGTCATGTACCACGGGGTGCCTCTCGGGGTGGCGGCCGTGCCGGGGTTCGAGCAGCCCGCGCATAGCACCCGCATGCTCCAGACTCGCGTCATCGTCGACCGTTTCAACGTGCTCCAGGCCGACGCCCAGGACCTCGTCCGCGACGCCGCGCTCAATGACCGCGTCGACCTCCGCATCACCGGCGACGTCGGCGCCAAGATCCTCGTGCTCGGCTTCTCCTCCCCAAAAGTCCAGGTAAAATTGCCGCCGCACCCACCCCGAAACCAACTTTTGCTCGCTTCCGCCGCAAGCGGGTTGATGCGCGGGCTGATCGAAAGAGACTTGTGAACAAACCAGGTGTCGGTGGATTGCGCGATCGCCATCAGTCCGAGGAGGCAGTCGCTGACATACAAGCAATGCGGCGTGGATGGGCTAAGCGTGTAGGAACCAAGCCAAGCCGCCGCCGCCGCCGCCGCAGCAGCAGCAGCAGCAGCAACAAGCAGCAGAAGCGGAAGCTATAATCTAATGGAGAGAGATATGTGGATGGAAATCTGTACGTTGATTCTAATCTCTAATCCCGGGTTTTGATTCCCTACTGTACGTGGGGCCCGGGTAAATTTGGAGCTCACCTCACCTTAGGCCACCGTTGATTTCTGTGAATTAATGGCTGTTATTAGTAGTATATCACCATATGGTTCTTCATCGATCGCCATTGCTTAGGAGCAAAGGGAAGTGGGTGGGGGCGAAAGAACGAGTGGAATCTGACCACTTTTCGCTCGCTCCTCCTTGTTCGCGTCCGTGTAATTGTTTGGCGTGTTTGTTCGCTTGGGCTGGGAGTTGGTGGGGCTGCGCTGTCCGATGCCCATGCCTGGGTAATCGGTTTCAGCCGGTAGTGGAGGTGCGACATGGGAAGGCGAGCAGGAGCCGAGGAGCTGGTTTGGTTGGTCTCATACTTTCATGGTGACGATGGGGTCAAATCGTCAAAATTTTACAGTTGCATGGAACGTGGGGGTAGGCAATTATTAGGCATTGTAAATGCGGACTTGCAGAGTGTGGAAAAATCTTTGAAGTTGAAATTTACCCTTCCGTGTGACCTGTGTCGACAGGAATATAAAAGGGTGGGATCTAACGCCGACCGGACAGTTGTTACACTAAACCTGGTTAAAATAGTTGATGAAGATGAGTTCCTGACTACAAATCTCAGTTTGCACATGGCATGAACATGGTTTTAATGAATTTGTGTGAGAGTTCCAGTCATGAGCGTTTTATTCTCGTACTATACGGTAGACTTGAACTCTGATGCACAAGCGCGGTATCCTGTCGACTTCCAGATTTCCTGTGTGTTTGTTGGGTTGGAGTAAGGATTCTCGTATATCTTTTCCTTTGTTGGTGAAATTTGTAACATCTTAAGATCTCGTCACAGATGTGTAATATTTTCTGCATCTTACTAGTTGCTGCGGTCTTGTCACGGATATCCGGACGTGCCACCTGCTTAAACGTTAAGAGGCTAAGTGACGAATACGATTGGGCGTTAAGCCGCTAGATTGAAGCTCACTTCGCTTGACTACTCCGACTCAAGTCGCTGCATCACAATCCGCTGACTGCGGCCAGTGCGCTTTCGCCGTTGGTACAACGCGGCAGCCCGTCGCGCGTGATCAGGAAATGAACTGTGATCCCTGGACCAGCTTTGTGTTCCTTGCGTTGAGTTGCTTTGACGTTTTGCCTTTTATTTTGGTGTATAGCGACCATCATTCCCGACCTAACAAAGACCCGCGAGCTACCGTACCCTCGCCGTTCTCCTACTCACGTCGCTCTGGACATGTACATATCCGTCTTAATCATTGTAGTGCCCGGATTATCTGCGTTCGTGTTACTGCGGCCATCCAGATGCGTTCCTCAGTTGTACCTGTACTCGCGTTACATGAGTGCATGGTGCGGACTGCAGAGTTGTGTGCTCTTGTGCTGTTTGACGTGGTCAATATCGATCTCTCCTTGGATTTGACCGGAACCTCCCAAGAGAGCTCTCGCGAACTGTCCCCTCGCTACACAGAGACTTCATCCAATCCTCCGCCACCGATCCCTCCCCTCCCCTCTCCTCTCTGGCTAGTCACCGGCGACGAGGTAGGTGAGAGTCCCACCTTTGTGCAGCCATAGCTAGGTATTAGTATATCTAGTAGTCTGTTGAGATGGTATCAGATATGTATACGAGTAGGTTATAAATTAGATTTAGAGAAGGTGTATTATTGTAATAGGATATTATGAGGTATCCTAGTAGGATATGAATAAAGTAGAAATCGGCACTTGTATCATAAGCCTCCTATATAAAAATAAGGGCACCATATGTTGTAACTACGAAAAGAAGTCTTGTATTGTATCTAGGCGGAGGGTCGAGATCGACTTGTGGCAGGGGCATCACCGTTGGTGATGCCCCGGGCCGGGTATTATCTAATAATACAAGGACAGAGTGCCCGCGATCAGCTCCACGGGTTGTACATTTCGACTGAACCTCGTCAACAAACATTGGTGTCATCTTCTTGCATGCAACCTCGGTAAATCCTACGCTGCATGATCTCAGCATTGTGACTAATGAAATCAAACGGCCACGATATTAATCATGGAAGTTAGCGGTGACTCGACGTCATTAAGGCTAATTTCACAACATAGTCTTAGATGTTTCAAGTATGCTCTTTTCCTCCCCCATAGCCCAACCGATCTACTTTAGATTTATGCTCTCTTGCAACTCCCTCCAGCTTTCTCCAATTTGAGCTTGGAGGCATCCTCAAGGTGTGGATCAATTGGTGACACTGCTGCTATGGTTGATGGTCGTATCAGTGAGAAGGTCAACTCTGTTTTGCTGGTTTCTACCTTCGTTTTCCTAGCTGCAACGTGGTGAGACTTTTACCAGACCCTTCCTTCTACGTTTCAGCAAAATTCCCATGTGGCTCCTGGTGTTCATCACCTTTGATGTCGCCAAGGCGACTCTTTCTGGCCGGTGTGAATTTCTCCCCCTTTTCTCTTTGAGAGTTGTGCCTATGCATCGACTGTCCATCCAATCCACAACTCTGACAAGAGCAGCCAGGGTTGCAGGCCCCTACACCACATGTCTCCAGCATGCTTCGAGGTGTTCTTGGGTTTATCTCTGGCGGCTGGTTCATCGTGTGCTGGTCCCCAACACATCCCTCCTCAACCTCCTGGACAGGAGGCCCTTTCTCCCTTGTTGCCCATGGAGGATACCTGCAGCTCGGCTGTAGCGTGTAGTCCAAGGCGATAAGGCAAGGTAATGTGCGACAATGTTGTTGGATCTGCAATTGATGTGCTATGAGCTAGATCCTTTTATGGATGCTTTCTCCTGCATGCAGGACAAAACAAAAGTACTTACATGCATGACATACGTATATGTTTATTTCTTACACACCCATAGTTTTCTTTGATGCACCCAGTTCCTTTGCATATGTATGCATCCTTATCGCACCAAGGAGGTGCGACGGGCACCTATGGTGGGCTACGTGATAGGGCTTCAGGCACGGCCGCATAGGTGTGATAGGTGCCTATCGCGGCCTCATAGTGCAATAAGTACTCTATCGTGATCAGTCTCGCGGGGTCTACACATGTCATGGTCCGGTGTGTGATAGGCGTGCTACACGGGTCTAGGATACACATGATATATATCATCTATCTATGCTGTCGTGATAAAAAATTAATATTAAAAATGAGAGAACCAGATTTGTTAAATGGACTAGATAAGGGGCCATCCAAATATTCCATCCGGACCCGAGTAGCCTTAAAACGAAAATGTCGATCCCTCCTTCAAGAAAAAAAGGGAGGAGATCATTCCATATGACGCTGTACAGAGTACAGACAACATAATTCTGTACGCTACCAGCCGATCTGCAGCAGACGGCTCCGGGGAATCGTTTGTTGGGCCTTGTGCGCAACCGCCCAAGAGATGGAAATGCACCGGCTCTTCAGATGGAAATCTAGCCGGTGGACAGGGCATGCAGAGTATTAATATCTGTAATATATAAAGCAGGCATTAGGGATTTGATCCTTTCTTTGTGTGCATAATATTAGGCATTTGATCCTGACTAGAAGGCATTCAGCAATATTTGGTAGGCTTAACCTGAGTTGTGGTTAACTTTGCACGAGCGGTGAAACAGTCCGGATGGTAACGGAGCAGCGAATGTCGGAATTATGTATCTATGTTGGACCCACAGATCAAATACACTATACAAAGTTCAGTAATGTACAACTCATAGGGTCATGGGTTCACTTTGAGAAGACATTTTTTTCTATACTTTTGTGTTTCTTCTTGCTGTTGCAGGCAAGTCCGCGGTCTGCCCATTTCTTCTCTCTTTCCTCTTCTTTCCACCAGCGTATTGCAATCTGCAAAGCAAATAAAGTAGGGTGCAAATAAAAGATGATCCCGTCATTCATTGTCTCAGCTTAATGAAGTAACATTGTCTCTCTGGCTTGTCCCTTTTTTGCTTTGGCACTTGGCCGTGACTGGGAACTACCAGATAGCAGTGAAAAAAATTCTAGTTTTACCCGAGGAAAGAGAGTGTTCCGTGCCCGTGGAGGTAAAACCGTATAAACCATTCCCTTCATTTGTAAACATATGACGGCTTTGAGCGCGACAGATCTTCTCTAACTTTGACTCGTGATATATAATAATATCGTCAGATTTATTATGAAAAAACTAGTACAGTAACCCGTATAATTATGTGGAAAATATTTTTAATATCTTTAATTTATTAGACTTTTATATTAAATTAGTATGTTGAGTTAAAATTCATATCACCGGTCGTTGATATTAGATCAATAGGTAGACTTAAAGCTTACATAGCTTTTTTATGAGGCGTAAGATTATGTATACTTATCAGTTGTGGGCTATTAGTAATTAAGGTACACCAGGTAAATGCCGGATAATTTTTAGTACAGTTATGACGATATATCAGTTGTGGTCTATTAATAGTAAATGTCTGTCAAATCAATGACCAAATGACATTTAGGTACAATTATGAAAATTTATTGGTAGTGCTATGTTTAGATACAATTATGAAAATCCATCTGTTTGTTATGTGTTTGGATACAATTGTGAAGATCTATCAATTGTGATCTATTAGGTGTAGTTATGGTGATCTATCAATTATGATTTGTTTATGTATAGTTATGAATATCTATCAACTGTAATCTGTTAGGTACAATCATGAAGATCTATCGGTTATAGTCCACTAATAATAGCAGTCCACCAGATTAACGGCCGGATGTTTTACTTTTTGTGAAAATTTCTAGCATATATATCCTTTTCTTTTGTATTGTATTTTTAGTATATAATACATAAAATGGAAGATGATTTCATAGTACATAACTATATTTTTAAATATAAATATTAATGGCCAAAATTGTATGTAGAAAATTATGTCCATATTTAAAACGTCTTAAATATCAATTTAAGAACGGAAAGGAATACTCAGGAGTGTCGTTGAGATCAAGATTTGGAGAAAAGAGGATGTATAAATTGTTCTACAGTTTTTGTCTTTTCGTGCTTTCATCACACTGATCAGACTGCAGTTCGTGTCAAAGTAAAATGATCCTACAGGATCAAATGCTCAACGGTGTAGAAAATAGTCGGGTCCTATATCGTAATTCACCAAAAAAAGGTGACGGTGCTCACCAATAATACCAAAATAACATTAATCAAATTCGTCAAAGCCACAGCACTACATGCATTTTGTACTACACAACTATAGAGAGAGCACACAAAGATTTACGAATTAATTACGAGCCCGGTGTGGAGGAACTTTTGTTTTTAACAAAAGAGGCCACGCATCCGATTTCATTACTCCAAAAAAACCAGCATCGTCATTACAATAAGTTAGTAACAGAGACCAAAAGAACTGCATCAGCTCATCCAGTGCAGGAGACAAGCAGAAGACAATAAGAGTACAGAGTAGATCAGGTTATTACAAGTGCAGTCTTCAGATAACAAGAAAGAACACCAAGAATCAAAGATACTAGCAGCCTAATCCAAAACAGAAAAAGCGGCGGAGTCTAGGAGCTCGATTCGGGGCAAGCGAGCTCAGCATGCCAGCGCAAAGCACACTAGTCATCGTCGATTCCTCTTCAGAACGTGCGCGAATCCTCTGCGCAGAACAGCTCGAGGTATCTCGGCACGGGCGCAGTGCCCACCTTGAGCGAGCCCTCCAAAACCTGCACCACCTGCCCCATGGTCGGTCTCAGCTCCTCGTCCTGCTGTATGCACCAGCACGCGGTGTTGCACGCCCGGCTCAGCTCCTCCATGTCCGCGTCCCCCGCCAGCCTCTCGTCCAAGAGCTCCAGAAACCGCCCTTCGCCGACCTTGGTCGCCGCCCAGAGCGGGAAGTACCCCATGCCGCGGCCGGCGTCCCGGTTCCTCCGCCCGGAGATGAGCTCCAGCAGCGTCATGCCGTAGCTGTACACGTCCGCCTTGGACGTGATAGGAAGGCCCCGGATCCACTCCGGCGCCAGGTACCCCACCGTGCCCCGTGCCGTGGTCAACACGGAAGTACCCCATGCCGCGGCCGGCGTCCCGGTTCCTCCGCCCGGAGATGAGCTCCAGCAGCGTCATGCCGTAGCTGTACACGTCCGCCTTGGACGTGATAGGAAGGCCCCGGATCCACTCCGGCGCCAGGTACCCCACCGTGCCCCGTGCCGTGGTCAACACCCGGCTGAAGTCCCGCCCAATGAGCTTCGCCATGCCGAAGTCGGCCACCTTCGGGCAGAAGCTCGCGTCCAGGAGCATGTTCTCCGGCTTCACGTCGCAGTGCACGATGCATTCCTGGCACTGCTCGTGGAGGTAGGCGAGCCCCCTGGCGACGCCGGCCATGATCCCGAACCTAGTGCCCCAGTCCAGCAGCCTAAAACTCGGACCAGACAAGGCAGAAGCTAAAGAACCATTGGGCATGTAGTCGTAGACCAAGAGCTTGTCGTGTCGCGTCACGCAGAACCCACGAAGGCGGACGAGATTGATGTGGTGGATTGTCCCCAGAGTCCTCACCTCGGCGCGGAACTGCTTCTCCCCCTGCGCAGATCCCTCGAGCCTCTTGACGGCAACTGCGGTGTGGTCACTGAGCGTCCCTTTGTACACGGATCCAAAGCTCCCCATCCCAAGCTTCTGGGAGTAGTTCTTCGTGCACCGCACTAGATAGCCGTGACTGAACACCAGGAGAGAGCCGTCGTACCGCAGTGTTTCCGCGCGACGTCGACTCCAGGCAACAACGAAGAACAAGCAGAGCATCGTGAAAAAAGCTACTGAAGACGAAACCAGGATGGCATCGCGACCATTTGTTGACGCACCGTGGTTGCTGGCAGCAAGGTCAGCGGCGGCGCTTCGGAGGAACAGGGTAGAAGCCCCGGTGTCGCCGTCGGGGAGCTGCTGAATGTTCCTAAGACCATCGCCCCATACCAAGCAGCCACCCTCGTAAGCATAGGCCGTGCAAGACCAGTTGCTCAAGCACGCCGACGCGCAATCCCCGGGGCTGCGTGCATCAGCCGCCGAGAAATAGCTGCTCGGCAGCTTGACATTTTTTACCGGGAGAAACCCATCGGTGGATGCGCCGTTGCTGCGGTGCAAGCTCGTCTTCCTCGCGCAGCCGCCGCTCCAATCCCGCGGCGACGCGGGGTCGAACCCCGGCAGGCACCCGCAGTACTGCGAGCTGGCCACGTCGCACATGCCGAAAGGCCCGCATACGGAGTACACGTCGCACTGCGACGTGGGAGTCGCCCAGTGCAGCACCCACTGCCCGGACTTGTTGGACCAGGCGAACATGGTGAGCTGCCCGTGCGGGCTCATCACCAGCCTCGACACGGTAGATGGGTCGGCGACCTGAAACGAGAAGCTCACCTCCTCGTCGTTGTTGATGGAGATGTACTTGTACTTCCCGGATAAACCCATCTCCGGTACGGTGGTGAAGCGCTGCCCGTTCCAGGCGCCGACGTAGTGGTAGACGGTCGTGCCGTTCCACAAGAAGGCGTACTGGCCTGACCCGGTCCATGTACAATCCCGTGGATGGGTCGACGTCGCTCCTCCATGACAGGAGCGCCTGGTACGCGCCGGTCCTCTTGTTCAGCCCGACCCAGCCGCCCGGGACGAGCGTGTCGGTCGGGTGCTCGAAGCTCTGCCAGAAGATCTCCGACGAGTTGCCCAGCTGCCGGCCACGCAGAACCAGGTTCCCGGTGTCCAGTAGCACTGCAACGGCGGGCTCGTTGCTCGTACGTGTGGAGTTGGACGACGACCAGATTCGCTTCTTGGGCTGGTTCCCGTTTAGGAGGAGGACAGGGTTGCCGTCCGGAGCTACGGTTAGCTCCGCGGACGACGGGTCGGAGACCGGGCGGTCTCTGTTCATCACCCAGATGACCGTTTGCCCCGGGATTTGCTTGTACCATATGCCGACGTAGTAGCGGGAGTTGCCGGCCGGGGAGAAGAAGCCCAGCTCAAAGTTGCCTCCCTCCGAGACCAGCGTCAGGTTCCCGGTGAGAGATTCTCCCGCGGAGAGCGTGTCGGCTGCAGCGGCAGAGAAGCTTAGGCGCAGAATGGGCAGGCACAAGAGCAAGAAAAGCAGACGAAGTTGGTGCCAAGAACCCATGCCCACAGGGAGTAGTACCGATGTTAGTCCCCGACCCTGAACCGTGCCATTCAGGATCCTTGTACTTATCTTGGTACTTGGGATTGGCAGAACATTCCACGTGGCGAATGGACACGTACGGTCAAGTAAGTACTCTCTTTGTTAATCTATGGCCAAGAGACTGATAGTGCACGGTCACGTGGGAGCATGGTACGGTAGAGATGACCAAAGAGGTAAAAGACCAGCCGCGATGTACGGACCAGCTCTTCTTGGCAGACCTAGTTATCTCTGTGCTCTAAAAGAAGGAACCAGTTGACTATCTGGAGTCTGGACTGCGGAAATAAGATCGTATTCGTTCGGAACTCCATGCTTCCTTATTCTTTTCCGTTCTATCGAACGATGCGTGTTACGGAAGGTCAGATATCACATGGACAATCAGGACTTCGTCTGAGCTCTAGCTCGTAGAGTTTTGGTTTCTAGTCCCAGTCAACTTCTAGCTTGCTTCTATGCTACAACGTTTTTGAGATAAAATGCTACAACTACAAGTCATTTTATTCTAAAGGATCCCAACATGGGTTGTTTGACGTACGTGTTACATTTCGCAGTTGTTAATTGACACTTTCAGACTTCTAAGGTCGCACCCTGGGACGTTACGCCTAATGTGAAACTTTTCAGATGCCGGGCCCGTTTGCAAATTATGATTTCGGTCTATTCAAGTTGAGACGCACACAATTCGGCTCGATCTGCTTCATGCCAGATGTCTGGAAGTTATTCTCCAGGGGCCATCAAGTAGTAGCAAACGATGGTCTGTTGGAGCTTCCTGGCATCGCAGAAAATCAGATGGAAAGGTAACGTTCTTCTCCAAATACGCAGCTGTGTTCTGCTGTCTTATATACTTACTTACTGGGCACTGTCATAAAATTTTATGTTTTTGACGGATAGTAATAGGGTTGATTGAATGAAAATATATTTTAGGTAGCTAATATGAACAAAGCTTAATCGTAAGGAGTTGATCATGTGCAGTTGTTTATAGAACTTTGACGGTCTAACCATCAATATAGGTAGAAGTACTTCGAGTACTAGTATGGAAGTATCAAACAGTATTTTGTAGATCTAGATTACAGAATATTTATACTGCATAACTAATTTTTCATGATAAATCTATTTCATGTCATTTACAACTGTCTGATCTAAATGGTTTCGCATGTATCGGTCCTAAAAATTACTTTCACATATATTTGTAGGGAATTTACAACATTTGATGCATTTTCACATGACATCCTTTACATTGAATTATTGTTTTTCGATTGCCTTTGTTTACTCACGTATTTTGAACCGTTGATATCTGAATGGAACGAGGTAATGGAGCGACCGAGCAAGTGAGTGAGTGCTGTATCTTGCGAAACGGAGCCCTTCACCGGTCAGTCGAATCCTCCAATGCACACGTAAGCAAGTACAGAACAATGGAAAACGCCATCTTTGCTTGGCCGGACGCGCCGTGAGCCACCTAGCTCCTCGGCGAGTCCGCGACTCCGACCGCGTCGCCAGGGGCATCCGCGGCGAGACCCTTGACTCCCCAACATCCCTTCCACGGGACCAAACCAACCCGCTGATCCGAACCGCCGAGTCCCCACTCCCGATCCGCCGACGATGGACGGCGGCGGCAGCGGCGACGCCTTCGGGTCTTCGACGGCGCCGCTGGCTTGGCACGACTTCCTCGAGCGCATGCGCCAGCCCTCCGCCGCCGAATTCGTCAAGTCCATCAAGGGGTCAGCTCCAGCTTCTCCCAAATTCTGTGCTAGGCATACGCTAGGATTCATTTCGTGGTGTAGAGATCTGGGATGGTAGTTTACTGCGATCCGTTCGTCCTACGTGATGCGCGTAGGTTTGATTAGTGCGAGACGGGAGATTTTGCAGTCGTGGTGAGTATTTGACACGCCTTGAGCGCAGATTGAAGGGGATTCTGTTGCTGTGCCCTTCGGGATGTCAGCTCACTTTGGTAGCAAGCTAATATGGGCAATCGCTGCGCAGTTTGTTTGCAGAGATTAGCCTAGGGTTGGTGTTGGTGTTCGGCTCTTCATCAATGTAGTAATTTCGAGCTGGGATTTAATGGCATTCCTACTTGCCCTGTCTGGGCTACTGTACCTGGATGCATGCCGTGCAGCATGATGTCGACATTTTTGGCAATGTGGCAAAGTGATGCGTGAGGGTTTTTCATCTGTAGAGGAAACTGGCATGATCAGTATGAGCCCGTCTAGGTGTCTGCTTGAGCTTAGGCTGATGGTTACTAGTTTTGAGTGAAGTATCTACTTTGTGCATGGAATTTACTGTGCTTACCTGATCTGGGTTTCAAGATAACTCTCTGGGGCCTATTTGGAGATAGATGGTGGCTTGTATTTATCTGTAATGCTTGCTACAAGTAGCATCAGCAATAAAAGTTGAATTCTGAGCTTCAACTGTTGCATGGACAGTATAGTCAAATAGTGATCAAATGCCTTTTTTTTCTCTCCATATGTTGCTAACAAGGCTAGAAGCTCGGAATAGTGAATTAATGATTTGTGATCTTCTGGGTTGGGTCCTTCTAGAACTATATTGTGGGGCCTGTCTTTTCCCCCCAACAAGACTTAATACCAGTGGTTAATTAGTACTTCGCATTTATGTAGGGTTTAATGTAAAAAAATACGACATTGATGTAGTTATGTTTTATGTATACAGCTTTATTGTGACGTTCTCAAATAGAGCTCCTGATCCAGAAAGAGATAGCGCAGCTGTTCAAGAATTCCTGGAAAATATGGAAGGCGCTTTCAGAGCCCATACTCCTTGGGCTGCCAGTTCTGAAGAAGAACTAGAGAGTGCCGGTGAGGTAATTTACTTATTCTGTGGCACTGTTAATAAAATAACATATCTAGATAGACGAGGATGAACATTGCATTTGAAAGCTCTATCTTCATGCTGATTGCAAAATTCCTGAAGACCTCTCAACTGCAGTTTAGCGTGACACACTGACTGATAAGAAATTTATGATCCTTCTATCAAACAAAAGACTACATGTTCTCTCATCTTGGAGTTTGCTTGATGCCATTTAAGTATCTGAATCAAATATTAGGCCCTGTCAGCTATACTATTTGACATGGTTGGACTAAAACCTTGACTAATTTTGTTTGACAGTAGGGTAAACTAGAAAACATTTTATTTTGATGGTCTGTTTCTATATGCGGACATTCTTTTTGTTGTTCTTGCCCGTCTTATTTTTTGTGATGAAGTGGGCTTGGCAAAGATTCAGGCAATCATCCATCATTTTATCACATTCTGTCTGTTGATGCATGGTGCATCTAATCTATTCTTTTATCCATGGGAATGCATAGCTTTGTCAAACCATCTCAGCCATGTAGATATATGTTACTCTGGCACTGATGCATAACTCTTGAAGCATTTTGAAATTTGATATTAACTAATAACTAGCTCTTAAGCTAGTTATCAAAACCATAAATCAAGATTATAATGGTGCACCTCCTTGACTTTTGAATGTTTGGCAACCAATTTGTCATCCGTAGCTAATGCTAGTATATTTCAACAAGACTTTAAGTCTTTAACCATGATGACTGATATTTTGCATAATAATATTTAGGTATGGCATAGAATGTTTATTCTTGGACAGGCTAAGCACTGGAGTTAGTTGTATTTCGCCTTTTCATGTTAGCGCTCTCAATAAACTTTTTCATATCTGGACATATAGATGATAAACAATTATCTTTGCTTAGGCTTTACGATTTAAAACATTGAGAATTTTGGTAATTCCTTCTGAATATAACAATATTTGCTGTCAAAACTTCACTTGAGCTATGAAATTTTACAGTAGTCATGTGCAGGTATTAATCTATTCTAGTACTAGTCATGCTGCTGTTCTAATAATGTGCAGTTGAGACTCAATGTGGTAAATCTTTATATATCTCAAAGTGAATTCTTTTTGTTACTTTCTTTAGTCACTAATAGTTCTGTCATCCTGTTATCTATCGCACACTCCTTTTATGTTCTAGACTCTGTTTATTCTTTCTAGTGTATAACAATATTTGGCTTGTCCTGTTCTGTGCTTTTAGGGCCTTGAGAAATATATTATGACTAAGCTGTTTAATCGGGTATTTGCTTCGGTCCCAGAAGATGTGAAGAGTGACGAAGAACTTTTTGAGAAGATGTCTTTGCTACAGCAGTTTATACGTCCTGAAAACTTGGATATAAAACCAGAATACCAGAATGAAACATCATGGCTGGTATGGAATTTAACTTCCTCTCTTATCTCAAAATTGTGTATTTCAGTGGATGTGTTACAGATGAGTTTCTATAAGCTGAAATTGAGCTATGATAGCATGTACTACTTAGGTCTGGGATTAAACCTGTTGGACCTGTCTACGTTAAGTATGTTTAATGTCACTCTGCCCACTTATTACACTTGCAATTTTGCATTTATGCCACTGTCAACACACTGCCGCTGCCGGTCACCCTCTTCAAGAAGAGTAGCTAAAATCACTGTTCGTTTTCAAACAGAATAAATTTGCATGTTGCATTGTCAATAGTCCTGCCAAAATTTCTAGTTAGAGTTGACAAACGCATAATGGTGAAGCCATCTGTGACCTAATGACAGCTTTCCATTAGCATGCATAAAATTGGGCTCACTCTTTATATACATGTTCTTCACTAACGTTTTTCTTCTTTTGTACAGCTTGCGCAGAAGGAGCTGCAGAAGATAAACATGTATAAGGCTCCTAGGGATAAGCTTGCTTGCATCCTGAACTGTTGTAAAGTCATCAATAACTTACTCATGAATGCTTCTCATATGTCAAATGATAACCCCCCTGGAGCTGACGAATTCCTTCCAGTCCTCATCTATGTCACCTTAAAGGTATGGTTCACTGCTTGTATCAGCAAAGCATTGGTATGATGGTACCTGGTCTGTAGATACGTCACACATGATATTCCCTCAGTAGAGGTGTCAGAGCACTGTATGGCCTAGCTTTATCGTTGCTCTTCATTGCCTTCTATTCTACCATTATACCTATCTATTCCAATGCAGCCTTCATATTCGTCATCCTAATACCAAGCCATCAAGCTATTGGTTGTAGTTTATTTGACTATTTGTTTGTTGAATGTGAGAGCAACACTAACCTTGTCATGTACATGTGCTTAGGGCAACCATGTCTTGGTATCTCCTCATAGTTCAATAATCATTCTACGTAACATTGTTCCAGAATCCTACTTCCATAATAAAAAGGCCAGCAATAACTTCTAGTTAGGATCCACTTGAAGGATGATTGAACTTCCAATAGTAAGCTTACTAGTCTGCACTTTGAAGGACCTTCGTTTGAAACTTCGCGGCAAATGATTAAGGAGTTTGGGTCAGAGTATCTTCAGTTTAGTATCTTGTATGGGTATGCTCATCCAACGGGTAACCTACAATAATTTATTATATATATGCCCTTCCAATTCAGCCTATCAAGATTCCGTTTGGACCTTAAACAGTAATCGGCAAAGATGCCCTTGTGCCATGACTCTGTTGCTTTATTACTTTTGTTTCTTATCTGGACTACGGTAGTATGACCCTTCTGGGCTTAAAAAACTCACCTATATATTCTCTTGTTTGATTTATATTAAATTAAGGTAACCTACATAAATTAAGCAGCTGCTGTTCTTAATGCAGGCTAATCCTCCACAGTTACACTCAAATCTATTATACATACAACGATATAGGCGTGAATCACGACTGGTGTCAGAGGCTCAATATTTTTTTACAAATATCCTATCTGCTGAGTCTTTCATCTGGAACATTGATGCGGAATCATTATCCATGGATGAACTAGATTTCCAAAAGAAGATGGATTTGGCAAGGGAACGCTTGTTGGGATTATCAGTTGGCTCAGAAAACCAGGATAATCAAACCAATCTTGATGTGCGGGAGCATAGATCAACATTGAAAGCTAGTGGGGATTCTGATGTCAACCTATCTTCGAGAGATCATGTCCAAGGCCCAGGTCAGGACATGAGAAGGGAAAGTGATGTGAGCAGTAAACCAGTTGAGCGGGTGCAATCTACCTCTGATTTAGAGAAGAAAGGAGCTATTGAGCTTCTCAAGGATGATGACTTGAACAAAATATTCCAGGAATACCCATTTCTATTTGCCCGTGCTGGTGATCTGACAGTTGCTGATGTAGAGAACCTTTTAAACTCTTACAAGCAAGTAGTACTTAGGTATGTAGCACTTTCACATGGGATGGGTGTCAACCCTGAAGCCCCTCTTGTTCAGAGCATGCAAACTGCGTCTGATCTTCTGGTATCTGAGGAGCCTGAGAATGTGAAGAATGTGGTAAATAATGAGGAGTGCAACGAAGGAAGCAGCAAGACTTCTGATGACATTAAAAATGAAACTCTCGATTCAGAAGTAGGCAACATTAGTACCCAACAAACTGTTGTTGATCCAAGTGGTGATCAGCAGACACTGAAAGATGAAGCATTAGATCAGCCAGAGCATGCATGAATTGCTGACAGGTCTGCTTGAACTAGCGAAATACAGGGAAAACATTGCCTTCCCTGCAGTTCATTCTTATACCAAGAGGTGACAACTAGTCGCAACACAGAATGCATATCCCCCCTGGGCAGATATGCCGTGCCCTTGAAGCCACAGATGTACATGCTGGAAACTGGAATGCATAGATTCAGTATTGAGGAAGCTGAAATTTCATTCTGCTAAAGCTAGCTCCGGATCCAAACGTTTGTTCATTGATCCTTGGTTCTTGACTTTGTTGTAAGTTTGATTTTATGGTGAACGCCATTTTTTCTGAGCTGTTACTATGTAACTAGAATTTCTATAAATGAAGCTAGTATTGGCGCCAAAAAATAGAGGAAATGGCGTCGAAGTTGTATGAGCTAATTGATGAACCGATGTTCATGAGCAGTAATTAATGTTTTGGAAATTAGAAAAATAGGAAAGATAGGCTGGAAATTTGGAAACTAGGAAGGACACTGTCCCTAACGGGTGAACGCACTCGAGAACAACGTCTACATCTGGACGCCATCAATGTTAGCGTCCGCTTTCTGATCCAGGGCTGAAGGCCGTAACGGTCTGACTTGATATGGCTCACGATACGAGACCGACTCTTTGACTCAACTGACGCCGCTGACCACGGCTTGCCACGGCTGCTCTTCCCGGCGCCGCTTAGCTTGGCCCGTTGTCTCTGGCGCTGCTCGCCGCGAGGCCGCTCACAACGGCTGCTTTTTCTTGGTGTCGCGAGTCCGCTGCTCGTCGCGTTGCCGTCGCGAAGTCACGCTTTGTTTGTTTGACGCCCTCAATCTCCTCTACAAATCAGTACGTATATGAGTCTTAAGAATTGATTGCTTAACTTGTCGCGATGGCGTGCAACTGGCGATTAGTTTTGGTTTTGACCGAATAATTGTTGAAACTGATTGTACTAATTGATGTACGACAGCTCAGTCGATCTGATATCTGGCCAGTCTTGAAAGAAATCCAGGAGCTGAGCAGGAACTTAATTGTTACTCTCCAGAAAGTAACTTTACACTGGAAGCCAAAATAACCAGCTTCGGCACTGAGAATCTTGTGCCACTGCACTCAATTCACAGAATCACTCTCTCTCTCTTAAATAAATTATATTCACAAAAGCACAATTCACATTTTTCACAATTCAAAAAGGAAATCCTGAGTCCAGATTCACATTGTTGCAGATTCATATTTCTTAACGCATCTGCACTGAATTATTCCCTCTAATCTAAAATATAAATAGTTGTAGATATTGACACGGTCTTCAAAGTAACACTCAAAACATCAACTTCTTTAAAATTATTCTACTAAAAATTAAAATAATCATATATTCTAAAGTATATTTTATGATAGATCTAGTAGCATCAATTTGTTGTTGTCGTGATAATTTTTTTATATTAATGGTCAAGCCTGAAAATGTTTGATTGTCTCACGTTCTAAACTACTTACATTTTATATCAGAGGGAGTAAAACTAGGCATATCATAAGACACATCACAAAAAGAAAAAGAGAGGATATTTTTTCTGCTTCTCTAAAAAGGAATTCTGATTTGAATTCCAACCCAAACATCAACCATACAATTATGCTGCACCAACGAGTTGAGCCTAACTGCAAAAACATGAAAGATGAAATGGCTCTCTCTTAGCTGTACTTTTGTTGATAACTCAAGGAAAAGCTCCTCTTGAGTAAACTACACTAACACCAGCTTTCTTTTAGAGGTTGCTAAGAGCTTCGGGCAGGCAAATAAAAACAATGTCACCATGCGCTTGATCACCTGGGCCAGTGAGCAATTGAGCATAACCTGCATTGGGGACTTGAAAAGGTGAGCACAACCTGAATTTGAGCATAACTAGCTATCGAGATAATAACCTCAAGATCCTTTATTTCTTCCCGTACTGCTCTATGAATCCTAACAGTAAGTAGAATTGACACAATGAGGCCCGGGCCTGTCATCCAAACTCACACGTTCCTTTATGCAGACAAGCAGATCTAGAGATTTCTGCTACCATAAGAACATTAAAGGGACTTGGCGAGCTCTTTTTTTTAGCATTGGAATATAGCTTTTGACATTAGTATGACTGGCACAATACCCGTACGTTACTACAGATTAAAGAAAATATATTATATGTTTAAGAAGATTATACTACCATTTATACTATATTAGACCATTCACACCCGCTCTCATCTTAACCGTTTTTGTCGGGTCCAAATGGTGTTATGTCTGAAGGTAGACGGATCACCACCACTAATTGACATCTTTGTAAGAGTAAATATTTAGCTCTAGGTCTGTACCACGAGAGTTCAAGTCCAACCATAACATTGTGTAAAGATCCATGTTGTCACTAAGCACTAATGATTTTCCACGTAAATTTGGTGTTGTAGAGCCATTTCAATCGGAAATGTACATGCATAAAACAGCATCAAACCATTTCAATTCGACACTAAAAACTCTAAACTTTAAACCAATCCTACCAATTTGGAATGGACCTAACGTGGAGCACGTGCACAGAGCAACGGCGAACCCTGGAGGGCGAGTGGGACTGGAGATTAGGAGCCCCATGGTGGCTGGTGTGAGCGTGGGATTCGTGTGTCGGGTCGAGTCAGCGGCGGAGAGCTGGTGATGTGGAACCGAGGCAAGTGGCAGCGGAGATGAGAACCCCAAGAGAGCACGTCCTTGCGGCCAGCGGGGGGTACGTCGGATGCCGGAACCTCCGCTGTGAGTCTCCGCTCGTACGATGTCACTCCTTCCGTATAATGTATCTTTATTTTCTATGGAATTCAATTTCTCGTGATATCTAAATTTGTTGTTTTTTCATTCGTGTTTTTCAGTTTCTGGCTTGGCCCATCAATGTGGAAAGTATTAGTACGCACTGCTTCCTTTCACACCGTAATTAAGTACTAGTATGTTGTTATGCTTAAATAAATAGAGGGTAACGGATTTCAGGAAAAAGAGAGGTTGATGAGTAAAAGTTGACGACGGTGTGAACAGATTGGAACTCATTAAGTGCACAGTGAGTAAATTGAATCCTATAGAAAACAAAAATACGGAACTAGATGTCACGATAAATTGAGTGCACAATGATAACCTAACCTAAATGTAAAAAAAAGAAGGGGAAAAACAACAGGCGCACTAAAATCTCAGCTAGATCGAAAGCAGCGTACCATGACCTTTACAACGCCAAAACCTAGGTTGCAGTCTTGCACATACAGAGCAGTACAGCTAGCCTGCTAGCTGCTTAAACACGAAGCCTTCGCACGAGACACAAAGCGCGTCCTCTCCCGGGCTCTTTCCGATTAAACTAGTTAATCAAGAAATATGAACAAAATAACAGAAAGAAAACAGCAAAAGTATCCAATGCTCTCTCACTCATCAATCCGTACGGTGTAATATACTAAATAAACATGTATTACTGTCTTTATCAAATGAACGAAAGAATCTATCGAAGAAGCCAATGAATTGACACCTAGAGAGGATCCATGCATGAACCTAGCTTGCATTGCAATGCTATAGAGGAAAATAGAAGGATCAATGGAACCATGGATTCGCGGATCAGTGTTGAATCATTGATCTGTCCTGTGCAGAAGGTTCCCCTAGCAGAAGCTCCACAGCCTCATCATCTCGCCGTCCTCCTCAGGCTCCTCCCACGACGAGGAGAACGGCGTGGCACAGGCGGCGATCAGATCCATGAGCTTGGGGGACGCGAACGCGTCAAGCTCCGTCCACAGCTCCTCCCCCTCCGGCGTGGACGAGCCAGCGCTGGCCGCGGCGGACGACGACGTCGCGTGCTCCTGGGCGTCGGCGCTCCCCAGCGTGGACAGCGAGGCCGACGTCGGTGTCGTCGCCTCGGCGCTGGACGAGCAGCTGTCGTCGACGACGTTGGCTAGGATCCTGGTGGCCTCGAAGGCCGCGGCGGCATCAGCGGCGGCACGCTGGATGGACCTCGGCGACATGTCGAGCACCGAGTCGGCGTGGCGATCGGCCGCGGCGGGCTGCGACGAGGACGAGGAGGAGGGGAAGTTGAGGACGGCGTCGGAGCCCTTGAGGCAGAGGAGCGCGGCGTCGTAGGCGCGCGCGGCGGCCTCCGGGGTGGCGTAGGAGCCGAGCCAGATCCGGCGCTTCTGGTGCGGCGCCCTGATCTCCGACACCCACGACCCCCAGCTCCGCATCCGCACCCCCTTGTACTGCCTCACCACCGCCGCCTGCCTGCTCCCGCCGCCGCCGCTGCCTCTGCACAGCGCGGCCGCGGCATCACTCCCCGTGCCACTGCCAGTACCACCAGCACCGCCATTCTCCAGCTCGGCAGTGACGCACTTGCTCGGGTTCTTCACCATCTCCGACGCGCGTACTGCCCCTTCGATGCGTAAGCACGGCACGTATTTATGGGGCGTGGTATAGCCGTACGTATGATTATATGAACCCGGCCTGTTAGGGCTAGTTATTTGTGGGAAAGGGGCGTTGTACTACTAGCTAGTGTGTCTCAGGACAGGAGAGAGTGTCACACTCGCGCGCAATTGCGCAAAGGGCAGTGGTCCTAGTGGAGAAAGGGTTTCGGGCTACTATGTCGCGAGGTTGCTTGCATTTGGAATAGAAGACGCGCGCGGTTAGGTGTCACTGTGTCACCACGTGCCTGTCTTTTCGTTTTTCTTAATAGTCCTAGTCCGGTTTTCAAACGACCAAGGCTGGCTAGATCGCATATCATCTGGTACTAAGATCGATGAGCTAGTAATTGTTGCCTCCTCTTTTCCGTACGTATAGTGTACCGACGGAAAAAGGCACAAATGACGTTGTAACTGTGGTCAATAGTAAATTTGGGCCGCCTCCGAGCGTAAAGTCGAAATTGACCGTGCGACGGGCCCGACAGACGACGTGTGTCCCCTGTCGCGGCGACGGCCCGCGACGCCGTCCAGTCGGGCCCGAGAGGCGCGACAGGGCGCTCTCGCGCCGGGCGACAGCGACAGCACCCAGTCGCCTTTGCCGGCCGCGATAGGGGCTGAGAAAAAAATTATCTCATATCACGGACTGCGAGCGTGATATGCTACCACGATACTGTAGCACGATATGTCAGCGTACTGTAGCACTGTAGCAAGATGTCGCGGGTATTGTAACGCGATATGGCAAAGTACTGTACACTGTAGCAGCTGGGTGAGAAATCAAGAAATCGAGCGATAACGCCCTGTCGCGTGGCCTGCCGCAGCCCGGGCTGCAATCACGCCTGACGGGCGCTACTGGATGGCGTCTCGGGCCGTCGCCGCGACAGGGGACACACGTCACCTGTCGGGCCCGTCGCGCGGTCAGTTTCAGTTTTGTGCTCGGAGGCGGCCCAAATTTGCTATTGACCACAGTCGCAGAGTCATTTGTGCCATTTTTCCGTGTGCCGACTTTGCCCTCTAGGCTCTAGCTAGGCTTGTTTGGGAAGCTGTAGGTAGGCATGGCATGGGAGATTAATGTAGCTTGCCTAAAAAAGTTTCAGGACCGCTAACTGCCGTATTAATTGTCACGAGAAAGAAACGAAACGGGGATCGATCTCCACATGCATGGACTGCCTAACTTGCTTGATGCTGTCGGAGAACTAATAATAAAAGGGTGAAAGAGCTGTAAAACCAGACTGATTAGATGCCATGGAAAAACTATAAAATGCCCGAAGAATGTTTTATTCGATTTCCTTCAGATGTACATTAGTGCCTTCTACGAGTATTTTTAAGATCTGACCCATGATTTACACGTCACGGACTCATGGGCATGATTGATTTCTGATGAAAGCATCCGTAGTTTTTGTACTATTGCCCCACTATAATTAAGTAACAACTACAACTCTACAAGTACTCTCGAAAGCTCATATGTCAGTCGTCATGCCCAAGCAAGTTGAAAGCTCATGTAGAGGGAGAGATCAGGCATGCATGATGGACCTAAGAGAAGAAAGCTGCGAGATGATCAAGTACCTCCGCATATCTCGGTGTAAAGATCAGGCGAGTAAAGGAAAGTTCTGCACGCCATGGCAAGTGATCAGAATGATAACGTGCTAGTGTTATTCCCTATTTCGGAAGGTAGAGTTGCTCTCCTACGGGTTCATGTTCATGTGGCAATGGCGCCATTACTATGTGGATCCAAGGTTTTATGGAAAAAGAAAAACAGATACCATAAGATCGATCACTCAGAAAACGTCGGGTACCGTGTGCGTGACCCATGACGAGAATAAACTGGAAATATTTTGTTAAGAAAAGAGAATCTACTGAAAAAATATATAAAAGGAAAAGAAGTCTATCTTGAATCTAGAACTATGATGATTGGTCCAACTTGAACCCTGAACTATAAAATCATTTGTTATAAACCCTAAACCTACTAAAATCATTTGACCCAAACCCTAGCTCGGTTTGGGTGTGTGGTTTTGAATCCTAGGCTTACAAAAATTATGAAAAAAAAATTCATGGACGTACATCATTGCTATAATATGAGAGCTTGCTAAGATGCATAAAAAAATATGACTATTTGTGCTTTGTAAAAGAGACAAGTGATAAATGAATTTCTCTTAGTTTTTTTGTAAGACACAAATTCTCATATTTTTTAGATGAATATTTGTATATTCTCATTTTATAGAATGTCCTACAATTTCCACATTTTTCAGAAACCTCGGGATGCAACACCAAACTCCGAAGCCGGGAGGTTTCTAAAAATATTGAAACAATTCATGGCTGTAGTTCATGCTATAAATGATGACCTGCAAAAAATCATCCAAAAATATGACCGTTCATGTCCTGTAAGAAAAACAAGGTGTGAATGAATTTGTCCTATCATTTTTGTATGTGACACAAGTTATCATATTTTTTTGATGAATCTGTGCAAGTTTATTTTATAGCATGACTTACGCCTATGATTTTTTTTTCTCTATTTGGTGCGAATCATCCTCTAAAACCAGGCAGGGTTCGAGACAAGCGGCCTTAAAAAATTCAGGGTTTGGGGCAAATGGTCTTACAGTTCAGGCAGAGAGAGAGAGTCAACTGAACATAGCATGTAAAATCCCCTTCAGTTTTCTCTTTTCATTGGCGCTTTAACATGAGCAGTGAATTGTGTGATCAATCGGTGGAGAATAGTCCTCCCGTTGTTGTGCTGCTTGTGCAGCACGTAGCATCTGCCAGAAAAAAAAAGCTTCCGCAAGTCCCTTTAAATATATCTTATGGTGTACTCCATGCATCCATGAAAGTACCTAGCCTATAGGCTTTGATCAAACCTACTACTCTTTGGTGTTCAGACTTTTTCAGACTTCCGTGCTTAGAAAATGAGCTAGCTCTTTTCACCAAATTCTGTATTTGGAACTAGAACGCGTCATATAGCACCGGTTTAATTATTACCCTCCTCGCCGAGTTTTTGTTCAGTGCCAACACGAAAATTTACACAGCAGCTTAACTAGTTGCGACTGGGTGGGTCTGAGAACATCATGGTAACTCTACAGTTGTCGAGATCGAACTCGTTTGCTAGTACATTTGAAGCTTACAGAAACCATCCCTTTTTCTTGTTCAGTGGGTGTCGATCAATTTGTTCCAACTTCCCATTATCGCAAAAGCAACAAGAGAAACCACGTACATGTGGGCTCGATCGATATACGGGTTTCTGTGCACGAGGAAAAGGAAAGAAACAAAGGGTAGCGCAGATGTGGCTAGCTAGCTGGGCACTTTTCATCACGTCCGCACATGGAAGCATGGAACGAGCTTTCGCTCGCGCGCGCGCGCGCATATGCGTGTTCATGGAGCCATGGACTCGATCCCGGCCGTGATTCATCCATAACTTGGCACGGAAGTAAGCAGGCGCAGTGGTGTGTAGCAGGATCCATCGAGTGCCCGGGCTCATCTCTCCCCCTTTCGCCTTTCTCCAAAGGAAGGAAGCCTTGATGTATCAGAGGAACTGAGAAAGTACTCTGATAACGTCATGACTATGCTACAGCCTACTACAAGCTCTGCACCAGTTTGTTTTTGTTGGCACGGATCCGCTGGGAATCATCTGATCTTGGTTTGATCAGGGCATGTAGCAATTGATTTTGATGATATAATTGAATCAAACGGTCTAGGCTAGTGCCTAAAAATTTAGCGGGTGGTTCATATGTTCCTTATTTATCTCTAGACTCATATGAGCTGAGCCTGAAAGCGTCCAGGAGCTGTAAATCAGCGTGCCGAGCTTTCTGAGGTGTCGTCGAGTAGCTGCTGCGGGCTGCGGAGCGATGCCGATTTGCACGGTACGGTTGTGGGATCCGGAAACTGGAAACCTTCCATGTTCGCGGTTTGCTTCGGGGAGGCTGGCCACTTCGGAGTTTGGACAGACGGAGGTAGGCCCAGTACAAGCGCAACGAAGGCCCAAACAATATGCCGGTCCAGTCCTCCCACTACCTACACGGCTGGCTACACCTTCGCGTACTCTAGGTCAAAAAAGTGATCCAACGAGGCTCAATTGTTCAAGCGAATGGGCGATCTTCGTCAAACAAAAAGGCGATCAGATCAGGCCAAGTGTCAAGGTACTGCGAGTGATGGTTGCCGTTGATTCATATAAATTCTCATCGGGTTCTGATAGTTGGCTGGTATGTAGCTTTAGACCTCATGCTTTATTCTCTGATTTGTGGTATAAAAGGCGCCAATGAGGTATGATTTTCCACGCGTAATTGAGATATCACGGGTTAATGTATATAAATTAGTGTTGAGTTCGAATTTTTATTTCTTTTATCGATTTCTATATGCTTCGGTAACTCATTCACGACGAGGAATTACACGCTAGGCTACACTGAGAAGGGCGAAGTTTAATTCTGATGAAATCATTTATTTCTTTTGAAACGATGAAATTATTGCATTTTATGTTTTGCTCTGTGCATAGAGCTAAATTTAAGATAAATGTTCTTAAATGGTTTGCGAATAGCCATTAGGATTAGAGACCATCTCCTGGAGTGTATGTAACAGTGGGTCATACCTGACATGCCAAAAGGATTGCTATAACATGACGGATTAGTGAACCCCATTAAACTACATTGAACTACTGAACTGGCCTCAAACAACTCACCAAGTCCGTTCCTCTTGTCTAGGCTGAACCTAACCCTGACACACGGCCGAAGTTTACTATGCGTCTAACATTTCATTCCACGCTGCCTGTCTGCCTGAAATAATGTGAACAGGGGAGTGAGCAGGGGCGGGCCACCATAATTCAAGGTAATCAGTTGAATACCCCAAAAATTAGGATAAATTGGATATGTATTGCTAAGTTTAATATACATAGTAAAAAAAAAGACCCAATTTAGACTAATAAGAAGCAATAGCTTACATGGTTACAAGTTGTATAGGGAAGCAGTAGGTCTTGGGTTTCAAACCCTTCTTTTTCTTTTTTTTTCCCTTTCTTTGGTCTTTCTATCTTTATTTCTTTTCTTTTCAATTTTACTGTAACATTATTGAATATCAGATATATCTACACCACTATTCTGCTCATCTTACATGTTCATCGAGCTTGAGATCCGCACAGGTGCACCTAGCTGCTCTTTTTCCCCCTTTCTTTGCGCTTTCTATCTTTATTTCTTTTCTTTCAATTTTATTGTAACATTATTGAATATCAGATATGTACATGACTATTTTGCTCTTTTTACATGTTCATCGAGCTTGAAATCCGCACAGGTGCACCTAGCTGAGAAATAAATAATAAATTAGAGAAAATCACATAGGTATATGTTTTAGCATATACACGTACAATTTTGTGTGTAAACAAGTCTAATTATGTGGCTCGCAAAAAAACAAACACGATACATAATATTTTTCCTATATAAGCCCTCTAATTCTTTTAACAGGCAACAAATATGCAAAAAAAGACATTCAAACGGTGCTAAAACATATAGATGCATAACATTTTAATTAAAAGTTGTAAAAACATAGGGCGGTTTCTTTTTGGACCTGGCTTGCATCTGTCGTTCCCCTTTAATTCTCGCTATTGTGAACATTTCCGTTCTATATTGAATATTTTTTTATTTTGAATACCTGTCCACAAAATTCTAGGCCTACCACCAGGAGTGAGTTAGGTATCCTGACACTCCCAAGTGAGACAGGGAAATTTATAGTCGCAAATTGCATTTCTTTATGAATACCAAGTGAGGAACTTCAAAAAAAGAAAAGAATGAATGAACTTCAAATCAAAATGAATAGCAAGTGGACGTGTAGAGAGAGAAACGCTCCCACATTGCCAGATGTTGGTTGGAAGAAGAGCAAAGAGTTGTTGGCATGTCGTCAAGTGATCGATATTAACAAGTTCATTTGACTTATGACATGCCTGGTCCTCGACCAAGCAGCACGTAACATCAGCAGTAGTGGCTACAAACTTCCAACTATTCCAACTCAGCGATTGGAGCTATAGCCAGATTGAACTGCTTGTCTTAGGATATGGTTGAGCAAGAATCTTTTGCGCCATAATTTAGAAATACTCAAGGCAAACTTGTTAACTTTGCAGGTAAGTATAGTTTCTTTACAGTCTGTTGGCGGTATACTTGTAGTGCTTGCTGCACTTAGTTTTAGTGATCTTTTAGATCATTAGTAATGTATTTGGTTTCTTAAATTACTATTTGTGATGATATTACTTGCTTCAACTTGTTCTGCTCAGCAACTTCGCATTTGATAACTGTTGTGTCATTAACCAGTTACTTCGAGGAAATACATTATAAGGATGGCGTGGTGGCGTCCTCCTCTTCCCAACCTGTGACTAAACATGGCATGTTAGGTAATTTATTGCAGAATTTTCTACTTCAATTTGCCTGGCCTTCTGATGTTCAGGTTCTCTAATACGAACTTTCAGAAAACGTGGTGTTTTTTCAAAACGGAGGCAAAAGATTTGCCTCAATCTATTAATTAAGAGAGAGTTAGAACAAACGAAAGCTGAGAACAGGTAGGCTAACAAAAAAGGCTAAAAGGCTAAAAGACTCATACGCTGCTACTCTCCCGGCAAGATGGAACCCAAGTGTTTCGCTCCGGCCGTTGCCCATGTCGCCGTCTCATTTTTAATCTTGGAAAGGATGATAGCTGACAAAGTTGATGTACCTCTGAATACTCTTGCATTTCTTTCGTTCCAAATTGTCCAAGTGACAAGGATGATGAGAGTACCCCTTGCCTTCCTCTGATGATTCCCATTGGACACTTGATTAGTCCACCATTCCTCAACCGTGGTGTCCATACCCTAGGATGCCATGTTAAGATGTTGCATTCCTAGCCAATCTTTAACCATGCCCCATAAACGGATGGTGAAGCGGCATTGGAACACAAGATGTGCCGACGTCTCGGGGGCCCTCCTACATAGAGGGCACATGCCGCAGTTTGGCCATCCCCTCCTTTGAAGTCTATCCGCCGTCCAAACCCTGTCTTGTACAATTAGCCACGTAAAAAATTTGCACTTGGGAGGAGCCCATATCTTCCAAATGGTGCGCTGCATCGATGAGAGTTGCAACCCCCGAAATTGGGCCCTATATGCCGAGGAGGCGGAATACTCCCCCTTAGCGTTGCCAATCCAAGCTATCTTATCCACCTCGTTTGCGTTGAGCTGAATGCCACGAATCTTGGTCCATAGGGTGATGAATTCGCAGATGTGGTCCGCTGACAGTCCGTCGTCCATCCTAATCTTCGCAATCCAAGCATCATCGTTTAGAGCTTGCTTGACACTCCAATTTTTCCGCTGGGAAGTCGCAAAGATTAGCGGGGCAATGTCCTTTGGCTTCTGCCCGAATAGCCAAGCGGAGTGCCAAAAGGGGGCCTTGCTTCCATTCCCAATGGTGATAGTGGTGGTCATAGAATAGGTCCATGTCAGTATTATCACCGGAGGTTCCCATTCCCCCCCAGGTCTTGGTCGGGTCTATCCACTCAAGCCAAGGCCACCTAAGCCTCAATGCTCTAGCAAATTTTTCGAGGTCGAGAGTCCCAAGCCCGCCCAGTCTTGTGGGCCTGCACGTGGTACTCCAATTGATCTTGCATTTTCCTCCGGTGACCTTGTCAGTGTCGGTCCATAAGAAGGCTCTAAGGAGCTTTTTAATGTTATTCATGACACTTTGCGGGATTGCCAGCGGTGTCAAATGATAAATGGCAATGGAGGTAAGCACTGATTTGACTAACACACACCTGTCCGCCTCGGTCAGACCCTGCCACCTACTTAGCTTCGCCGTAATTCTGTCTTCCAAGTGCTGAAAATCCACCTTTCTTAGACGCCGGATGGCAAGGGGTAGCCCTAAGTATTGCAGCGGAAAGGTGGCCCGAACAGCCGGAAAAGGGAGGAGGATGTCGTCAAGGTCAACGCCTTCGCATCTAATAGCAGCCACTGAGCTCTTCTGAAAATTGGTGTGCAGACCGGTGACTTCACCAAAGCTCCGAAGGATGCGCGTGAGGCTTACAATGTCTTCTTTAATCGAGGACACAAAAATAGCCGCATTGTCCGCATAAAGGGAGGTTCTCAGATCAGGACCTCTCCCACGGATGCGATGAAGGATGCCGCTCGTCGTGGCGTTGGCGAGAATTTGTTGAATAGGGTCGATGGCGAGGACAAAGAGAAGGGGGGAGAGTGGGTCTCCTTGCCTAAGGCCACGGCCATGCCAGATGGGAGTGCCCGCCACCCCATTAAGAAGCATCCTCGAGGAAGACGTCCTAAGCAGCACGGATATCCAATCACGAAACCTTGAGGGGAAGCCCCGTATCCTTAGAAGGTCCATAAGGTAATCCCAACGGACGGAATCGAACGCTTTCTTGATATCAAGCTTGAAGAGCAGAGCGGGCATGTTGGTCTTTTGCAATGTACGCGCATAATTTTTGACGAACATGAAGTTATCATGGATACTCCTTTTCTTGATGAAAGCACTCTGCGCAGGGGAGACGAGCGAGTGCATGAATGGTGCAAGACGAATGGCGAGCATCTTTGCAATAATCTTCGCAACGGCATGAATGAGGCTGATGGGGCGGTAGTCGGAGATGTCTCCGCCCTCTCCTTCTTTGGCAAGAGAACAATATTTGTCGAGTTTAGCCAATGGAAATTATCCGCATGGAGGTTGTTAAAGGAGTTTACGACCCGCATGAGGTCCATTTTAATGATGTCCCAGCATTTTCTGAAGAACAGCCCAGTGAAACCATCCGGGCCTGGGGCCTTGTCGCCCGGCATTTGGGCAATGGCGTTCCGAACCTCCTCCTCGGAGAAATGGTCCCCAATGCCCAACAGCTCACACGGCTGAATCTCAAGGTGCTCCCAGTTGAGGTCGAGATGCCGCTGCGACCCTCTCTTTAGAAGGCTAGAGAAATGATTATGAACAATTTCCTCCTTCTCATCATGATTAGTGACCCATCCGGAGTTGTTTTTCAGTCTGTGAATATGATTCTTACGTCTCCGCCCATTGACCCACATGTGGAAAATTTTTGTGTTAGCGTCTCCCTCTTGCAGGTTGGCAACGTGGGCGCGTTGCTTCTTTCTCGCTCTCTCCATCACTGCCAAACTGATGACCCTCCATTTGAGCTTTGCTCTAAGGTCACTCTCCTCCGGCTCGTTTCCTACACGACATCGAGCCGAAGGATAATCAATAGGGCCATGTGGAGGTGGATTTTAGAATTGGAGAATAAACCTCTGCTCCAGGATGAGAGCTTCCTACTCGTCACTCTGAGCTTGTGAAAAAGTATTTGGCAAGGCTCGTAATGCTCCGAGTGCTCCGCCCAAGCCTCCTGCACAACCTGCTGGAACCCAGGGAGACAAACCCAGAAGTTCTCGAAACGAAAGGTCCTCGGTCTTCTCGGTCCACTAACCTCAGCCAGGAGAAGGGGGCAGTGGTCCGACAAGGAAGATGAGAGAGCGTGGAGCACATGGTTGCCGAACTGGATATCCCAGCCCGGATTGCAGAAAAAACTATCGAGCTTGCACATAGTAGGATTCTCCCTCCCATTGCTCCAAGTGAATTTCCTATTCTGAAGGTGGATTTCCTGTAGCTCACAGGAATGGAGGGTAGCTCTGAATCGGTTTATTTGGCTTCTATTGACATTCCTCTTATTTTTGTCTCGTGCACGGTAGATTTGGTTAAAATCTCCAAGAGCAAGCCAATTCACCCCTCCTGCCGGCTTGAGAGAAGAAAGCTCATGGAAGAAATCATATTTCCTTCCTGCGTCGGTGGGGCCACACACCGAGGTTATCTTGAATGTCACATCCGAGGTGAGCACGAGCACCGAAGCCGAGAGGCAAAAGACGGTTGCTTCAACGTCGGAGATGGAGACCACATGGTCGTCCCAAAGCATTAGAATGCCTCCTCTAGTGCCAGTAGCAGGCCTTTGCGCGAAGCTACGCAAGCGATTACCCCCTAGGAAGGCGGCTGTGAAGTGGTCGACATCGTCGAGCTTAGTCTCTTGAAGACAGACGATGTGGCAGGATGATGCAGCAATGGTTTCATGAACAGTCGCTCGACGGTCGGGGTCATTCAACCCCCTCACATTCCAGCTCAAAACGTTGACAGGTTTTTCATGCATTGGGAAACCAAAATAAACTCTGGGGTGCCATCCAGTACAACGATGGAGAGCACAGACATGCCAAAAGGTGATAGACAAACAGATTGCTTACAGACATAGCCCTAAAGTCGTGCCTCCGTTTCGAGAAGACACACACAAGACAGGTACAGCCAACACTGGAGTCGAGCTCCATCCAAAACAACAAACCCAAAAGTTGCTGTCTGAGCCTCCACATCCTGAAGGCGCTCAGAAGCCAACAAACAGCACTGGAGCCAGGCTCCACACGAACCAAAAGCAACCTAGTTTTATCTAACATGAGACACACAAGGGACTCCACGAACTGCCAGCAGAAACATCAAGCCTGTGGGGCCGCGGCCTGCACATCACCAACTTCATGGTCCATGGCCTGAGCACCTCCATGTCCGATCAGAGCTTCTTCCACCGCTGTTGCCCGATCGCTGTCAAGGCAGAATAGCGCCCGGAGCGCTGCAATGGCTGTGGAGGGGAGCTGACCTTGGAAGAGTTGCACAAACTCGGCGATGGCCTGCTCTGTAACAGCATCTCCGTCGCCCACGATCCCAAGGCGCTTGCAGACGAGCTTCTCTGCCATGGCCGCCACCGGCGTGCCTTTGCCCCTGGCTTTCAAGCGTGCACTGGATCAGCGAAGGGAGCACCCAGAAAGCGCGACCCCCGCTAGAGTCTTGCGGTGAGCCGTGGACGGCCTTGGCGGCGGTGAGTCCGGCGAGTCCAGGAGAAGAACCTGTGCCGGCAAGAACAGCAGCGTGAGGGCAGCTCTCTTGGGCGGCGATGGGGTGCGCGCAGGCGAGGCTGAGACTCGGAGAGGCGGCGTCGGCACAGTGATGGACCTTGGCGAGCTGACCGGCGTGTGGAAGATTTCAAAGCCCGGCGGGAAGTCGTCAGCGTCCACATTGGGGTGGCCCGTGGCGATGCGAGGCGGCATCATCCTCCTCAGCGTGGCCAACGTCGTGGTAGACGGAGTGAAGGTCACGACGTTGGTGCTCATCATCAGCTTGTTGTGCGTGGGAAGGACCGAAGTAGGCGAGGCGGGCGGTGTTTGATCATCCCTGGAGCGGCGCCGCGCCATAGCAGGCGTGCGACCACGGACAGGGCTACGACCCCGCACCTTCTCAGCGTGGGCCGCCGCGCCGCTGGCAGCATGTAGCGCGACGGAGGGGGGCCGCGGGTCCAAGCGCCCCCCTAGCGTGGCGTCAAGGGCCGCAGGGGCGCCTGCACGAACAGCACCCCCAGGTGCAGAGCGACGGCGACCGTCCCGGTGTTGATCACGTCAGTCGTCCCGCTCCCGTCCACCCGAGCGGTCTCTCGGGTTCCTGGAGAGGCTTCTCCTGAGCCTGTCGCGCCAGTTGTCGCCTCGGCGCTCCTCTCCGCAACCACGGCGCTGCTGGCGGTCGCGGTCATCTTCGCCGTCGTCGTCCCGCCTGTCGTTACGGGTGTCTCGGCCGCTGGGACGATCCTGCCTATCCCGAGTCGTGGCCTCGCCATCAACGAGACCAAGACGCCAGTCAAACTCCCTCACCTGGACCGCAGACGCCGTGTAATCCTCGAGGAGGTCGAGGTGGATGAGCATGCGGTGCTCCAGCCCCCGCCGCCCTACCTCTGGCTCCCCTCCACTTCGTGCCGGCAGCGTCACCCTCTTCACCAGAAGGATCATGCTCGGGGTCGAAGACCATGCCCAAAGACAGAGCGCCTCCGTGTCTACTTTGCGCTTCGACTTCTCCTCGATGTAGTCCAACGAGCAGCCTTTGCCGATGACGCTGACGGCAGTATGCTCGTTCCACCCATGTAGCGACAGATTTTCGAGGCAGAGTCACACATGGAACTTGAAGTCGACGTTGTCGGCATGGCTCTCCAGTCGCCACGGCCGCACCTGGACCCGGAAGCTGTCGCAGGAGAAGTCGTGCCTTGCAACGGCGGCTGCACAGTGGTGCGGGTGGATGAACCGCATGAAGTAACTCTCTGGGAAATGGCGGACGATGCTGACATCCGCACGGTGAGCTCTGAACGTGCAGGCGAAGGCCTCTGCCACAGCATCAAGGGAGACGCCGTCAGAGGAGCGGTCCAGCCAGGTGACCGCAGCGTTGGAGGCTAGGAGGTTCGCCTCATGCTACATATCGGGGGTGGCGTGGATGACGACTGAGTCCTCGACCGGTCGCAGGCGGGCGTCACCGAAAGATGACATGGGCTCCTGGCAAAGGTGTGCTGATGGGCTCGGGGCAGGGGCGCGTCGAGCTTGTGGAGGCGGAGGTGGAGAGCAGCGAACGGCAGGCGGTGGCTGAGCTTGACGTGGAGCAGGGGGCGCGTCTTGATCGGGACGGCGAAGGAGACCGGCAACAATCTCGCGCCCGATGACCCGATCTCTTGCAGCGGTTGCACCGGATTGGCTCCCTACAGCTTGCCGCCCGATGGCCCTCTCCAAAGTAGCGGAAGCACTTGAATTGCAGCCACAGCGGACGGGGGCGTTGCCGTCGCTTGAATGCTAATGAAGGCAAAGCCGCGTGGCGCACGCGACGGGACTGAACGAGCTGCCAATTCGCCATCCCATCCTCCTCGAGTCCCGCGGCAGACGAGGCTGATGCGACGGGTTTGCAGGCCAAGTTGGAAGGCACTCCACAGTGGCCACGCCAATCTCCCCAACCTCCCGCATTGAAGGCGATGGAGTTATTGCAATGGGGGGCAGTGGGGCGGGGGGCGTGGCCTCCAGCTGGGCAGGCAGACACGGAAAGCCGGTTGGGAGGCGTCTCCGGAACCTCCTCAAGAGCGGCACTTACCTGGCAGGGCCGAAGAGGTGGCGGCGGCGGGAGGGATTGCAGCTCCCGATCCAGATCTGACTAGGGCGACGACGCAACCTGCAGGGTGCGAGGCTTGAAGCCCGCGGGGATGCGAACAGGGGGCGGCGGCAGTGAGGGGGCAAGGCCCTCTGTCCACAAATGTAAGGCATGCACGAAATTTTAGGTTTAATTTTGACCAACAATTAAGCCAATAATATTGAATTATATAATACAAAAGTGATATCATTTGAAAATACGTCTGAATATGAATCCAATGGTACCACTACTATGTCATATACTAATTCAATAGTATTGGTTTAATTATTGGTCAAAGTTAGACCTTAAATTCCGTGCACGCCTACATTTGTGGACAGAGGGAGTATGTAAGAGATTAGAATTTTTTTTGGTATTGTCAGGCAAATAGCTTGTCACAACTCATAATGCTGACATGGAATGGAATGTAGCCAAAAAACAAGAAGCAGCTTATCTATTATGCTGAAACTGACATCGAAACATGTGTTTTCCGTTCGAAAAAGATAATGAATCATGTGTTCATAGTAATGATGAATTTTGTTTTCCAAGAAACTGAAACAGATAATCAATTTTCTATATTTGTGTGTGGGTGCCGAGGAGGCGCAAGAGTACACCTTACGAATTTGCTGGAAAATGACCTACCTATTTTCTTCAATTAAAAAACGGTTAGTACGCCACTTACATTTCCTGGAGCCATCAAGAATATTCTGATTGGATGGACCTTAACCTGCCACAATTATAATTTCAAGCACAACTCCCTCTTAGCAGGTCCTAGAAAACAGTAGAGAGTTGACTGACTTCCAATTATGTGGTTCTAAGGCCTCTCCCAATGCATAGGTGCTTAGATGAGATGCTAAGTGCATGAAAGGGCTTAGCAACTAAACTCCCAATGCATAGGTGCTTAGCTTTTTGTAGCTAACTTTCTTTATTTAATTATTTAGCAACTAAACTCCCCAATATATATATGCCATATAGGCGTTTTGCATAGGTCCGCGCGCTTAGCATCGGTTCTTCCTGGAGACACCAAAACTATCTCTCTCCTTCTTAATTACCCCGCCACATCATCTTTTTGCCTATGTGGCATGTCTTAGCACCAGTCCAAGTTGGAGCATTGTGAGGGGCCTAAAACCTGAAGCTACTTTCTTCAGAGAAGTAAGTTTCTCTCAATTTGCTATTGGTTTAATTTGACAACCCTGTGATGCCTTTCATGGTTCTAGTCAGCAGCTCAGAGCCTCATCCAAAATGCTGCAGTTCTTAATTGGCTTCCAACTCCTACCACCATTTTTGTGATAGACGGTAAACCGCTAAAGACGGTAACATATGAGGTGCAATTTGCCTTTACAGTGTATTTGACAAAATTAACTTGGAAAAACTATACACGTACTTCTCAATCTACTCTATGTATGTATAAAATTTCAAATTTAAATTAATCCTATTAGAAGTAACAAAAATGAAATAATTCACGAATGATAAAGACAAGATAAAATACATATTACTATTCAATTAGGCATAACCTTTTTGGGTTTCTCTTTTGGGGGCTTCTTCTAACGCACTTCAAATTTGAAGTTTGAAGAGTGCTGCAACACTGGCATACTACATCATCATTTGTTTGGGGAGTGGGGAGAGCGCTAGTTTCTGTGCTGATTTGGTGCCAAAAACAAAGCCGGGTTGCATGATTACACGTACTAAATTGCTATAAGACACTAAGCCACTTTTTGATGACGAACTACTCGAGCATGCTGCTGCAGGAAAGGCCAAGAACTCGTCATAATACAATACAGTTTGCTTGCACTATTAATAATGGGGGCTAATAAACAACTCCATGATCACCTACTGCCTAAACTAATCAGAGTTTTTTTTAAAAGTAACTAATAAGAGTTTGTATCATGACATTAACGTTCAGATTTGAAAAGTGTACTTATACAGAGGCTTTGTAGTTTGACCAGATGTAGTTTTCAGATGAGACGCACTAGCTCCAACTACTGTTTCTTTTTTTTTCCTTTTTCCTTTTTTGTCTTTTGAAATGTACCAAGTACTATTTATGGTTTCATTTAATTGGATCCATCATACCTGGTTTTCCTGAATGAAAGTTGCAGGCCCCTGAATCCTGAACGGAAATCCCAGGCATGAAACGAAGTTGATGCCATTTTATCAAGCTTCTAGCACTGTTTTAGTAGACAGCCATGTTTCAGATCACCTCTGAAAACTGGAATCGGAGAAGATGCAAGCAATTCTGGAGCAAAGACTGCAACCGAGGAAGCAAGCACGAGTTAAGGTAGCAAGCACGAGTTAAGGTAGCAAACCAGAGACAGAACCAACCACCCACCTTGCTTACCGCACCATCGGCCATCATGCAACATAATTAAAAACCAAACCAAAAACAAAACCAAGCTCTTTTGCGGCATATAGTACTTTATTAGCAACTAACCACTGCTGATGGCACCGTCCAGCACGTTAACGTTATCAACATTTGATTCTCGATGGCCTACGCATCCAGGCTGCGACAAAAAGCAACTTTATTGCGGTCATGTAGGAGCTCGTAAGCTAGCATTATCGTGTTAGGAAGCAGGCAATAAGGGTGATGTAACCAGGAGTTTATGCTTAAGCATATGCCTCTGTGTTTGCGCTCTAATGTCCAGATGAGACAGAAGAGGGTCAGTGCTCATGTTCGCAGTCCTGGAGGAGGTATCTGATCATCTTTCCTATTATTGGTACTTCAATTCCGTCAAAATGGGAGCCGGGGCTGGAAATAGGATGGAGCTTGGAGCCAACTAGAGCAAGTAGCCGAATTAGGGATGGGAATATATGTCTTGTTCTTGGAATAGATTGGGACACATATCCTGGATTGAGTGGTCATGTCAATAATATAAGAGTGGCAGTTCGTACGCAAAGAATTGCCAAGGGCTTTAATTCCACTAAACTATTTAGCCATTCTTTTGAAGAGAATAACTTGGAAGTTTAACTACTGGAATTCAGGTTGTCTAGGATGCCAATCCAGACACAAACGCATGAAACATACTAAATTCATAGATGCACGGTGTAGTGCTGTGGTGTATATCGACGTAAATACAGCGTCCGCAGTTAAGGATGGTTATGAGCAACTCCTAAATATTACTAGGCGGATTTCACCCCATGACAATAATCTTATCTTTCTTTATAAAAAAGGAAAAATACTATGGCTACCGGCAGCCAGTTCACAAACTTTTGCATATACCGCCGTTGGTGCGGCAGTAGTAGGGTTAACTTGGCTTGGATGTCAAGGCGATGGACTCGGGTGTTGGTGTGGTGGTCGTGAGCTGCGGGCAGTTGCGCTATGCAACTAGGGTTGCGTGGCGTCCGAGCTGTGTGGCTTGGGTGCGGGTAGTGGATGTCGAGGCGATGACCCTGGATGGTGCCGGTGGGCTACGGAGCGCACGGTGGAGCGGTTCGAAACCGAGGCGGCGGTCCTAGGATATCGCGCCGATGACGTGCAGGTGTTGCGGGGTTAGCGGTGTGTAGTCATTGGCATCTAGGCTAGAACAGCCCAGGTTCACCCTTTCCAAGGTGGATCTGGCTTCTCTTTCCTTGTCACGATGGCGACACTAGATGTTTGGTAGGCGGGTAGTGATGGTGACATGGCACCCGGGTACCATCAAGGAGGACGAATCCGGCCTCCCGGCCACGGGATGGGCCGGGCCGGCTACTCGGAGTCCGACTACAATACGGGGGCGCCTCACCGACGTGGAGTACAAGACAAGGACTAATACCTGTCCGGCTTACCCGGAATTAGTTGTAACCAAATAGGAAACATATCCGTCAACCCGATCCGGACTCTGTAACCCTACCCCGGCCAACTATATAAGGCCCGGTAGGGGACCTCCGATCAGCAGAACATCTCATCTAGCTTAACCTCTATTGTTTCATAGCTCAGGCCCCTTCGAGATCAATTCTCTAGGGCTTGCGGCACTCGGGATACAGCAATACCAGCCACCAAATACAGGACGTAGGGTATTACCTCCCCGAGAGGGCCTGAACCTGTCTAAATCTTGTCTCCCGTGTGCACCCATCCAGATTTGCTGTGCTCACGCCGCCCCATAAGTAGTATTGCCGGAATAATACTCCGACAGGTAGCGATCTGGTGATCTTCATCTTTGCACTCCTGACGATACGTCCTCGCATGCTCATTTATGGAGCCTGTTGTGGTCTTGTCCTCCTTGATGTGTGGGTCACATCGAATCAAACCTGCTCTAAGGGGATGCGGGGTTGTCCCAGCAGGCGGGGGTGTTCTCGGTTTGGGTTCAAGGTGGTGCCCCCAGCTTTCTACCAGTCCTTTACTCTGTTGGTCGCGTGGCTCAGTGCCCTCTTGGTTGGCGGTGTTCACTTCTCCTCATCAGTGGGGTCAATGTCAGATCTGGCTCTTCTAGCTAAGGGAGTGAGGCGTGTTCCCATTTGTGAGCTGGCTCACTGTTCTTCGGTTCTAGCTGGGTGTGGAGCTTGCGTGCATTGGCCAAGGCACTGTTTGTTTTGGTAGTGCGTCTATCTACAGTGGTCGTTGCATTGTCGGCATGGAGTGTATTAGCTTGGTCGATTGAACCCGTTTTCCTGGTTTTCACTCTGTTTTCTTTACTTAACTAGGCAACTCTACTTCTTCTATAGTAAATTGCAGAGTTCTTGTCATTTCGAGATTCTAGAATTTTTTTTGCATATACTCCTCTATTTCACTCTATCTATCATTAGCCCACCATGTGCAGAGACCAAGGAAGAACTAAATCCAAGAAAAATTAAGTGTGAAATGACCATACATACCTCTATCTATTATATTATTAAAAAAATAAAAAATAAACCACCAAGTTGTCTACATATACTAAATTATTAGCACCGTTGGATCGTGGTTAATCCTTTATCTAATTGTTTATAGAAATACATAGTCTATTTAACTCTTATTAGGTAGATAAAGAATACAACTATATTTTTATAAATTAAAATTCGTAATTCATTTTAAATAAAATTAGCAGTTGGATTTATATATTAGATGAATAAATAAGACAACTCAATTTTCCTAAATTAATTTTAAATAAAAATTAGAAGTTGGATTTTATATCAGGTCAATAGAGAATATGGCACTATTTCTCCAAATTAAAATTCAGAATCATTTGCTTTTCTCTTAATGAGAGTGGATTTTGTACATGTACATGTGGGTACATGAGTTAAGGATTTGGTCAATTCTCATATTTATGCATCTCAAAAAATTCTCCAAAAATTCATAGATGTTCATCATGTTATAATGTACAAACCCACAAAATTTCATGCAAAAATATAATCAAGAGTGCCCTACACAAAAAAGACAAAAAATTGTTGCTGCGTTGTTTTAAAAATAAATTGAATTTTTTGTCTTTTTTGTGTAGGGCACTCTTTATTATATTTTTGCATGAAATTTTATGGGTTTGTACAATATAACATGATGAACATCTATGAATTTTTGGAGAATTTTTTGAGATGCACAAATATGAGAATTGAACTAAATTCTTAACTCATGTACCCACATGTACATGTACATTTGCTTTTCTCTTAATTTTAAATAAAAAGTAGTAGTTTGCTTTATAATATAAGATGGGTAAACAATAGAACTATATTCCCTAACTTAAAATTCAGATTAATTTTAAATGAAAATGAACTTATGGATTATATATTAGGTGAAGAAAGAATACAACCCTATTACGCTAAATTAAACTAGAAATTACTTTAAACAAAATTAATAGTTGGATTTATATAAAACAAAAATATTGAATAAAACAAAAATAAAATTAGTAATTTTATTTTCATTCAACAACACAGTATGTAATGCTAGATGACAAATGTTAATGAAACATGCATTAGATATAGCAACATGCATGGAGTATTTCTGCCGAGGGGCAAAAATGAAGCATGCGTTAGATGTATCAATATACATGGGTTTGCCACGATAGAAAAAGAAGACAACATGAGTAGAACAAAGACAAGAGGAGGGTGCTATCCAAGAAAAGCATGATGGCCACTAGCAGAGTTCACAACGGCTAAAGGCAATGGTGAAGAGGCAGATTGAAAGAATCGAAGATTATATACATGTATAAGGACCGACACCATGCATATTAAAGGATCAAGATGTCAGCCTAGAGGGGAGAGGTGAATATGCGGCTAACAAATTAAACCTATTTTTACCAATTCTTGCAATGCGGAATAGAAGGTTATCTAGCACAAAAACTATGTGAGCACCCCTAGATACTAGTAGCGCAAGCAAAACACACAACAAATAAACTTACAAAAAGTAAAGTGTGGAATGTAAAATCAAGGGGAGACAAATATGTTGTTGCCAAAGTTCAGATCATTGGAAGAATCCGATGTCTCCGTTTAGGGACTTGGTTACAAAGACTAAAGCTGGCTCTCTTTCAAGCCTTTTCCTTGAGAAGTTGCACCGAGCGACTCTTCCCTTCCTTCTAGGTGACTATTTCCTTGCAGGAGGCAAATCCCGGCCTTTAGAAACTTCTTGAGGCTCACCACAACTTGCTCAAGAGCTCTCAAATACTCCTAACTATCTAGGAGGCCCTAATCTCCAATAGTACCGCAATGAAAACTTAGAGAAGAAATCGATGCTCTAGTGCTCAATCGATCTCGATCTCGATCTCGATCTCTCTCTTGATCTTCCTTGCAAGAATTAAACGATTAAGCTTTAGAAAGGTGGGAGAAGCTCTTTTGAGTGCAAATATCCAAGTGACAGAGAGTTATACTTGGATGGATGGCTGGGGGTATAAATACCCCAATCTAAAAAACTAGCCGTTGGCAGCAGAAAACATACATCCCGAGTATCTGGATCCAGACCTGTAGTATCCAAGATTCAAAAAACAATAGATATATTTCTCACCCAGTGAAAGCCTCAGATTGTCCAGAAAATAAGTATTCGGAGTACCCGGGTCAAATCCGGAGACTCCGAAACTCTGGAGAAACACTCAGTTACTCCGGACAAGAGTTTGTCCGAAGTATCTGGCACAAATTACAGATACTTCAAGTACTAGGCAGAGAGTTTTCCAGAGTATCCACGATTAAGTCCAAAAACTCCAGGTTTCAATGAATAGAGCCTAGAGTCACACACAGTTACTCCAGACAAATCACCGTCCAGAGTATCTGGCAAAAATTATAGATACTCCGGAAGCAAGATAGAGAATTTTCTAGAGTATCCGGGAATAAATCCGGACACTCTGTTAGACAAGTAACAAAGCTTTACATACCCGGAGTCTCATTCAGAGTCTCCAGGTCAACATTTAGCAGAAACCCTACATGAGGTTCTGGAGATGCCAAACCAAAGTCCGGATACTCTGGGTCACAATAGCAGAAGCTAGAGATTTTTTGTAGTGAGAAATTTGAGGCCAAGATCTAATTGAGTATTTTGAGCACTTAGTCTATTCTCCAACGATTCATCATTTCCTCATTTATAGTACGACATTTTATATAGTCAACGTGATTTTAAAATCACTAAAACTAGGAAGTATAATATATTTTTCATGATTTTCTTGACATTTCCCCTTTTTAACTTTTTAAATGTCATCAATGCTGGTTGGACTTCGCATATGGGATTGAAACCTGTCTATTAATTTGATACACACATTAGTCCCTTAATCATTCATCATTATCACCAAAACCCACTTAGAGTCCTAAATGCACTTTCACATACCAATGTGCTATGTGTGCAAGTGAGTGTATTGTACGAACGAAGTGACAATAAAGGTTGGGAGCAAAAAATCACATAAAGTATAAAAAATTGTTTCAGTTGCGCTAAAAACATATGAATTGATGGAAAACAACATGGACACGATGAGACAGGAGGCCATGATGAAATGGGGTTATTTTAACAATTTTTTATTAGTATATAGTGACGAACACATTATCATCGACGTCATGAGGTGATCATGACACGATAACAGGATAACAAAGGATCACGCTTCAAATAAGGTTTGTTGAACAAGTTCATGATGATGGTGAGATGCGGAAGGCACAGCTGGCAGTTTTCAGAAGATGTATCAGTTTAATCAGGAGGTGGTAAAAGAAACACTAGGTTTTAAGTTCTCTCCTGAGCGTAGTGGCATGGCCACCGAAGCACTCTAATGCATGCGGGCCCAAGTGCAGAATCTGGGTACGGTACTAGATGTCAAGACGTAGTAGGTTTAGTCAGCTCGCTTGAGGATGATGAGGATGTCTACTTCATTGGGTCAAATGAAGAGATGGGTAGACGACAGAGGCAAGTAGAGTAAGAGGAGCATCGTTGAAGCATTTGGGGTATGATATTACATTAACGTGAATAATGCAACTGCAATACGGCTAGCGGTAAGGTGGAAAGAGGAATATAAATACAAGATTTAGGTACAAGCCATCAATATTTAGATTTATTCTTGATGGAAAGTTCCTCAAAAACTTATTAGTGGAAAGATAGGTACCGGGGGAGGAGGAGTGGAAGAAGGAAAGTTAGAGATTAGTATAGTTTTGTATGGCAGACTGTGGACCTCACTGACGTCAGTTTTTAGTATCACACACTAAGTTCCTCGTCTTGCCGCCTAATTATCTATCAACTTTAGAAAATAGAAGAAAAACACAAAAAAAGGAGAGATGAGACATCACATATGAATAAATAAATGTGCTATTAAGGATACTATCAATTAAAAGTTAACAGTAATAGAAGTAATGGATAGATTTGTACCAACGACTAATAATGTTTTTCCAAAACAAACTTTTGGCTATTATTTTTTTCTATATTTTAAAGAAAATATCAAAACTAATGTAGCAACAGATGAAATCGAATAAAGTTGACAGCGCGGAATAAGTATTATCAGAGAAAATAATACCAATAATACGTAGTAAATTTAGCCGTGTAAAATACACGAACCACGCTGCTTAACTATTTAACCAAAACAACACAATAATCATACTCTTGATTTTTTTTACGGGACAGTTATTTTAAAATCAAATATCCTTAATTCGAGAACGGATATAACGAAACAGAAATAGCATTTAGATTGTTCTTCGAATAGCTCGTCGACCGGCTCACTTGCAAAACCTACTTTTAAGCCATCCACAAGCGACCACCAAAAACATTACTCATACATCATGTTAACATCACTACCATTTGTCTCCGATGTTCGTCCTAGGCTTAGTCAGAAAACGTACGAGCCAAGAACACCACGCATCTCTATTGCCATCAGCTCGAAACAAATTGCATCCGTGACCAAAGCGACGCTGTCGCTGCCCATCAGCCATGATCAGGGCCGCAGCAGACAGCGTAGCACTTTTGGGGCGCGCGCGACCCAATCTCGCAATAATTGCCTCCCACGCCCCACCTCGCCAAGGCTCCCAATCACCGGCCGCCGGTCGCTGTCGCCGGCCGGCGCGCCAATAGCGCGCGACGCCAGGATCGCAGGGTAAGCTCCAGCAAGTGCAACGATCTAGTAAATCTTGGTAACTTTTATCTCAGTTCACGTAGATGTCTCAGTCGCCGTGTGACCCGCTCGTCCGGAGTACGGACGGCGACGGCTCCGGCCGGAGCGTTGCCGTTTAACTAATGGCAGAGTACGTACCTCGAAGTTTGAACGAGGCCAATCGATCTTTGCATGGAGCCACATGTCAGCACGGTAGTTTGCGATGGTAATCTTTTAGGAACTGGTTTTAAAAAGGAAGAGAAGTTTTGGCTTGTACTCTAGATGCTACTAGTGGTTAACTAGGACTGCCGGCCATTACTGGCTCTCTCCCATCATCCATGAAATTTAATTATTAAGTTGACCAGTGAGTGTTTAATATTACAAGGCTCCAAAGCATCATGGTGATGGCAAGTGAAACTGTCCGTGATATTTTACATGGAAGCGTTATGCTCTAGGTAGATTTGCTCCAATGGTCTGGGCGAGCTGCTTGGATAAAAAATAGTTCGTCAATTATTGCTTAAGTTAACAGTGGTTGATGGCTGATTAAAAAGTTGTTCATGAGCAAGTTGAGAGGTCAAGTTACCAATTTGAACTTAACCAAATGCAAACAGCAGAATGGTTTTTTTCCATTTTCTCCTGAAATAGGTTAGGCTGAGGCCCGAGGAGATTTCCGATGATATAGAATTCAAAATATGTTAAGCTGAGAATTTTAAAAAGGACTATTCCAATTTTGTGGAAAACGGGCGACTCGGCCAATAGTCGTTTGATTAGTTGGTGACAGTGGCTAAACCGTCACGAATAATACAATCACTGTGTTGTTAATACTGTCAAACGATTAATTGATCGTATAATCCGAGTAATCACTCATTTTTCGATTAATCAACCGTCCTCCAATTTAATCACTGAAAAAGCCTACTCTTACTCTAATTACAATAAATTGTTTCTGATATTGGGTAGCGGTGTTCAAAATATCTACCATATACATAAACATAAATTATAAATGTGGAGCATGACAAATGACATTTTGTATATGCTAATTTTGGGAAATATGGAAATACGATGTTTCTAAATTAAATTAGAACTAGCACGGTGTTCTGCGCCATTGCTTGGGAAACATTCTTAATTATCTATCTTTTTACCTGTATACGTAATATTAGATCAGTACGGGAAATAAAAATTTAGATCGCGAGCTGGCCTGCTAGTCGTTGTACTGAGTCATCTATTTAAGTACAATTATGATGATCTATCGGATGTAATCTGTTTAGATACAATTATGAATATCTATCGGTTGTGATCTGTTTAGGCATATTATGCAGGCCTATCAGCCGTGATCTATGTACGTACAATTACGAAGATCTATCAGCCGTGATCTATTTATGTACAATCATAAAGATCTATCGGCTGTTATCTAGTTAGGTGTAGTTATGAAGATCTATCGGCTGTGATCTGTTTAGGTACAGTTATGAAGATCTATCAGTTGTGGTCCACTAATAATAAAATGGTCCACCAGATTAACGGTCGGATGTTTTGTTTTTTTATAGGAATTTTTAGATTTTCTCTATTTTTTCTATTATATTCTACTTTTAATATATAGTATATAGAAACATATATATTATCAAAAAGTATAATTATCCATTAAATTCTAGTTAATTGGTCGTATCGTGACTAATCGTTTAGCGGTGCCCTATCTATCCGACGAGCGCATACAACTTTTTACACCACTGAGTTATTCATTTTCTCTTTCTATTGAGTCCAAATCACCAAGCTTAGTATAGCCGCCTAATTGAATCCAACAGATGAGACATCACTAGAAACAAAATAGTGCTAACTTACAAAGCTAGCTTCACTACTCTTTCTTTGGGAGAATCTTTTTGGTTCAACTGTAACCTACAACTCATCAGTGCACAGATGCAACAAGAAGCCACAACAAACAAATTAGTGCTTCTTTCGAAGAGTGAAAACAAGAAGAGAACATGAAACAGGTAGTAGTTTTATATCGCTGTAGTGACGCCAAATTAGGTTAAACCATATGGACAATGATATGGACAGAATGACGGAACATTGCAGCATAAACAGATCGGTATTCCGGTGATTCAAGATAGTTACAGATCGGTATTCCGGGAGATAATAAAGTTTTTCTTAGAAAAAAAAAGATAGTTACATAATCGGTCGATCAACTACATCGTTCTTACTTCAATCTATAAAGTTCTTTGCTTTATTAACTTGACCATTTCGATGCACGATGGTCTTTTTTGTTTAATGCCATCATTGAGAATCTTGAATTGAGGGAAATTCATATGTCTGGACATAATTTTACTTGGGCTAATTCGCTTCCTAATCCCATTTTTGAAAAGCTAGACCGTGTTTTTATGTCAACGAGTTGGGAAGGTAAATATCCCCTAATTACGACCCAAGCCTTAGAGCGTATCTTCTCAGACCACACTCCACTCGTGTTGAGAACGGGTTCTACTCCACCAGCAGGACACCAACCTCCTTTTAAATTCGAATTGGGTTGGTTAACTCGTGATGGTTTTCGTGATAAAGTTGATGTCGTTTGGCATGGCGAGTCACGAGGTAACACCTCTATTGAGCGTTGGCAAGCTAAGATAAGGACTCTTAGACAGTACCTTAGGGGCTGGGCCAAAAATACTGCTGGTTCTTACCGTCAAACCAAAAAGGAGTTGTCTGCGATTGTAGATAATTTAGACAAAAAAGCTGAAGTAGCACCGTTATCTCATAATGATTTATTGTTGAAAAATAATGTCAATCATCGTCTTGTTAACTTTTAAGAGAACAAGAACTGAGATGGTACCAACGGGCTAAAACGAAATACTTATTAGAGGGAGATAACAACACTAAATATTTTCATTTCATTGCTAATGGGAAGCATCGTAAGCAACAAATTTTCCAATTAGAGCAGGAGGGGGGCATTGTATCTGGGGATACGGACCTCAAAAAGTTCATTATTTATTATTATAGAGAACTTTTTGGGGCCGCCGATGGTAATTCTTTCTCTATGGACGAGACTATTAAACAGGACATTCTCCAAGTGTCACAGGAAGAAAATGATATCCTCACAGCCCATTTCACTGAGCAGGAAGTGCACTCTGCTATCCTTCAAATGGAACATAATAAAACGCCTGGGCCGGATGGCTTCCCAGCTGAATTTTACCAAGTTTTCTGGGACACCATTAAAGTTGATATAATGGCTATGTTGTTGATTTTCACAAGGCGGATTTACTGCTTCATAGGCTTAACTATGGTGTCATTACTCTTCTTCCTAAGAGTCAAGATGCCTGCAGTATCCAACAGTATAGACCGATCTGTCTCTTAAATGTAAGCTTTAAAATTTTCACTAAGGTGGCGACTAATAATAGAATTGCTTTGGTAGCTTAGAATATCATTCGTCTAACTCAAATGGCTTTCATGTCCCAGCACAATATCTTGGAAGGGGTTGTGACGCTCCATGAGACTGTTCATTCTTTACATAAGGATAAGCTCGATGGTGTTATATTTAAAATTGACTTTAAAAAGGCGTACGATAAAGTTCAGTGGGATTTCTTGCGACAAACACTACGTATGAAAGGTTTTTCACCTTTTGGTGTTCTTAGGTTAGTAAGTTTGTCAAGAGAGGTAGTGTTGCCATCAAAGTCAATGACGAAATAGGGTGTTATTTTCAAACCAGAAAAGACTTGCGGCAAGATGATCCCCTATCGCCCATGTTGTTTAACATAGTGGCTGATATGTTGGCTATCATGCTTGATCGTGCCAAATCTCAAGGACTCGTTCAGGTTCTCATTCCTAATCTTGTTGAAGATGAGCTATCCCTTCTTCAATATGCGGATGATATCATTCTCTTTATGGCCCACAATCTTGAACAGGCTAAGAATATGAAATTGATTCTAACTACTTTTGAGCTGTTATCGGGGCTTAAGATTAATTACCACAAAAGCCATATATATTGTTTTGGGCAAGCTCAAGTTTTTGTGGATCAATACAAAGCGATCTTTGGGTGCGCACAAGGTACTTTTCCTATGCGGTACCTTGGGATTCTGTGACGTACCTGGTTTTAAGGCTGGATAAACCATTGTGTCTAATCGTACTAGTCCCATGATCAATGGCTAGTACACACAAGCACTTAATAACATCGACATACATTACGAGTTCTTTAATACACACCAAACCATTATGGTCTTAGCTTATACAAACTGGGAGTATTGGCCGAATTAAAGCAGCAGCGGAATTGAAATACGTGGTAGAATGCCCATCAATATGCCTACCCAACAGGCAACTGACTGGAAGAACAACGTCCTAGCTCTCGTAGTCACTGTCATCATCTTCGGAGAAGAATTCTTTTTCGCCTGGCCATATCAACAAGCCAGGTGAGTACATTGAATGTACTCGCAAGCAATCCCCACAGGAGAGTAATACGGCTACATATATCATACAGGGTTTAACTCAAGGGAATAGCTCTAACCTAGGTCATATGTTGTGCGAAAAGTAAGTTTTCAATTTAAATACAAATAATAGATTCAAAGGCATGTTTTAGAAATCAAAGGGTTTTCACACATTCTTGTCATCACATGAGGTAGTCTCCGCTACCTCTTTTCTCTACCTTGACCCGATAGCTCCGTCTATCGACGTCTAAGGTTCCCATTACCAGCCCGTACTACCCTCGGTAGCGCGGCTAACCCCATTCTCCTGCAATTCCTTGCCACCCGTAGCGTGGCCTAAATTGCTCTCTTGTGGACACGTCATGCCCACGTCTTTAATCCCTTTTGCCTAAGTTTTCTGCAAACAAAACTCAGTCTAACCAGTGTGTGGCCTAACCAGTTCTTGTCCATGACTGAGGATGCAGCTATTCGAATAGTTTTTAACACTCTGCAGAGGTTGTACGACTTTACCCACAAGATGTAAGTTCCCCTTGTTGTTGAGCGCTACGAATACACTTCACGGCAGGGTTATTATAACGAGACTTTTCACTCGCTTTCGTACTAGAGTTGGACCCGCTAGATAAGATCTACCCACTTCTTTGCTTGTGCCCGGACAGCCCGACACCACAACCTGAAGAAGTGGACTTATCTCTGTGTCGAACCTCTACCCACGTAATCCCGTGGAGATCCTCTAGGGATGCCAATCTACCTAGCACACTCTTCCTACTGTCCACGAGTCCAGACCCTAGTACTTACCGAGATAATAGGCCAAGTCCTTCCCATAAAAGGCCATGTGGACGTACTGTAAGGAACCTGGTCTGACGGCACTTTAGGTTCAGTCCTTGATTGATTCGAGCAAGACTCCATGTTCATCCCCAACAGCCAAGTCTCTACCGACTACTCTACTATTCCCCAACCAGCCCTTAGCGTTCTTACCCGAATCAAATCATTCTCCGCTTTTGTTTAGGGTTTTGAAAATAACCGCAATCTTTTGAACAATCACCCTGGAAGGCATCCGCCAGTCCGAGGGTTTTTAATTCCATATCCGCAAGTGTAGGTATACACCGATAGAAAACGATTTCTCTCTAAAGTAGGTCTAAGCATGGCTATTGCCTATCCTCCTAAATACCTTGCTGAACGTACGTTGATCAGCAATTAATACTAGGGTTACAAGGAAAAGTTTCATCGGGCCTGAGGTATATGCATCTACTAGGGGTAACTAAGTCTAGCATAAAATAACGGTGATATTCACATAGGATGCAAGGTTGCAAACAAGATAACTAAGTTTTTGCACATATGGGATTCAACATGATCAAAAGGGGGAAGAGGCTTGCCTGGCAGTCTTGTTCTTGTTCCTGATGTGGGGGTGAGTCTGGTTCCTCCAGACGCACGTGCCTCACTCCGTCAACTACACGTTAAAAGAAACATCGAATAAACAGCAAGGCGAGAAAAGTCCAAAAATAAAAATCCAAAAAGTACGCATGCTTAAAAGACGAGAGAATGGAAACGCTAGCGTTAAAGGGGTCGAGCTAGGGTTTTTGAGTCTTTGTCAAGTATACACTTCGGCTGGCTTTTAGGGTTTTGGGGTGGCCTAGATGCCCTCATGGCCAATGCACTAGACATGGCCAGAAAGGTTATCTATAAGTTTCTGATCTTTGAATTAAAAGAGAAAAAGAATTTTTGAGCATTTGTAGCATGGAGTATTGATTTCCATGCATAAAGGAATTTCCTAGTTGATTAGTCTTTACTTCGAAATGCTTTGATCTTTCTGATGACGGAGTACTAATGGAACTCAATATACTTGGAAGTATCAAGAATTTCTTTGGTGCCATGGAATTAGTCATGTTCAGCATATGTAATATCCTAAGGAAAAAGGAAAACAAATCCTACCCTTAATCTTCTCTGTTATAACTGAATTGGTGATAATATTTGAAATTTTGCTTGAATCAATAGTTTAGAAATAATATAAGGATCCCAGAACCGGAAAGGCAAGTTGGAAAACCGGTTGGGAAAGGGGCGAACCGGCTGAACCGGTGGCTTCGGTTTATTTAAAGGGAAAGAATTGGAGTTCCTAGAAGGGAATGCGCCTTGTTACTAGCAGGAATACGCTTCTTCAAGCGGGAAAGCGGGGATTTCGAGGGGGGCACCACCATTAGGCCTGCTGATAGGCTCGGCCCGAGGTCCACAGGTCAGTGGCGGGCTTCTCCTTACCGTTTCAGAGAGATGGCCCAGCGGGTTGATTAGGCGAGTGCGTCTTGCCGCCCGGGGACAGAGCGGTGGTAGTGGCCACGGCGGTGCTCCGGCAGGTCTTTTGGGGATCTCGGCCACAGTGCACCACCGGAGAAATTTCTTGCAGGACTCGGCCTGGAGGAGAATGGGCGTCTGGCTGGTGTGGGTCAATTCGGTGGTGGAGCTCGGTGGTGAGGAATTTGGGGAAAACCGAGATAGGAAAAGTTGCACAAAAGGGAGGGAAGAGAACGAGGCTTGAGCTGAGGTCTACCGGTGCTCGACTTCTAAGGAGTTGAGGTGGTAGCTAATGAGGCCGAAGGGAAGGTCTTGAGATCCTCTTTTATAGGCAAGCGATGAGGGTGCTGCCACGGGTGCCACTGCGCCCGCGTGTGCCGGTGGAGATGAGGGTGCAGGGGTCGATTCGAGCAATACTATAGGTGTGGAGCTTGCGGGTGATGCGGTGGCAAACAGAGGCGCGTCAGGCGGCAAGGGAATCAGCGGGCGGCGCGGCTGTCAGCGGAGCGGCACTAATGCACTGTTGTGCCAGGGGATGTGACGGTGCGGGGCGTGGTGGGTTGCCGACGAGCGGCGCGTTGGGCGTGCCTATGCTCGAGGAGGGCAGGGGAGAACGTGTGGTGCAACGCGGCGCGTGGGGCGTGCTTTGACGACGAGCGGCGCAGGTGACAGGCGATGGCCGGCGCGGCTTGCCACTGTTGGCTTGGACTGTGGCTGGCCGGGGCGCGTCCAGAGCGGCATTGAGTGCCACAGGACATCCTGGTAGGGTATGCCACGCACCACTATGTCACTGGGACTTCTGGATACGTGTTCGAGGGAATAGAAAAATTTGGCACCGTCTAATAGTGTGCAAGTCAGATGTCTGCGCATGCCAATGTGTGGCTTGTGGTGTCAGTGGTTAGGGTTTGCATGGTAGGGGACAAGGTGTGCTTGGCTGGTGAGAGATATGAAGCAGGTGTGTTGATTTGACAGAAGAGAAGTTCCATAAATTAGTTTGGTGCCTTATCCTCTGAGTTCGCTCATCATTTCATGCGAAGGAATTGGTTTGGCCAAGGTGTTTGATACGAATTGCTCAACATTTCTGAACTGGACGTGCCCATGTTTTTGCATATTTGCACCTCTAGGGCTATGAGGTTCATTGTAGGATTTTATCGAAATTTTCTGAGATTTATTTCTATGAGTTGTAATTCAATGCGCGTTTCTGCCCTAATTTAATTATTTTCATCTCTGGATATTTTTGAACTGGGTATTCTTATTTTATGTTATATTTGAGTTGAGGATAATGTTAGGTTGTCCCACGAATTTTCTTAGAATTTTTGGGAAGGCCGAAGAGCTTTAGATCATGTGATTAGGGTTTCGGATGAAATTGGATTTAATAGGACACTAGGGTTCGGGGTGTAGTTTTAGGGTCTCAAGGTGTGGCAAGGTGGGGAGGGAATATGGGAGTTCTCGGAAATCCATCCGTCTTAGCTTGGGGCCAGTCGTTGGCAGGGTGTCGTCGGTACATCGACGTATATGGTATAGATGTCGCGTTAGCGTATGCGTCCGGGCTAGGTCTTGCGTATATATGTGGTGCGCGAGTGGCGGGTTCAAATATGCCGGGTCCACACATTCTTGTAAATGCCCTAACTACATGCAGTGTCATGCCGGCATGCAGGGTTTTGAAAATTAGGGTGTGACAGATTCCCATTCATTTTCGGAAGCTTGCAAACAAAGAATGGAAGGGGGTTGAGGACTGCTTTGAGAAGAAATTGAGTATGTGGAAGGGCCGCCATCTGTCAGTTGGGGGTAGACTTACTCTTATTAAAATGATGCTTAGTAGCTTTCCAATGTACATGATGTCGTTTTTTCCTGTCCCAAAAGGAGTCTTGAAAAGACTAGATTACTTCCGTTCTCGTTTTTTGTGGCAAAGTGATAACCATAAACGGAAGTACAGACTGACTAAGTGGAAAATAGTGTGCCGTTCCAAAGCGCAAGGTGGGTTAGTTATTCCAGATTTGCAGATAAAGAACATTTGCTTATTAAGTAAATGATTTTTTAATCTGATCAACGAAGAGGGGCTTTGGCAGGAGCTTATTCAAAAATAAATACCTATCCTCCAAAACCTTTGCCCAAGTTGAGGGTCGGCGGGGAGATTCCCCTTTTTGGTCCGGGCTCATGAAGATTAAATGCTTCTTCACTTGTTATGTCTCTTACCAGGTGGGTGATGGTGAGAAAATTAGTTTTTGGAACGACATCTGGTTGGGTGACCAACCTTTGTGCCAGTAGTATCCTGCTCTTTTTAACATTGTTCGGATAAGTAGGCATCAGTTGCCTCGGTCATGAGTATGCACTCTCCTAATTTACGATTCAGAAGAACAATTATGGGTCCGCATGCGAATTCTCTTAATAACTTAAGGATGCAGGTATCCACCATTGTCTTGCATGACTCAGGTGACCGGATTAGTTGGCGGTTGACTTCTAATCGGGTTTTTTTCTGTAAATTCGATGTATACAGTTCTATCTAATTGTAATGTCCGATTTAGGCATACGACTTTATGGCATTTGAAGCTACCTCTCAAGATCAAAGTTTTTCTATGGTACTTATGCCGAGGAGTCATCCTAACTAAAGACAACCTTCTAAAGAGATAGTGGAGAGGTAGCCCGCAATGTTCGTTCTGCTCAAAGGATGAGAGTATTAAACATTTATTTTTTGAGTGTGACTTAGCTCGTTTTGTTTGGCGGGTGGTTGAAATTGCCTTTGCGATATCTAAGCCTTATGATGTTTATCATATGATGGGAAACTGGCTTTCTGATGTTAATGCTCAGCTAGTACCTCTTATTCATGTAGGCGCGACCGCAATTCATGTTGGCGCGGCCGCACTTATTTGGTCTATTTGGTTATGCCGCAATGACATTGTTTTTGCTAAAAACAAATCTAACAATCCTTTGCAGGTTATGTTTATGGCTACCAATTGGTTGCGGTCGTGGGCCACCCTGCAATGTGGCTCGCGCCAAGAGGATATGCTAGCGGGATGCAGTCGGTTAGAGATCATCACACGGGAGCTTTTTACTCACCATGGCTGACGGTCTATTAATAGGCTGACTACTTGAGCCTTTGTAGTTTTTTAGTTGTTTTTCTTTGCTCCATGATTGTAACCCATTATCCGGAATCCTTGTTTATTTGTAAGTTTGTTTGCTCACACTTTGTATTGTTTGGCTATGTATATGTCAGTGCAGAAACCGAGAGAGTTTCTTCTTCCGTTATTAAAAAAAAACATTGCAGCATAAACAAATCGACATTCCTGTGCTGCAGGCGGTGGAGCGAGAGTGTTCAATGATATCAACCAAAGTTTGATCCTTACCATTGATAAGGTGTGTCTTGTTCAATAGCACTATATACGTGTGCAAATTTTCTTTTGAAAACCAGCAAAAGCTTTGCCGCGTATATTAATAAAGAAGATAGAGACAACAAAACTACAGGTCCCACGGGGCCATGTTCGGAGGGCAAAAGGACCTAGGTAGGTTCCAACCGAGGCTTGTGCCAGGTGCCTTGCACCGGCCAGACTCCAAGCTTCGCCTCCTCATTGATCTTTGCCATCAGAGCCGTTGGCATAGTGGATTTGTTCTGAAAGACTTTGGATACATGTGCACATTCGGTTCGAAAGCATGTCGCCATGTTATCTGAGGATTTACGAGATACTCCTCAAATTCTCTGGCTTGTTGCAGTGGACGTGTATGCATAGAATTAGTGGTGGCAATACTGCAGCAATAAAAAGACTAAGGAGTAGCGAGGCTAGACAGATCATTCCACCGAGGGTACTTTTAAATTCCAATGGTACTTTTAAATCCCAAGCATGAGTATAACCTTCAGATAGGTACAATACAATCTTGAGTTCTGCGGGTATGCATTGATCTCACGGTTATATGCAAAGTCAATTTCACAAAACTAAATATATAATGTCAAAACTATCGTAAAGTTATACATTCAAGCTTTCATTTCACAACACTACATATTGGACGCCAAATATTATAGAAAAAACTGCACTTGCCACATGAGCCACCTAGGCCCCTCCTGAAGGTTACCACGCACATAGTTAGAATGGTACGATGCTCACATGGCACATTCCTGCCTACACCAAAGGTTGGTCCGACCAGACTTGAGAGGTTGCACCATTTGGTGGATCCAAAAGACACCTCGTACGTCTCAGGTGATAGTGGGATGTACTTCTATGGTTACATGATCTAGCTTGACCTCAACGGGAGGTAAGCAGGCAGGTCTAGCTAGGTCTTGCCACGCAGGCAATACCTATGTCAGCCAACATGGAGGATGTGTGGGCATGTATTGTTTTCAACCGAGCGTTGTATCCACCAAGTACTGACCAGTGGAGCTCAATTGGCTACGACGGCCATTCCAGGTTTCCGGTAAAATCTTGCGTCCAGTACCTAGCTAGCTTTGTAAAATGAAAACTGCGAAATGTAGTTTTATAATAGTTTTGCATCATGTGTCTCCTACTTTCACGAAATTTACTCGTGTATCTATGCTTAGGGTAAATGTATGCGCTCACCCTTTGAGTATACGCTGGGTTTTCTTTTTTTGAAACTACGTAGAGAAAAATGGTGGATTATTAACGCGCAATGTAAAAAAAATTCACCGATCTGTGCGGTTCAAAGAAAAAAACAAAATCCGCCCATTTTATCGAATATTTTAGGCCCAATTGGACTGCGGGTGTTTGAGAGTGCCGGAACCGGTGTACCATCGCTGTTTTATTCCTATTTCGGCCGAGGCCCGGTGTTCAGAATGGCACAACCCTCCTCTATCCATGACTATAAATAAGCAGCTCCCCTGTCCTCCTGTACTTGTAAAACCTGTGTTCCCTGCCAACCGCTTCCCCCTGTTCCCACGCGCCAAAATATTCCCGAACGCCAAACCAAAGCATAACTCGACTCACATCAACGTGAAGGCAACAAGCACACAGCACAGCGTTAACAAAGTGACCCATGGACGTGACCATGGAGGATGTGGCAGGGGAGCTCGAGATCTCCGGCTGCAGCTCCACCGGAACCTCCCCGTCCTCCTCCTCCCTCCTCGACGACGACATGGGGCTGTACCTTTACGCCTGGAATGCGCTCTCCCCGGTCATCGACTGGGGCCCAATCTGCTCCGACGACAGCGACCAGGACCTGCACGGCCTGATTGAGTCCATGCTCTGCGACGACACGCTCATCGGCGCGGCCGGCGACCATGCGGCCATGTTCCCAGACGGCCCCTGCTACTCCAACGGCTCCAACCCGAGCAGCACCACCACAACGAACCCGGGCACGCCCATGTCCGACGACTCGCAGGACTGCCCCGAGAAGGGCCTCCGACTGCTTCACCTGCTCATGGCGGCCGCCGAGGCGCTCTCCGGCCCGCACAAGAGCCGGGAGCTAGCCCGGGTGATATTGGTTCGGCTCAAGGATATGGTGTCCAGCACCAGCGCAAACGCCAGCGCGTCCAACATGGAGCGCCTCGCCGCGCACTTCACCGACGCGCTCCAGGGGCTCCTCGACGGATCCCACCCCGTCGCCGGGGCCGGCAGGCAGGCTGCCGCGGCTACGTCCCACCACCGCCATAACACTGGCGACGTGCTGACGGCATTCCAGATGCTGCAGGACATGTCGCCGTACATGAAGTTCGGCCACTTCACCGCAAACCAGGCAATCCTCGAGGCAGTGGCCGGCGACCGGCGCGTCCACGTCGTTGACTACGACCTCGCCGAGGGCATTCAGTGGGCGTCCCTGATGCAGGCCATGACGTCGCGCCCTGACGGCGTGCCGGCCCCCCACCTGCGTATCACCGCCGTCACACGAGGCGGCGGGGCCGGCCCACGGGCAGTCCAGGAGGCAGGACGGCGCCTTGCAGCCTTCGCGTCGTCCATCGGGCAGCCCTTCTCGTTCGGACATTGCCGTCTGGACTCGGACGAGAGGTTCAGGCCGGCGACGGTCCGGATGGTCAAGGGGGAGACGCTCGTCGCCAACTGCATACTCCATCAAGCCGCGGCGACGACCACCATCAGACGCCCCACCGGCTCGGTGGCGTCGTTCTTGACCGGCATGGCCGCGCTTGGAGCCAAGGTGGTGACGGTGGTGGAGGAGGAAGGGGAAGCGGACAAGGACGAGGAGGAGGCCCCCGACTCCGCGGCTGGGGGCTTCGTGGGGCGGTTCATGGAGGAGCTGCACCGTTACTCGGCGGTGTGGGACTCGCTGGAGGCCGGGTTCCCGACGCAGAGCCGGGTGCGCGGCCTCGTGGAGCGGGTCATACTCGGGCCGAACATCGCCGGCGCCGTGAGCCGAGCGTACCGAGGGGTGGACGCCGACGGCGAAGGCAGAGGCGGGTGGGGGGCGTGGATGCGCGGGAGCGGGTTCAAGGCCGTGCCTCTGAGCTGCTTCAACCACAGCCAGGCCAGGCTGCTGCTCGGCCTCTTCAACGACGGCTACACGGTGGAGGAGACGAGACCGAACAAGATCGTGCTCGGCTGGAAGGCCCGGCGGCTGCTGTCGGCGTCCGTGTGGGCACCGCCGCCACTGTCGGTGCCATCGTCGCCGATGGACGGCGTGCTCCAGCCCATGGGGATGGCGCCGGCAAGCGGCGGCTTTGGCCGAACGGAGTTCGACTACATCGACTCGTTCCTCGTAGAGCCTGCTTACGCGCTAGTCTGAACTCCACAAGCAGGTTTGCTTGACCGGTCGTAGTTGGTCGAGTCAGCTTTAGCTCGGGTGTCGTTGAATCAGATGTAAAAAGTCAAGTGAGCTTTAGCTCGGGTGTTCAGTAAACTGTCAATTGCAAGACGTTGAGAGTTGCTAACTCTAATGCTCACTCTACTTCTGGTGATTGGCTTATGATGTAGAAAGTTACGAGGTAACATAAGACGGTACATGTACAGTACAAGTCGATTGTGATATGTGATCCGAATATTACACGCTGGCAGATGCGAGTCTGAGCATCCTCTTCGGATATTTTATTATCCGGCGGAGCCCATGAATATAGGAAATTGGTATGCTTGCACAACCATATGGATCAACACCCGAGATAACAGTAATTAAGCCTCCGCTTGCAGTTGTAGGTCACCCCGCATGCATCACGCAAGCTGCAGGTTAGCCGTCGATCTGCACGGCGCCATGGTCACAACAATTTATGCCGGCTGCGGAGCTTGGACTCAAGATTCATGAAAAAGGCGATCTGGCAGATGCCATTTTGAAGCTTAATCACTAAAACATCTAAATTCTACTACTAATCTTAGTGATTAAGCTTACCTTCGCCTTAATTAGTGAAATGGTGGATGCATTACACACTACTAATCACCGGAGTCTGCAAATATTGGGGTTGCCAAGATACATATTGCCCCATAGAAGCTCCGCCATATCAAGGTTACCCACACTCTAGGGGCTGTTATTATCAAGGTTACCCACACTGAAACTCCGCACGTGGTTTTCTTAGGCACGTCATCTCCACACAAGTCTCATGGTCACGAAGATTGACTTCGACTTAAGAATATACTATTATATATCAGCCAGCTTATAAATAACAAAACCGATTTTGTTATAGTTTGACGGAGTATAAACATGTCCGGCGGCCTACTTGTTGGCCTGCAGGCCAATTTGCTTACAATGACAACCACTGATGCATTTTAAATACGACTATAATAATATGTCGAAATTCAAGACTTAGCCTTCTCTACCTCTTGTAATGGCCTTCTCTACCTTCATGTGGCTCCTGTTGCAAAAGAAGGTTCCCACTGCTGACAAGCTCATCAAAAGAGGATGGCCCAACAACAAGACTTGTTTTTTGGTGATTAGGCTGATGAGACAACGTCGCATATCATCCTGGAGTGCCCTTTGCGAAGGAAGTCAGGTAGCGGTGTTGTGATGATGTTCATGGCTGCTGGTGATCTCTCCTCTTGGTGGCAATCCTTCGTCCAGTCTGGGGGCAGGTAGCGCAAGGGTAAGACATCGGCAACTAATTATGTATGGAGCCTGGAAAATTTGGAAGGCCCGGAACAGAATGGTTTTTAATCATGTTACTATTCAGGCTAGCGAGGTGGTGGTAACATTGGCCAATTCACAATAGCTACGGGTGAATTGCACGCGGGGGAGTAGGGTTTTGGCTCTTTTTTACGGCCGGTGACCTTTCGCTATGACTTTTGTCCTGTGATTAAAGCTCACTTTGGTTAGTGAATTATGTAATGTTAAACTTATTTTATAATCGGTTATAAAAATATAGATATAAAAGTAAAAAAAAGTTAAATACATAGTAAAATTGATAAAAACTAATTGAATAAATGAGATTATTATAATCCATTGTAATATCAAATAGAGACTAAATGTTCGTGAACTCTCTCTCTCAAGAAGGGTGTGTAAACTCTTTTCTCGCTATAAAATTTGGACACTGCTCCTGCTCTCTCCTCGATAAAAACGTAATGGCATTTTCGCTGATAGTCCAGTTCAAGCCCATATGCCACTCGGCCACAGATCCTGAACATTGCAGGCCTAGCTAGCATTGTTGGGCCTTGCATTGGATGGGCATAACAGCATAAGCTCGTTATTCCGTTTCCTAGAAATGGACAGCCGACTGAAGATGGACATCTCAAACTACCAAGCCTTGTTTATAGACCTCTCAGAAAAACAAAAACAAAAACCTTGTTTATAGAAAGAAGCGGTAACCTGTTCAGCGTTACTCTATCTACATAGTCGGCAACTCGAGAGGAAAAAGGAAATCTAGCCACCAGGAAATCGTCAGAGGGAAATATCTCGATTATTTCGCAACCATTTTCTTCCCTCTCGTCTAACGTTTTCGTTAGTATTGAACGGAGGAGGAACCAGTTAATTCCAAGAGAAATTTTAATTTTATATTTTCTTTCTTCTTTTCCTATATCAAGTTGTCCAGTTTTATTCATCTCTGGCAAATTATTTGTCAGGTTTTATTTACCGATGGATTTTACGGTACTCACTCACCTAGACGATAACACCGAGGCCTACGCTAGAGATCAATATATTGTTAAGTTTGGTACAATCTCACCTGGTTTTATTCCGACGAACAACACTGCTATCTAGATGGAGGCTCTATATTTCAAGTAAATAATTGATGCTCATATATGTACTCGTGCTTCTATCCATAGGTACCAATATAGATAAATTGACATTGTAAAGACGGAACAGATTCCTCCGAGCACGTGGCTCGACCTTAATCAGAAATGTCGTTGCATTACTCTGATCGGTGTTTCATTTGGTTGCTACTTGCTAACATGTCAAACTATCACCGTCACTGGTGGGAAAAGAAATTCCCCCGAGTAAAGGTCAGAGTAAACCAATGCGAGGCATCACAGGATCCACACCCGGTTGTATCATGTATGTACGATGCACGCAGGCGTTGCAAGTAGGAGTATACGGGTGTACCGCGGCATATTCTCTACCGTCGATCACAAATCCTGGCGTCCACCTTGCGTCGCACGTCCTTTTCTCTAGCGCTGGGGTCCTGGCCGTTGCGCGCGGCGACACCATCCCACCCCATCCGCACCCAAATCTCGCGTCGGCGTCCCAAAGGGAAAAGGCAGCCGCCGCGCGCAGCACACCGCAAGCGTCACGGTCCACACGCCACTTCCGCCAGCCGCCGTGCGCGCGGTGTGGGAGAGGAGGGGTCAGGGGAGTCTGCCTCAGCTCGCGACGCAGAAGAAGGCCGGAGACCTGCGGCCTTCGCACAAACCCCCCTCGCCCTCTTCCCCCCGTACCATGCTCGTCTCCGCCCGCGATTACCATGGCGAGCCGCGACAAGGTTGGCTGCTCCCCGAACACGCTGCCCCTCGACCGCCTCCTTGCCTCGCTCGCCGCCAACGCGGAGCAACTCGGGAGGAGGTGGGAGATCGCCGTCCGCGACCGAAAGGGGAAGGGGGGCAGAGCGGCGGGCGGGACGATGGAGGAGGAGGAGGTGGATATGGCGGTCAAGCTGCACACGCCGCTGTTCTACGCGACCTGCGCCCTCGGCGGTGTTCTCAGCACCGGCCTCACCCACCTCGCAGTCACGCCGCTTGACCTCGTCAAGTGCAATATGCAGGTCTTTGAGGCTCCCTTGTTGGCTTGTTGCTGTGTCCAAATTCGTTGCTTCCCCTAATGGCTAATGGAATTGCTTGCCTCAATGTCCGTTCTTGCAGGTTGACCCTAGTAAGTACAGGGACATCTCATCTGGCTTTGGTGTCTTACTCCAAGAACAAGGTCTTGGTGGTTTCTTCAAAGGCTGGATGGCAACGTTGGTTGGGTATAGCAGCCAGGGGGCGTGCAAGTTTGGGTTTTACGAGTTTTTCAAGAAGTGCTACTCGGACATTGCTGGCCCCGAGAATGCTGAAAAGTTGAAGACCGTCATCTACCTTGCCGCATCGGCGTCGGCTGAGGTAATTGCAGATGTAGCTCTCTGCCCCATGGAAGCCGTGAAGGTTCGAATCCAGACACAGCCAGGATTTGCTCGGTGCCTGACTGATGGGCTTCCGAAGCTTGTCCAGTCCGAAGGCACCTTTGGGTATAAATACTTCATGTCTTGTATGGATTATGTTATGATCAGTTCCATTCAAGGTATTGTAACGCTCTGTGCAAATTTCAGGCTTTACAAAGGATTACTTCCTCTTTGGGGCCGCCAAATTCCTTGTAAGTCAAATTCGTTGTCAGTTATATTTTCCTTTTATATTTGCATGCCAAGGATTGAATAGTACATGCTGATGGGCCAAACAATAGTGTTAGTGCCGAATATTTGATGGCAGAACCTTCTATTAGCTCTTGCTCAGATAAAAAATATATGTTAGAGCTAGATTCTTGAGTGTGTTAAAGGCTTGAAATTCCATGTGGACATGGAGCTGAGGCTGCCATTATTCCCGAATTCCCATGAAATTTAATGAGCCATTTATTGCTGCTGATTTTCTAGAGATTAAGCAATCTAGAAGTTTGATCGCTACCTAAGATCTGTAATTTAGACCTAGTTTGCAGCCCTTGCTCCAGCATGAAAAGCCTACTTGATTTTATTTCCTTCCTCTTATGTGAAAATACTGTGGAACATAATTACTGAATTATCATGGTAGCTACCATGAGGCAACCCAAGTTTGTATGATCTATCTACTTGATTGCATCCTGTGGTAGAATCCAGATCACCTATAGTTGTCACGACATGACTATTGTTGAAGATAAAAGCTATGTGGGAACACTTCAATTCCTTATGTGTTAGGTAAATTTGTTCGCTAATTGTTGGTCAATGTGCTATCCATAAAAAATATGAAAAGGATGGCAACAATTGCTGAATGACAAAAAGAAGATAACTGTTGAGTGCAGTGTTCATGGATGAATAACTTGACTGTTCAACAGGACTATGCAAGTATCTCTCTCCTCTAAGAGACTGTATAGCCAATGTAGTTATGTCAACACAGTTTGTGCAGCCATCTTATTCCCTTTTTACCTTCTTATGTTGAGGTGTGTACCCTAATTACCTTTTCCATTACCTTGCAGACACTATGATGAAATTTGCTTGCTTTGAGACCATTGTTGAGATGGTCTACAAGCATGCTGTCCCAAAACCAAAAGATCAATGCAGTAAGCCACTCCAGCTTGCAGTGAGCTTTGCAGGTGGATACATTGCTGGAGTCTTGTGTGCTGCTATCTCTCATCCTGCAGACAACCTGGTGTCTTTCCTCAACAATGCAAAGGGAGCCACTGTGGCAGATGTAAGCTGCAAGTCCTATCCCAATAAATAAATAAAAGGCTCATAAATGTTAACGATATGGCTTACATCCATCTTCCTGTCAGATGGTATTCAAGTATAGCATGAATAATTTTGTCGAATGATCATACTTACAGGCTGTAGCAACTCTCGGACTGTGGGGCCTTTTCACTCGTGGCCTTCCGCTACGTATTATTATGGTCGGTACTCTTACTGGAGCGCAATGGGCAACATACGACGCGTTTAAAGTCTTTGTTGGGCTGTAAGTAGTTCTTGCTGTGTATTACATGCATCTCTGTCATTATCGACAGTTTATGCCGCGATATCAAGTTGTCTCATGATTACTTGTGATTAATTTTCTAGACCAACATCTGGTGGAGTCATCCCTAGTTGTCATGCTGCCGCTGCTTTGCACCAAGTGGATCATGAAAAGCAGAACTGACCGCACTGGGATGGTTTTGTGCTGAGCTATCCGTAGATGGAGCAGATGTGTAGCCGGCACTCCAGCCGTCGCTCTGATTCTCGCGAGAACTCCAGCACAGGATGATGAAGTGTTAAATGAACGTTGTGACATTATTTCAGCCGGTAGGAAATTCTCTTTCAAGGGGCTTTTGTTGCTACCTCTTGAATATCGGAAAAGTGTAATGAACGCAGCAAAGCTTCAGAGATGTATCTGGCACATTGGCATACTGATCTGATGTATTTGGCACATGGCCTTCGCTGGCCTGGCCTGTCTGGCTGTCTGCGTTTATCACCGCCAGAACGGATGGTGCAGCCTGCATAATTGGAAGAGCGAAGCAGAAGAATTCAAAGAATTTTGAGCTTGTTTAAGTATCTCAAATGCAGCTAACATCACTGATCTAAAATGAGTATCTAGATGTATACTACTGTTTAAGTCATTAGTTCGTACACACTACAAAGTAAAAATGCCATGGTAAATGCAACTCACTGTTTAATAATAAAAAATGGCGCATACTTACATGAGTGGCAATTTTGAGCAACCAGGTTTAGGGGGTGTCTGATTGGGCTTTTCAGCAGCTTTTCACTAAAAAAAGTTGCAGCCCAACTAAACGGCCAGCTTTTTAGTAACTTTTACTAACGGTAGCTGTGGGCTTTGCAGTGCAAATTCAGCTATTTAGAAAAGCTAACTTGTGCTGAAACTTCAGTGCTCATTTTTCAAAATACTATAGATTATTTGGATCAACCAAAAGCCATATGTTCCCACAACCACAGCAACTTTTTCAGACAACCAGCCAACAGCAGCTTTGTCAACAGCCACAGCCCAACCAAACAGGCCCTTAGGCTTTGCAAGAGGTTACTGGTTCGATTTATATCACAAGGTGGGTTTGGTTTAAATTTTGCAATAAGTAGTGGGTTTCGCATACTTGTCTACATCGATAGAGGAAGACCACACTAATAGACCAAAATAACACTGCACAGATCAGCTGGCGTGTAACAAAAGCATTTTGGTGCGAGCAGCCTAACGAGCAAGGCTGGAACTTGGGAGAAGACATGGAACTCATAAAATCATAATTTGAACCAATTCAGCATACTTTGAACAGCATTCTGCTTACCAGCAATCCGACAAATCCACAATAGTAGATCCAAAGATGATAAGAACACATAAAACAGATAGACTGCTTTGCTTAAAAAGCACATTAAAATAATCCAACAAGCTTACAAAGTGACAGTACGGTCTCGGACAACAATGTAATGCATATGTCAACATAATGGTCTGGGTCAAAAAGGGTAATAAGGCAAAGCCACGCAAGTGTTTAATATTTGTAGCCTGATCTCGGTTGCTGGCACTCAGGTCACCTACTGCTGCGGCCCAGGAAAGCCTTGCATCAGAGGGCGCGGTGGGGGTGCTCCCGGAGTGAAGTTGGCCATTGCACCACCTGTAGGAGGTGGAGGTGGTATTGATCGTGGAGGACCATTTGCAACCGGAGGTGGAGGGGGTGGAGGTTGAAGACCCCCAACTGGTGGCGGCGGGATCCTAGGTGGCATTCCCATAGGTGCATTTGGTGGAGGGGGTGGCGGAGCCTGTGGCTGGGATGGTGGCCTTGGCGGAGCACCAGGAGGACCTCCTGTCCCATTTGGCACAGTCCCAGGAGCTGCTGGCTGTCTGTTAGCCTCCGGTGGTCTTGGCTTGAAGTATAGTTGCAGCTGTTGACCAAAAGAAAGTATAGGTTGTGAAACCAAGATTGCTTATAAAGCCAGCTAAATGAAACGGCAAAACCTGTATAGAAAAAACTCACAATGTATGACTTCTTGTCTGGATCCCAATACGAGAAGAACTTCTCTGCTGACTTGTCAATTTCTGTGCTTGGTATCTGCAAACAACAAACAGTGTTTAGTTACTATTAATTGGCCAGTGGGCCTGATGCCTTAACAGCAAAACTTTACTATAGACGAACCTTAAAGCCAATGATTTCGTAGGGCTCTGCTGCGAAAAGTAGATATTGATACCTCTTATCCCAAGATTGAACTTTCTGTACAAATAATAGTAGTGCATTAGCACATGGGAGAATACAACAGTAATGGGGAAAAAAAGACAACAAATATCAGGCCTGATCAAGCTCAGAGATCAGCTTTACCTGTTCATATGATGCCATGAAACGGTGCCTTGGCTTGCTATTTTCTTCGATTTCAGGGTACTCAATCTGAAAACAAAATGTCAAAAGTTATCACTCCAGTGTACAGAATTATTTCAATGTTCATAACAAAAGAAATTGATAAGGGAAATATTTTCATCCCCATCAATTTATGCTAAACTAGTGTTATTCAAACTATTCATCATTACTGTTATGAATATGCTAACTCTTCAATAAGCCTACTTTAGTTTCCTAAAAGCTGTCGTTTTGGACATGGTACAGTCAATCTTTTAAAACTTTGACTACTAATATCTTTAAGGATTTTTAGATTAGATACTAAAAAACCATATGCGTAAATTTGCCTCAGAAAGTGCTTTCAGAATATATAATTACAGTCGGTTTATAAATATGTTACAATAGATATTACTGGTCAAAGTTGTGTTTTGACGACCGTGTCAATGTCCAAAACGATAGCTTTTAGGGACCGGAGGGGGTATAAAGAATGTAACAGTATATGCAATAAACTTGAAGATGGAAAAGGCAACTAACTTAACTGGTATCACTATAAGATCCTTGGCATGTGTTATTCAGATGCCTACATGACATAACATGAAAAGAGAAATATGCAAAAATTATCTCTAGATAGGGCAGATTGGGAAGTAAACTAAATAGACCTGGATTTCACAATAATCATGAACAAAGTGCTGTATGGACTAACTTCAAGTGCTACACAAGTGCAAACACAATGAATACTAACCTCAAAAAGAAATGAGTGTTGCTTCGTGTCAGGATCATATTGTTTAGTTACCGTATACCCGGGTCTGCCAATCTTAACTGCACAGGGTAGATCGTTATGAGAATAGCTTCCAAGAAAATACAATTGTGTATAGAGAACAAGTTAAATAACTGTACTGCTACAAGGTAAGAAAATAAAGGGGTCTAAATAGCTTACAGACAATAAACTCAACTTCTTTACTGTTTGAACATTCCAGGAATTGTTAGAAATAATTTAAGCCTAACTTAATGATCACCCAAAATTATACTGCTGTCGAATTGTCTGTCCTGTTAAACACCCATTTGGAACCAGAAAATTGCTCTACAACAGGAAGTTACCAGAAGTATCCAAAGTTCCAAATATGCATGTTTACGCCCCAACTGGCCATTAGTAAAGTAACACTGAACGGCATAGCATGAGATATTTACATTGTCCATGGTGATTTGTGAACTGTGAAGGTATCCTCTTCTCTATCTAGATTTGGTGATACCCAGACCAATCTAAGATCTACTTTAGAAAACATTTAGCTAAAGGGAGCTCCTTAGCTAATCTAGGGGTCTTTGATGGGATATTTACTTCTCATTGTTGCCTCATTAATATGTCGGTATTACCCCTGATAGTGGAAAATGGACACTGTGTGTTAGAAGACTACATGGTCAGTCTTCATGGATTGATTAAAAGAAAGGTGGAAAATCTCCCAGCAAGAAACTTCAAGGAGGCAACACAGCATGATATAGCTGAGTAAATGTTGTTATAGTAAATAACTTAATAAAAGAGCAGCTGGTAAATTGTCTTAGTCCCTAATGGTAGAAAATTAATCCAAGACACATCTAAAACATATGTGACAAATAAAGATCAGGCTATTGTGGAGCTAATTTTCACATACTTAGTGTGGATTCCAATTATACACCCAAATATGTTCTACTTTGGTCGTCTTACTCTGATGCTGTTAAATGAGATAATCAGAAAAACTCAAAGTGCAGTACAAGTTGCAAGTTTATGGGGCAAAGCTTAACACTCTCCAGACCCACAGTGGTATGCATCCATAGTGCATGCAATCCATAATTAACAGGCTTGCATCATTGAATATCCAATGGAAATCATGGATCCACGCAAAGATGAAACTTGAAATTTCCACCAAAATATTCACAAGAACTAGCAATCCATTGATACAAGCATGAGATCACTGGAAGCATCAGATCCCGTAATAACAAAAAGTAAAGAGACCCGAGGTTCTATAGGTCATCCTCTAAGCACTCAGAACAAACCTAACGCAATAACAAACTGTTATCGATTTAAACAAACGTAGTCAAGCAGCTGCAGGACAAGAATAGCAGGACGTAGCTTGTGGAACCAGGCGAAGTCGCTGCAGATTAGCATTTGCAGCTTAATTCTAGGAAGCTGACTTTGGGGCAGGCGCCGGGGCGGGGGAGAGGGGAGTAGATTTTCACGCACCAGACCTGCGGGGCGCGAGCTTGCGCTTGTTGGGCTGGGGCTGCGCGGGCGCGTCCTTGGCCTCGCGGGCGGCGCGCTTGGCGAGGTTGGTCTGGTGCCGCTTCCCCTGCGTGTGCGCGAGGTAGTTCCCCTCGTTGTTGTGCAGCGTCAGGCACAGCTTGCACTCGTAGCTGGGCACACAAAAACAGAGCGGAGTCAGCGGGCAGAGCGGCGCGAAATCGAGAGGCAGGGCGAGCCCGAAGAATCTAGGGTTTTGCGGGGGGAGTACCTGCCGAGGTGGTTGCGCATGAAGTAGGGGTCCTTGGCGAGGTCGATGGTCTCGAGGGCGAGGCGGCGGAGGCGCTCCCGCCGGTCGATGGCCTCATTCTGGGCGGAGGCGGCGCCGCCGCTGCCGGGCTTCGAGCCCCACTCGCGATCCATGGCGTCCGCTGGCTTGGTCGCCTCTCGGGTGTCGAGTCGCCACCCTCTGTTTTCTGTTCGATAATATTTGGTGCGGCTCTGGTCGGTTTCACTACGAAGTCGGCTCTTATCGGCCCAAGCCCAGGCAACCGACCCGTAGCAACAAGTCCTTTGCGGAGTCCGCCCTGATGCGTGTTGCGAGCGTAGTACGGCATCCTGTTTGGCTGGGCTTCTCCTGGGCTTTTCCCTGAAGAAAAGCACAAGCCCAAACTGAAAACAAGCTAGGTCTACTTTACACATTTCAAACTTCATACACATCTGACAGCCTAGAAAAACAGGTAGCCTTCTCTCAAACAGAAAAAAAGTAAGCCAAGCCAGGGCAGCCAGCTAACTGTTGCTTCTTGAAGAGCCACAGCTAGCAAGTGCTACATCTGAAAAAACTACAGCTTGTATTGAATCGCCGCGTTGACACCCACATAGACATTTGTTAGAAAGTTGTTTGACCCCTAGGAGGAAAACAACATCAACTTGAAGTGAAGCGTAGACAGTAAAGAATTCACCATCAAATTCACAAACACAATTCCGAACAGACCAGAAACTGATACACATTTGTTGCTAATAAAAACCAGCAAATACTGCACGCTGCCGCTAGTCCAAGGGGTAGGAGAGCGTGGCGATATGATTATGTGCAACGGTACCGATCCACAGCCTCCGCTCCACCTCCCTCACCTCGCTCACCAGCTTCATCACCTCCCCGCTCCGGTCCTCGAGCACCTCGACGATGTTCCCTTCACCGTCGAGGAGCGCGAGTACGGTGTACATCCTCATGCTCACAATCTTCCCGAGCGCCTTCATCGTCAGCGGGATCTTGAAGTATGCGGTCCGCAGCCACGGCCGCTGGGCGAACACCTCCTGCGACGGCGTCCGGCAGCAGTCGATCGCCACCCAGAACTGCCCCTTGCTGTTCAGCCGCACGTTGTCGGGGAACCCCGGCAGGTTTGCGAAGACCTCCACTTGGCCTGCTCTTGGACCTTCCAGCCAGTACCTCATTATCCTAGGGTGATGCGTGTGATATTTAATGCGAGCCGTTACCAGTTTCCTGAATTTCTGGTTAATCTTCGATCTGGATCGTGTTGAAATCGTGAGACTGTTTTTTACCTGCAGTTTGTTGTCTCGGAGAATAGGAGAAATTGCTGGTCCTGTGAAATCTGCACGCCATTTGGGAAGACCAGCCCCTTCAGCACGACATGAACAGCACGAGTTTCTGGGTCGTATCTCAGTAGCCTCCCCGTGCCTTCTCCTTCTGGCAAAATGTTCAGATGGTCCCTGCATGATTAATCATAGTCAACCACCGATCTTAAGAAGGAAAAAAAATCTGAAGTCCATAGTCGGCTAAGGAGAGCAGTACTCTGCTCACTTTCTGCTGTATCTCATGCTCGTGTCGGTGAAGAATATCGAGCCGTTCCTGTGGATGTCAAGGTCGTTTGCGAACTGGATCGGGTTCCCGCCTGCTTCCCTCGCGAGGGAGGTTGCCACGCCGCCGCTTTGGCCGACGGCCATGAGCCCGTAGTACGCATCGGCGATGAAGAGCTCGCCGGTCTCCCTGTGAAACCTCAACCCAAGAGGCCGGCCACACCACTGCTCATTCTCGTGCTGCTTTTTCGTCGTCGACTCCACTCCTTTAGCACAAACCTTCTCCGACCTTCCACAAGGAAGAACAAATTGCACACGCTGTGGAGTTAGTCTGACGTATGGTCTGCTAGAACAACCTTTTGTTCCTTTTTTTGAAAATACGGCAAGAACAATCTTCGGGCGTGCTTGATTACCAGTTAGGATTCATGACAGCGAACGTCTCCCATCCGGTCTTCTCCCCCATCCACCGGACGACGCGGCCGTCGGCAAGCCCCGCGTACGGGCCGCGACCCTGGCTGTCGAACTCGATCGACTCCGGCCCGAACACCTCCTCGACGAACTCAAGCCTGCCGAGCCTGAGCCGGCTGCCGTTGTCCCTCGGCCAGCGCTCCATGACCTCCCTGTACGGCGCGAGCTCGTGCTTCACCGGCCGGTAGTCGACCCCGGCCAGCGGGCCGAGGTGGAACGGGTCCGTGACGATCAAGGCCAGCGCCAGCGCCGCGAAGAAGAGGTGCGGGTACTGCACGATGCCATCACGTCCTCCCTGCCTCTGCCGCTTCTTCTCTTCCATGGAGGGCAGGCCAGGCAGAGGTTTCGGTTTGTGTGCAGAGGAATAAGTGCGGGAGAAGGTGATCTTAAATTCTTAATGGATTTGCTCCGAAAACACATTCCGATATGCAGGGGAATTGCATGGGTCAGTGGAGTAGTTCGGAAGTAGGTGCATTTTGGTTTCAGAATAGCTAAGGAATCTGGTATTTTTCGATTCTGGGAGTCGCATGTTTTCATTGCCTGACAGTGCAGCAAGATGTGCAGGTCAACAAGCATAAATTTGATGCGTGAGGATACTGAACCTAGCTTGGCGATTTTAGCATGACCAATGATAGTCAACTAGTTGGCACACAGAATGATAATGAGAGATAACTAGGAACACAACCCGGGACATCTCACCTTGTGGAAAACAATCATACGACTTAGGGGTGAAATTGAAACAGATACAAACATATACCAGGCCCATGTCAACTCAAAAGGAATTTAAGTGAGCTAAAGGTCAGGTATTCTAAAATTCAAACACAAATAGTTACATCCTTTTTCATAAATAAAATTGGCCATTTCAATCTTCTTCTTAACTTTTAAGATAATATCCGAGCACGTAGCAAATACATGGAAGATAGATAGCAGTATGTATTTGTGAATAACCTTGCTACAGATCGCTGTATCATATATGTAAACAGCCTCTGGCTGAAGGCGTGAGTGATTTTGTCAGACACATGCGAGCACCCTTTGACCTTGTTAACCTCTGCAGTATTAAGGAGCATCAGTTGTATATTTTTTGAGGTTGGACATTGTTATTTTATCACACAGATGAGTTGATGAAGAAATCAGTTAATTAAATGGTACTTGCTTACTTGAGGAGGTATGAGGTAACTTCTCTCTTTTGTTTATCACACCTTACGAAAAGAAAGAAAGCAACTAACGTTGAGCTCATAATATTGCTTGATCATCAGAAATTGCAGAAATGGTCTGCACAATTGGTATTAACTGTTGATTACTCGCATACAAAATATGTCTTGTATCATCATCTGAAGTTAGTTACCAATGAATAATGCCACCATCAACTATTTCTACGATAGTATTGTTGATAAAAAAAAGCAGACATAACCAAACTGTTGTTTAACTTGTAGTTACAACCCAAGCTTAAAAAGAGAGTAGGACTAACTAATGTATGAAATAAACTGTAAACACATTAAGAAACCAATCGGTGCCATACATGGCATTGGTATATGGGCAAGGTTTTAAACTTAGAGGTTCAGGTGATCAATGCAGGGGAGTAGATTTAGTGCACTAACATCAAAATGTGAGAAAGCCAATTGGTGCCATACATGGAATTGGTAGGTGGGCGAGGTTTTAGACTCAAGAGGTTCAGGTGGTCAATGCAGGGGAGTAGATTTAGTGCACTAACAGATAGAAGAAATTCAATTGATCAACTTGAACTGAAGGAAGCCAGCTATTCTTATAGTATTAATTGGAACATAAAAACCCATGTTGCGATATTTTCTAAGCTTTCTTTATATAATTAAAGTCCATGAAAAGCGAAAGAATGGTTTATGCCTGCTAGCCTTACCTCTACATTTTTCATTAAATTGTGAGATCACAAAGATGTTTCAAGCTACAAATACTGTATTTCTGTAACAGCTTCTTCAAGAATGCTAAGATATAATCCGAGCATCGAACCTCTAGAACTAATGTTTCAAGAATAGTAAGGTACTTCACAGCTCTGTCGACACTAAATCCATTATTGAACTTACGGCTAATATCCATCTCACGGGAATCAACAAATTGCCACGGTACGTAGATAGACAATCTCTGAATTGTCGGTTGAGGCAAAACAGAGAAAATATTCGGTCATTAATCATCTTAGATGATGGTGCTTTTGTCAAACCGATGCCATATGCTACTGCTATAAGTTGTGGCAGAGGATGAAAAAGATGATTATTAATTAGTGATAACAAAACGGGGGACCATAGATCAGGGTAAATGTCTTGCTCAGCTCCTGATAACAATTCATACCGCATGAACATGTTCTAATTTCTTTGTTTTATCAGTTTATAGTTCATTAGTTTGCCTATAGGAGGTTTTGGCCTAGCTAGTACTGTAACAGAAGATGATTTAATTTATATCCCCCACATCACCTGCTCAATGACACTCCACTACATTAACTTGAAGATTTGGGCCATATGACTGATAAAACTGACAAGGCGTACAATCGATACAAGCATGAACTAATCAGCACCCAACGAATCTGAACAAACTAATGCACGCACAACACAAAATGCAATGTAATTCCAGCATCCAGCTCTCCGTGATCATCATCTATCAGCAATGCTTTGCTTGGGATCCATCTGGGTCATGCACGCGTAGCCCTGCAGCTTCTCGTTAAACAGCATGACGGGGTCCTTCTCCCAGAGCACGCCGTTGCCGTTGTATGCGTCCCTGAGGAACACGGCCCAGTTCATCTCCATGCTGGTGAGGTAGAAGGTGCGGCTCTGCCTCCGCGGCGGCTCGTACCTGTGTCACGTGAGCCCGAGCTCCTCCTTGAACTCGTATATGTGGTGGATCATCCCGCGCTTCTCCAGCGTCAGGCTTAGGAACTCGTGTACCACCCCGACGCGGTACTTCTCTGCCTCCGGCGTCCAGAGCCTCAGCAGCGCGCGCTTGGTGTAGGGCGAGACCAGCTGGAACGTGGTGGCCGCGTCCTCCGCGTCGAGGGGGATGGAGCGGCGGTGCGGGTAGGAGAAGCGGAACGTGCGCCGGACACAGCGCTCGTCCACGATGAAGTCGTGCTCTAGGGGCTGACAACGAGCGCGGCGTCCCAGTGAGCCAGCTCGAGGACGTGGAGGCCGTTGGGGTCCACAACGACGCGGAAGTCGTCGAGGAAGCAGTAGACGCGGTCCCCGAGCATGAGGAGCTTCTGGACGGCCTGCACCCGCGTAGGGAGGAGCTCGTCGTGGATGCAGCGCTCCTCCTCGAGGAGCGAGCACATGAGCAGCGTGAGTGCGAGGTGTGGGACGGAGCACACGGTCGGGAGGTGGAAGAGCAGCGGATGGCGGGCGGTGGCGTGTGAGAGGCTACGGCTGCGGGGAAGCCGAGCTCACGGTACAGCTTGCTGGCCTCGGAGAGAGGGATGTGGTGCGGGGGCGGGAGGGAGGCCAGGAAAGAGGGTTGGGGTTAAAGGCGAGGACAGAGAGGAGGAGGTGATGGAGTGGCGGCGGTGAGGAGGATGCAGGATGGGAAGGGAAAGTGATGGTGCTGAGCAAGGGAAAGAAGGGATGGGGAGGGAGGTGACCTTAGATGATTCTTTGAGGAGAGGAGCTAGATGAAATTTCGTGTCCGGGAGATCTAACGGCTTCTTGTCAGCGATGCTGCCATGATGAGCGTACCAGGCGCTGAGGTGACGCACAAAGAGAAGGAAGCAGAGAAGTCGGTGTGTGGGTGAAGCTGTTTTGTAATGCAAGCGTCAGGTGCAGAGTTCCGTGTGTGTGTGTTAAGTTGTTTTGTAACCTGGGCCGTGGGCTGAATAGTTGTAACTCTGTGTGTGTGGACTCAGAGCCGGTCCGTGGTGGCGTAGGCGTCGAGCGGAGGCGCGGCTCAAGTGGATGTGGGAATTGTTGTTTTTGGGTTATCGAAGAAATAGACACAAAAAATCTGTCATCCCAGTCTTCTGTTCTTCCCCGTCTCCTGCTCTTCTCTAATTTCCCCAATCCCAACTGCTGTGATTTGCCTATGAACCCTTTGGGTCATTACATTCTAGTATCAGAGCCGGTAACCTCGAGTTCGTCCCGGTAACATCGACTAGCCGGTTGGGAATTGCTTCGGCGAATCCCTGTAAATCCCAGGTTAGCGTTCGGGTGTTCAAGAGGAAGCAGCAACGGCTCCACGAAATCCCAGTGCGCAGACTCGCCAAGTGCTTGCCGCGATGGAGGAGTTAAAGGAGACAATGATGAGTGAGTTCGCGATGCTCCGCACCACAATGGACGAGAAATTCACTCAACAAGTTGAGCGATTGGACAACGTGCAGATGAAGGTTGACATGGCCTGCAGCTCCATCGGCAAGCTCGAGCAAGAGCAAGTCCAGATGGCGCGTACGCTGAAGGCGGCGCCACCAACCGAAAGGGCCCCGGTGAGCGCGGCGGCATCCCGGCCGGCCGACGGACTCATCGGTCCGGGTCCTCCTCCACACCAGCAGATTGGCCTGCCTACGCCACCGATTCCACCCCCACCGCTCCAGTCAGCAACACCACAGACAGGGGTAACACAACTTGCCCATATTTTTCTAGATGAGGAAGCGCATCACAGTAGACCTGTAGAACTGGATGGGGTTAAGCGCTCATGGATGCCAAAGATGGAATTAACTAAATGTGATGGTATGGATGTGAGAATTTGGTTAGATAATTGTGAAGCATTTTTTTCACTATACCAAATTCCAGAGCATTTCAAAGTCACTTCAGCTACTCTGCATTTAGTGGAGAGTGCAACATACTGGTACCAAGCATATAAAATGGACCATGGTATTCTGTCATGGGAGAATTTCAAATTCGCCATCCTAGCTGAATTTGATGTTAATGTGCATCCCAAGAAGATGAGAGAATTACTACTATTAAAGCAACAAGGCTCAGTGGTGGAATATACAAAAGCTTTTCATCAGTTGGTGTATGGGGTGAAGCTATATGACAGAACAATGAGCTCCATTTTTCTGGTTACTCAGTACATGTTGGGGCTGAAAGAAGAACTTAAAGCAGCAGTGGAGATTCAATTACCGGCAACAGTGCAGCAGACAGCCACTTATGCTGTGGTACAGGAGGCTATCTTGGAAAGACAACGTACCAGTTAGCCAAGGGGTGGATACCAACGTGCAACACCAGCAAAGGGGGAGTATGGGCAAAAACAGACCACTCCTGCCGCTGACTTCTAGAAGGCAAAGCAACTCAAAGAGTACAGAAAAACTCATGGCCTCTGTTATAGCTGTGGCGAGAAATTTGCTCCCGGACATGTGTGCACCAGCAGAACCCAAGCACAGGTTAAGGCAATCGAGAGGGACACTCATGATGAATTACTGTCAGATGAAGTTTTGGATGCCATTGCAATAGAAGAAAATCTAGAAGCCTCAATTGCCTTCATTTCAGTGAATGCGCTTTCGGGAAAACCACATCCCAGAACTATCAGACTGCGAGCATTAGTGGGCAAACAGATCATGTTGTTATTATTGGACTCGGGCAGCTCACATAGCTTTGTGGATAGTGCACTGGCCACCAAACTCCAGAGTACCTGCACCACCATGCCGCACCCATGGCAAGTTAAAGTAGCTAATGGAGAGAAGATGTTATGTACTGAAGAAGTACAAGGCATTACCTGGTGGCTCCAAGGACACACGTTTACTTATGACATGAAGGTGTTAGAATTGGGGGGATACGATGCAATATTGGGAATGGATTGGCTTGAGCAGTGGGGTCCAATGTTGTGTCACTGGGCGGATAAATGGATTGAATTCAACAAAGACGGTAAAGTTGTTAAACTCCAAGGGCTATTAGACACTCAACCAGCTAGTCTCACTGAAATGTCAGCAGCACAGCTCCTGAAATCTCAAAAAGGCAATGATGTGTGGGCAACTGCAATACTGGAAAGATCCTTCCAAGGGCCTATAGAAGTGGTGCCATCATGTGTTCACCACATCTTACGCAAGTATAATGATGTCTTTCAGGAGCCAAAGACGCTGCCACCACACAGGACATTCGACCATGCTAGCTCCCTCATCCCTGAAGCCGTGCCCGTGAATTCGAGACCATACCGTTATTCTCCCCTGCAGAAGGATGAGATAGAACGTCAAGTGCAGGAAATGTTACAGGCAGGTATTATCACACCAAGCATGTCCCCATTTGCATCACCGGTATTATTAGTGAAGAAGAAAGATGGGACATGGCGGTTTTGTGTGGACTACCGTCGCCTTAACGCCCTCACTATAAAGAACAAATTTCCGATGCCCGTGGTCGATGAGTTGCTCGATGAGCTAGGAGGCACGCAGTGGTTTTCTAAACTCGACCTCCGCGTAGGATATCATCAGATAAGGATGGTGGAAGAGGATGAATACAAAACTGCATTTAAAACACATCAGGGTCAGTACCAATTCAGAGTTATGCCATTTGGCCTCACAAATGCACTATCAACGTTCCAATGCTTGATGAACTCAGTATTTGCTCAATATACAAGGAAATTTGTTTTAGTATTCATGGATGACATATTAGTTTATAGCAAGACCTTGGAAGAACACATACATCACTTGCAGATGGTCTTTGAGGTCTTACGCCACCATCAACTCTATGCCAAGCGGAGCAAATGCTCATTTGCCCAACAACAACTCGAATATCTTGGTCATATCATTTCCAGCAAAGGAGTCGCCACTGACAAAGAGAAAACACAAGCAATGTTACAATGGCCAGTACCAACCAATTTCACAGAGTTGAGGGGTTTTCTGGGATTGACCGGCTACTATAGAAAATTTGTGCAACATTACGGTATAATGGCTAAACCATTGACGAGACTTCTGCAGCAGAAGAATTTTGAGTGGACAGCCGATGCTCAGATTGCATTTGATAAGCTAAAAACTGCAATGAGCACCACTCCAGTATTAATGTTGCCTGATTTTTCCCAACAATTCTGTGTAGAAACAGATGCATGTGCGACCGGCATTGGTGCAGTTCTTACTCAACAAGGCCACCCTGTGGCATATTTCAGCAAAGCTCTAAGCGTCAACAATCAAAAACTTTCGATCTATGAGAAGGAATTTTTAGCCATCATTATGGCTATCGAGAAGTGGAGACCCTATTTGTGCCGCTGACTGTTTCTTATTAAGACCGATCACAAAAGCCTCTGCAATTTAGAAAATCAAACTCTGCGTTCTGAGTTACAACGCAAAGCAATGACAAAGCTGGTAGGCCTTCAGTTCAAGTTTCAATATAAGAAGGGCATTGAGAATATTGTTGCTGATGCCCTGTCCAGAGTGGGACATTTACTTACTACCCAGTCGGTTTCCACATCTCAACCACTTTGGGTACAAGAGATATTAAACTCTTACACAGTCGACACTGAAGCTCAAAAGTTGCTTACACAGCTGGCAGTAACATCGCCGAATGAGGCGGGGCACACTCTTCAAGAGGGCTTAATTCGGAGGTATGGTAAAATTTGGGTCGGTGCCAATGCAGGGCTGCAAACCAGACTTATCCAGGTGTTCCATTCCTCACCTATGGGAGGACATTCGGGGGTGCAGGCTACTTACCAACGAATCAAGCAGCACTTCACTTGGGTTGCCATGAAGAAAGATGTGGAGAATTTCGTTGCTCAGTGCCAGACCTGTCAACAAGCAAAGCACGAACACTACAAATACCCAGGTTTGCTTTCTCCATTACCAATTCCACAAGGCCCATGGGAGGACATTAGCATGGATTTTATTGAGGGTTTACCAAAGTCACAGCGCTATTCAGTGATCATGGTAGTGATCGATAGATACACCAAGTATAGTCATTTCTTGCCATTGAAACACCCTTTTACTGCTGCTGGCGTAGCTCATGTCTACCTCACAAACATTGTCAAATTACATGGAATCCCTAAAACCATTACGTCTGATCGAGATAAAATATTTACGAGTACCTTCTGGAAAGATCTCTTTCACACTTGGAACACACAGTTACAGATGTCCACTGCTTATCACCCACAGATAGATGGCCAGACTGAGCGAGTTAATCAGTGCCTCGAGATGTACTTAAGATGTGCTGTACATGATTCTCCTAAGCAGTGGGTAAATTGGCTCTCGCTAGCTGAATTCTGGTTTAATACATCTTATCATTCATCCTTGGGAAGCACACCTTTCAAGGCTCTTTACGGACATGAACCACATTATGAACAGTTTCCCCATAAGCATCATCTGGACAACAAAACTTTAGAAGATTGGCTATCTGAGAGACACCAATACTCCGAAATATTGCAGGAACACCTAGCACGAGCGCAACTCAAGATCAAGCAATATGCAGACCGGAACAGAACAGCAAGGGAGTTTCCAGTTGGAGATTCAGTGTTCTTAAAACTGCAACCATATGCTCAAAGTTCACTGGTGAACAGGCCGTGCCCAAAGTTAGCAATGAAATACTATGGCCCCTTTACAATCCTGGAAAAAATTGGTCCAGCAGCTTACCGACTTCAGCTACCAGAGTCAAGTATGATACACCCGGTTTTCCATGTGTCTCAGCTGAAGCCTCATCTGCCTGATCACACACCGGCGTTTGCTACTCTGCCATCATCAGTAGACCTTGCTAAGGTGGATGTATTACCAGCTGAAATTCTGGAGCGCCGGCCGGTGAAAAAAGGTAATCATGCTCTTCTACAGGTTCTCATTCGCTGGACGTCATTACCTGCAGACGCAACAACCTGGGAGGATTATGAGGTGCTGCGCGCACGCTATCCATCAGCGCCAGCTTGGGGACAAGCTGGCAGTCAAGGGGGGGGGACCTGTCAGCGATGCTGCCATGATGAGCGTACCAGGCGCTGAGGTGACGCACAAAGAGAAGGAAGCAGAGAAGTCGGTGTGTGAGTGAAGCTGTTTTGTAATGCAAGCGTCAGGTGCAGAGTTTCGTGTGTGTGTGTTAAGTTGTTTTGTAACCTGGGCCGTGGGCTGAATAGTTGTAACTCTGTGTGTGTGGACTCAGAGCCGGTCCGTGGTGGCGTAGGCGTCGAGCGGAGGCGCGGCTCAAGTGGATGTGGGAATTGTTGTTTTTGGGTTATCGAAGAAATAGACACAAAAAATCTGTCATCCCAATCTTCTGTTCTTCCCCGTCTCCTGCTCTTCTCTAATTTCCCCAATCCCAACTGCTGTGATTTGCCTATGAACCCTTTGGGTCATTACATTCGCCTATGAACCCTTTGGGTCATTACACTTCTATGGATCAACATAGAGATCGGATGATTGGTAATGTGGCCACGATGTTAAAAATGATGTGGCGCGATATTTTGTTAGAAACCCTAGCAGTATTCTTATATATAGATTCGTAACCAAAAATCACTATTTGAATCCAAAATCGTATTAAAAAATTATCTGATTCTCTACCGAATATCGTCCGAAGGCTCTCAGTCAGTTAGAAAGTATCATAACCATTTTCCCCCTACATATGGGAAGAGTTTTGTGCTACGACCCATTTGGGTTGTACCGAATTCCTTATAAATATGTGTCTTTGGGTTTGAATCAATGCACATGATCGAGGCGAGTTAGGGTCCTACAATAACATTTGCAACCTACACGCCACCTACTTGTGATTCTTCATGCAATAGGACTGATGGCGGAGCCATGGTGATTCTTTTTCAATGAAACTCCACATTGATTAAAAGCTAAAGGAGTACAATTGCTCCAGAGGGATAAAGATGAGGCAACCAAGTAAAACAATTACAAAGTTGCCCTGAAGACGACGTGTCCTAGCATCGTGCATGAGGAGTCACACGTCTAGCAATGTGTCAAAGCAACGGCACCACCATGGACGAAGTCCACCGAGGGCATGTGCACCAGAGAGCGCCGCCGCCAGCATGCTGCATGCCATCAAAGATATCGGATGTGACCAGTGGCATCTGTGGATGCAGCAAGCAAAGCTTGCTACGTTGCTTCCTTAGACGCTCGCAAAGGAGCAAGCAAAAGGAGTAAAACGTCGGCGCCATTGAATTTGGGGGGAAGCTCCTACATGGACAAAGAAGATCAGCGAGCACCCTGACCTCTGTTGCAAGACAATCGTACATATGTGAAGGTCAGATCTAGTAACTAGGCCTCCCTGAAGAGAGGTTGAGGACCTCAACAGAAGATGTAGCTCTCCTATGATAGTAGCCACGCTCAAACTTTGCACAAGTAGTGGCCAACGAACAAGGACTAAAAAGAGGTCCACCATCGTCAATGACAACAAGGACCCTAATATAAACAGATGGAGAAAACACGATAGTAATAGGGATCAAAGTCAATACCACACAGGATTAAAATAGGAGTAATTGTTGGGATAATTTCACATCGCGCTCCATACATGGAGACCTAAATTAAACGGCTTTGCTAGAAATAAAACTTAACGGAGACAACCGTAGACTATTTCCAAAGAAATGGAAGAGCGCTTGGATTGAATTTTCCCAAAAGCACGGTAAGTGAAGCATAGGGGAACAATGTTCCTATCCATCTTTAACCACATAGCCTCGATCGAACGGCTGACAAAGCACAAAATAACGTGGTGCTTTCCTAACCGACCCGACACGTATCTGACTACCACTGACATGTGGCCCCTTACACCTTAATCTTCGGGTCCACGAGTCAACCGCCAATAAACGACGCAAGGCCCGCGACCCTCGAGCCCATTTGTCTCTCCACGCGCAAGAAAGAAGGTTCGCGAACCCCCTTCTCCCTTCGGCTTCCTCTTCTTATTTCGTCTCCACCTAGCCAAAACCTGATCCTAATTTCCATCGCAGAGGGGCAGCGAGGGCGATCCTTCCGGCCCGGCCATGGCTTACGTCGAGAGAGGTAATCCGATTTGGTAGATTCCGTGTAAGATCTGTTTATGTACTCTTTTAAACGTGGAAGGTTTGATCTGTGATTCTGTGCTCGTGAGTTCGTTCCCCTGCCCGATTCGTCAACTATTTCAATCCAGATGGTTCGTATGGTCATATGGCCCTTATAGCTGTGTCCTGTGTGGGTTAAACATGTAGCCGCGTAGATGCGGACGCTTAGAGCAACGAATACCACCGCATGCTGGTGTGTTCCAGTATTCTAGACAAGCATCCGCAGAAAGTGCTTTGTTATAGGGATCACTTGAAGGATATCGACCTTCGAGGAACCTGGAAATCCGTTCCCTTTGTTGTAGATATTCATTAGGACTGCAGGGACAGGGAGATGTATGAAGTCGATGTTGAAACATCTATGGCTGCTCTCAGTTCTCTGGAATGCCGAGGATTATTCCTGCACACTTTTCCATTGTAGGGTGTCATTCTGTTTAGCCAATATGTTCTTGCCTCCTTAACGTTTATAATGAATGGGTGCGATCTACTGGTTTTCATTTCTCAAATAGTATAGGTCGTGGCACCGCGCAACTGTTATATGTCATCTCATGGGTTCCTTCTCACGTTATGTCTATCTTTGGGGCGCGTAAGGAAAAACCTAGCCATCGAATCAAATTCTTAACAGCTTTTTCGAAGGAAGAAAGACAGTTGAATGCCTGCGCAAGTTTATATGCTAAGATAGGGGTCTTACCAGATGACTAGTCCTTCAATATCACTGTAATTCAAATGAAATAGTTTGAAAAATGTTCAGGTAGTATCTATCAGTAATGCTGGTAATGCATTACTGATTGCATTCTTGTACATGACATTAGATTTAAGTGCACAACATGCTAGCTAGCTGACTATTTGAGACAGTGATAGCGCAACGATTCAATATTGTGTGATCTTCATTCACGTTTAACTTCATGGACCTCTTTAAGTAGATAGGGGTCCTCAATACCCTTCTGGATTATGTAGACATCAATCATCAATGGTTTTTGGATTAAAGATAGTTTTGGATCAGGATTGTCGGATTTTTCTCTTACAAAAGGTATTTTGAGCTATAGGTTTGATTTATTCTGGTGGTACCATACTGAGGTTTTACCCCCACATAATTGGTTGGTTGTTCCTTCATAAGCTTGATACTCAGTTCAAAAGTGGGAATCATGCTACTAGATTTTGACTGCGGGAATATTAATCTAAATAGTGCACTTGTTAATATTGTTATATATGCTCACCAAGATGGAAGTGTATATTTTTATCTGTTGCCAAAAACGTTGAAGGATGAAGAGATAACAAAACTGCATGACAGAATATAGAAGTTTGTTTTTCAAGGGATCCTAAGCTTTTAGGATATTACGTGGCATAATGGGACAGAGATATTCCCTATATGGGATCTGTAACCTTCAACCTTGATTGTTAGTAATGTATTGTGGAAATAGTTTTTTCTTGAACTGGTCTGACACTAAACCATCATAAGTATAACTACCTATGTATTTGGTGTGCATCCGTATTGCTTTCAATTTCAATGGAATCGCACCCACTAAGTGCGAGGCCGTCGCTGAACCACTGAAGGAGACAATTGAGATCAGACATGAGTTTGAGGGAAATAGTTAGCTGTCCACAGGCCAAAGGAAGGAGCAGTAATTTAATTGTTTGCATTTATTTCTTGATCAATAGTTGTTTTCTTTTCCTGCTGTTTTTAAGTTCTACTAGTATCATCATCCACAGTTCGCTGCGGGTTTTGTGGATGATGTTCACTTTTACTAGCAACACTAGTGACAGCATTTCTGGACTATTTAGTCTCCAAAGGGTGCTGCACAAATGTGCCTTTCCATAAAGGACACCTTTTCATGAAGTAATGCAGACAAATATACAAACTTCAATCATTTCAATTAAGAGGTGTCCTTAAGTATTTAAGATGTATAGGGTTGATAATTTCATTGAATTTGATCTAAGGGCTATAAGTTTAATGATTTAGAATCAATTTAGAGTAAGGGAACATTATCGTTCATTTAGTGTAACTTCAAATTTTAGGTAACATCTTAATGACCCCACAACTCACTCTTGATTTCTCAACTTTATATTTTTCCTATTGATTTGTTTACACCTCCATTTGTAGCATGAAGTTAAAAAAATGTTAACTGTTTCTTAGATTGCTACTCTTATAGAGAAAAATGTATCGGAATTTGTGGAAGTAGTTTCATTCTTCAGTCTCCTTGGAGACATGAGTTGCCTAAGAAAAGTTGAGGTGACATTTTTAAGGTACTTGGTCACTGTTGATCTATCTTTGCCAAAGCCAAAATTGTTGGTTTGAAACATTCACAACATTGTATGGCAAGTTACAGAAAGTGAGTCATATTGGTGAAGCATCAATTGATTAGAGTATTTAAACCTTTTGTAACATATTTTTAACTACATGCAGTTATTCATATGAACGGACTCCTTTGACTAGTTGCATAGAATTTCCATGCTAATCTCCTGAGAGATTGCCAAGGTTTACTATGAGAGATTGCCAAGGTTTACTATGTACTCCGACTTTACATGATGGATATAGCACAAAGTTACAGCATCAGCGTTCACTCGTTTGTAGAAAATATTTACATGGTTGTTGAATTTGTTTGGATTACTTCCTGATAATGATTGTTTTCTGTGATTATGTGACTACGTTTTGTCTTTGGTCGTTAAATACTATCCATCTGTAGGGTCCCATTCAAGTGGACTGACCATCAACCGAAAGCTCATTTTATTCATCATGTATATTACAGGTGTTGTGAAAGGCAAGAGGACAATATGGCGACTAAGCATAATCCCTGACTTCTTTAAGGCTGTTGTGAACTTCATTAGAATGTTCTTTCTCACGATGTTCTCTGTAAGCAATCAGAATTAAGTTACACAAATTATCCTGTTATTGCTAAATTTGCTTTCTGTTCCATGTGCTTCCAAAAGTAGAAACACGGTATAATTCTCGCGCTTTATCTTTTAGATTGAAAAGACAGACAGCTATAGGAAAGGATATGGTGCTGGTAAGAAGTGGGATGGTGGACCTGGTGGGGGAGGTTCTGGTGGTGGTCCATATGGGGGTGGTGGTGGTGGTGGTGGAGGCGGCCCTCGTGGTCCTCGCACACTATCTGACATCCGATCAAATGATCAGAGTATGTCCTACGTTCTCAATTCCAGATTACAGTGTCTTAGTTCAGCACGGTGGATTTAAGATGTCTAACTAGCCTCACTAATTTCAGGTTCTCTCCCTGCTTGTGGATCCTGCTGCGGCTAATATGGAGGCCTGCTTAACAGAAGATTACACATAAGACCTCTTATTTCATATTTCATTTTTCAGCTGAGTAAAATCATTGTGACGTTGTGAAGAGTCTACTCTCTCCAGTACATAGTCTATAGCTTGTTTCCTATGTGATTTGCATGCTGTATTCATCAACGCTTGCCTTGGCTTTGCGTTATTGAGTTGTCCTGAATGGAGTGATGAATCGCATACTGGTATGGTGTTGTGCAAGGTGCATTCTTCTATGACTTTACCGTCTGGTTTAGGACGCTACGGAGAATGGGATTGTTCGTTCGAGGCTGAACTCAGACCAGGAAATAAGGGAGCAACTGCCTTTCAGCGAACGAACGGAGGCAATACTATTTCCTGTTTTTCATTAACACGTTACTATTAGTTTTGTCTACGTGAAGTGTGGAATAGGGTGAAATTTTCTCCCGACAATCTGATATTGTCAGGATTCTCTTCTGTTGGTGCTACACAATTTCTTCGGCAAAGGGTTAAGCACTAATTGAAATGCTAAAGGGAATAGAACATGCATCTTTCCACTATGCTCGTCTTGCCAAAAGCTAGCGGAAACGGCACGAGGTGGAATGTGTTCACTAGTTGCTCCTGGGCGAGGAAGCTATTCGAACGTTCCAAACAGCTACGATGTTCTACGTTATTTTCTCGGTCTTAACTGGTTATGGGATTTTATTCCTTGATTTTGTTGGCTTGTGCTCTAAACAGCTCGTATTATCCACCACACACACCACTCCCAAAAAAGAATCTGTATCTGACGTTGAAAAATAAAATACTCTATCGATGTTACTAAAATAAATGGTCTAACGATTCTATCAACTCGAGTTGAAAACTGGGGAATTTTCTGCGTGTTGTCTTGATCTAGGAACCATCTTTTGCGAAACAGACAATTGTGATTGTCATTTTTCACCTATGCTATCCTAACCTCTGGAAAAAGTCTGCTTTAGGCTCGTAGGATTTCTATCCAAACGAACGTTCCCTAACTGTCCTTTAGATTATATGAAAGATGCTACCAAATTTCAACAGATTATTTTTCTGTCTCCAATTCTACGGGTATTTAGCGTTCACTCCAAATTCTTTTTTACGTTTATTCACGTAGATCGAGGCAATTTTTCTTATATTTTTTCTATGCTCTATCCAAACTACTATTCATGTAATTTTCTCCTATGTTTTACAATCTTTTGTTTTGCACTTACATCATTTTCCGGTGTTTTTCATCCTTACAACTCAAAGAGGCCAAAGTCTAAGCTTTTAGGCCTTATTTGTTCCAAGGAACTTCAGATAAGAAACATGAGAATCTTACTTCAACATGCCTCTTTGATTCACAGGATTCTAAAAATGCATGAATAGAAAAGGTGTAGAATTATAATATCGTGTCCACTTAAACAATACAAGATTCAATTAACATCAAATGTTGTTTGATTACATCATGCATAAAACAAAGGAATCTGATTACACCATAGGAAAACAAAGAATATTTTCAAGCGGTTTGAGTCAAGGATTTTTTTTATAGATTATATCCCACAAATTAAACATGTCACGGAGGAAAAGTCCACAAGAATTATAATGCTTCAAAATTCCTACCCACAAATCAAACAATTCACAGAGGAAAAATCCATAAGAATGCTACTTAAATTCTTTAAGTCAAAGAGGGTGCTATAAGTTATTGCATCGTAGTTGATGTAGCAAATCGGAAACTTTTCTTTTCTCCTCTAAGACGAATATATAGGGCGACAACTTAATTTTCCAGGTCCCTTATAAAAACTCAATTATCCAAAGAACATTTCGAGGGAAGCATCAAAGATTAGGAGCAAAGTGTAGGGGGTTCTAAGCACAGTTTATTTCAAAAGCCCATAGAACACAAGAATTACACAATTATTCAACTGACTTACGGGTCCCGCCGTTTATGACCCCACATGTTAACTGCAGATCTGCTTCAAGTAAGCCAAACCACTGTAACTCTCTCTATTTGCCACCAGTACAGTGCAGAGCTCCCTTCGCTTTCTCTCTCCTCTCGCCACCCTTTCCGACGAGGCGACCTGCCCCTTTCCCCTCTCTCCCACCTTCCTGGCCATGGCGTTCTTCTCCCACCACCACCTCCAGCAGCCGCACCCCGCGGCGCCGCCACCGCAGCAGCAGCAGCAGCAGCAGCCGGCGCCTCTTTCCTTCAGGTGCTCGATGTCAATTCCGTTTGCACGCTCTTCTCTCCACTTCTTCCTATTGGTAAGAATCGCGCTAAAATCCCCTTCCTAATACCATAATTCTCTGGCAGGAACGCGCTGCCAGTGCCGGTCGATGGTCAGATCCCGGCGCCTCTCGCCTTCTTCAACTCGCCGCCCGCCTTCCCGGACCAGGCCGGGCAGCCACAGCGTAAGCTTTCTCCGCGAATCCCCTCTTCGCCTCTTGAAATTCCGCTTGGGTAGACGCTGATTTTTGAGGGATTTTCTCTGTTCTATGTAGTGGCGGATGCTGTAGGGATGACGGCCGCGGCGGGGCTGGGGTGGAGGCAGCCGAGGGAGCAGGAGCTGCTGGGGGAGAACTCCCAGATGTCGTCCATCGATTTCCTGCAGACGGGCTCGGCAGTGTCCACCGGGCTGGCGCTCTCTCTGGAGGACCGGCGCCACGGCGGCGGCGGGGCTGGGGCTGGGAACTCCTCGGGCGATTCCCCGCTGCTCCTGCTGCCGATGCTGGATGATGACATCTCCCGTGAAGTCCAGCGGCTCGACGCTGATATGGACCGATTCATCAAGGCCCAGGTCACGCGCTCTTGAACCTTTTTTCCTTTTGAGATTTGATAATACTGCTTTACATGAGGTCTTCTCGATCAGCTGATGAAGTTTGTCGGGGAAATTAGTGAAGATAGTTTGTGCAGGTGAAGGGTGCGCATAAATAGTCTCTTTGTTTTTGCTAGTGTTGGTGGTTTTTCTTGTGTAATTAAGGCATGCATCTTTTGATGGGTGGTAGCTCTGCATGAGCGAATGATCATTTTCAGGGAAATGATTCAGTACGCGGTCTAGATAAAACTTTGCGAATTTTACACATAAGAAAAGGCAAATTGGATATATACCACCCAACTCTGCCTAGTTTTGGTATAGACAACCCAAATTCCGTGGTTCAATTAAAGACCACTGAAATCTCAAGTTCTACTTCCTTTCGCCACTTTGTTCAGTTCCGTCGCACCCCACAAACGGTGACGTACTCGGCCACCTGAATCCTAATGCAACACAGGGATCCCCAAATGAGCCCTGAAACACCCAACTACGGTGTGTCCACAATCGGATGAAAACGTAAGGAGTGTTGTACCGCACTGATGTGATGCTTGTCCTCTGACGACACCGCTGTCTCCTCCAGCCCTGTCCACACCTTGGGTTTGATCTCCAGGAACCTAACAAACTCCGATCCCCAAGTAAAACAAAGGCATTTATCTCAAATTTAAATGGAGCTTACCTGAAGAGCGAGAGGAGGCCACGGGAGTCGTGCATCTTGTGCTTTGTGTTTGGGGTGGCATCGTTGCTGCCGGCGGAGCAGCCACTGGCTTGGGTGGTATATACCAATTGTCACATGATTTATTTACTTCTAACAGTTACTTGATTGAAGCTTGAAGGGAACTTTTGACATTTCTTCTCGCAAATACAGACTTCTTCTTTCTTCCCTTCAGATCTTTGTTTGACGTTTCTTGATGATATGAGGGCGACCGATCTGAGCATGCCTATCTTTGCGGGTTGTCCCTTATTTCCTTATGCCAGTAGGGGATAGATGAATGCATTGACTGGCCAATGAAACATCTAATAGACTAGGACCATGTATGATTAAACTTGATAACCATTTATTTCCTCCTGCAAGCTTTCATGCTGTAAGCTGATTTTGCCTTTTTAATGTCTTTGTCGTAGACGAATAAACACAACTTTTTGGAGGCAGATTTGGAGTCATGGAAACCTCACTAATGGGCACTAGTGCAGATTTTGCCCTTGCCCCTAATAACCACTTATGCCTTATTTGTGCCATTTTTGTTAGGTGGAGTACTGAAGCAATTTCCTCATTTTTATGCCCAATTGACCATCCACTTTCCTAATTGCTCGTTAACCAGATCAAACCTGATGCCAAGTAGATGCGTAGCCTTTCTGATAGACGACGTCCAGCGATGAAGTGCATGCGTAATTTGACCTTAGGGCCCAAAATCCACTGAAGCGCAGGCCCACACCCCCATGTGGGATGGGCCTATGCCTGTCTATCAACTACTTGGCCTTTCCTCCTTGCTTTGCCAAAAAAGGATCACCTTGTAGTTACCACGTCTAGATCCTCTAGCACTATATGCTAGTACAATTCATAGTATCTTTCCAATGTGGGGCTAACCCACCAGCACCACTATGCACATGGACACTTGGGTTGCCAGCCTGCTACAGATGGGATGGAACTTTAAAAGAAATTCTACAGATGTAGGTACATTTTAGACAGTCTGCCTGTTACATTACTGTAGGCCCTTTATTTGCTCAAAAACACATTTTCATTTTGATGAAATAACTATAGAACCAAGGTTTTTCTGTATATTGGCTGTGTTCGTGTCTCTTACTCTTGTTTTTTCTCCAGTTGACGGGACAAATTTGAGTTATATATTCTCGATTTGCTCCCGTCAACATTGGTTAGATTATTCATTTATTAAACTCCATTCTTACATGATTGCTGGGTTTCTTAGCTCATATAAAATACATTGATGATAAGCTAACCGTTGGATTTAATTGCTAGTAACAGGAATGCAGAGCGTGCTGTTATTTTACTATTGCATCATATTTTTTCATATTCAAAGTGGACGAAAAAAAGAATAAAGAGGGTATGGGCAATATTGCATGCAAACCAAGCAAAAAAAGAAGCTTTTTTCCCATGTTCCCAGCTGAGGTGTCAACTTTCCTTCAGAGCGATATGATCAAGTTTATGTCTACATGATGGGAGAAAGTTTCTCCGGCCAGTAAGCATCAGTTAGGATCACACCTAGTGAATTAAATAATACCTATCTACATTTGTTTATTGATATTCAATGGAAATGATGTTGGTAATAGGAAACCTTTCCAATTCTTCAAATCAAACCAGAGCCAGCAAAGTAGTGGAACATCAAAAGAAAAACATACACTTAGCATAGAAGCAAGTATTGCAGGCCCTGATAAACAAGTACATTCAGCCCTAGCGGCCAGAGTTTGTTCTTAGTTAGGACTATGCATGAACAGGTTTGGGTTGAACCTCATTTTCTTATATCATTACAATTGGTATCGTCCAAAAAGAAACCTTGGTATTCAACATTTGAAAGTATTTTAGTTTTCTAACAAAATTTGTTTAACTGGCAGAGTGAGCGGCTGAGGCAGTCTATATTGGAGAAAGTTCAGGCGAAGCAATTTGAAGCGCTGGCCTCTGTTGAAGACAAGATCCTCCGAAAAATACGGGAGAAAGAGTCGGAAGTGGATAACATTAACAAAAGGAACTCCGAACTTGAGGACCAGATTAAACAAATGGCAGTGGAAGTTGGTGCGTGGCAGCAAAGGGCCAAGTACAATGAGAGCATGATCAACGCACTCAAGTACAACTTGGAACAGGTATGTGCCCATCAAAGCAAGGATTTCAAGGAAGGCTGCGGTGACAGCGAGGTAGATGACACGGCATCCTGTTGCAATGGTGGGGCCGTCAATTTGCAACTGATGCCAAAGGATAACAGGCACCCCAAGGATTTGACGGCATGTAGGGTCTGTAAATCAAGCGAGGCATGCATGCTCTTGTTGCCCTGTCGGCATCTTTGCCTATGCAAAGAGTGCGAGAGCAAACTGAGCTTCTGCCCCCTGTGCCAATCCTCGAAAATACTTGGCATGGAGATATATATGTAGAATATAATTTATGTACCACTTGACTTGAGTATCTTTGGAGATACTGCTGTACTTAGACATCAGTCTATTGTCAAACTATAACCTATGGATCATTGTGAGATGTCATCGGATCGAAAAGACTGCCATTTATGGTAGAGTTACTGCAGCAAATTTCTAATTAGAAATGCATGCTTTGGACTTTGGATTAGACTTCTTTAGCAGTCGTTTATTGTGTGACAAATTGTTGCATAGGCCGTAAATTTTGTGAAAAATACGTTAGGAAGCGTGCTTAATCTCCCCCGAGCAGAGTTCAAGGGAATCGTATACGTATTGTCTAGCCGGCTGTGCGTATAATTATCCTAGAAGTCTAAATAGAACAATGTTATCATCTGTGGTGGAACTTGCTTTCGTGACAGTACATTCGAGAGTGATTGGTGCATAACTTGAAACGCTGTCAGAATAATATAATTACGCTGACTCTTATCAAGTTGCATTTGCTTGAAATATACCTGGTACATAGCTAGTTCAAGAGCTGTGTAACTCTTAAAATGTTATGTGAAATGAATGTTCTCTCTAAAAAAAGTTGGTGCTGTGCTTTTATATACTAGCATTGGAAACAAAGCAGCTTTGATTATATTATTTTAGTTGGATATTGTTTTGATCTAAACTACTATTGTTTCATGGAAGCTCTGATATAATTGTAGCTTCTTTTAGGTAGAGTGAGCATGAAGGTGCAACACAACAGCAAGCCAGCAACCCGTAGTCTGTATGCAAATTAAATCTCATAATTCTGCACTGTACATTTCAAATTAGTTGCCGTACACGCATAGCAAGCGCCAGGAGCCACGTTTTATATCTGATAACCTATCTTCGGCTTATATTTTGGGGGCGGATTACGGTCATCATGATTTGGTGGTTAGCGAAAAGCTCCCAAAAGACTTACCTTTCAAGCCTAGCAAATCGATTGCTCTCTTGTTGCCTGTTGGTCCGATTATTACATGGCTTTTGATGGGGACTGCATTCAGGAGAAACGCAGACTACTATTTGTACAGGCTTCCAGGATCGAACATAACAGACAATGGCATGCCAAACAATCCTAAGAGATATGAAAAGAGATAGAGTACACAAATACTTTGTCAATTACATAATGGTTCAATGGACTTGGTTCTGATTCCACTGCTACACACGAAACTACAACGCTGTCTTTTTTTTTAATGGGATTATCTATTTCTCGGTTATTTGTAATTTCTTTATATTTTGGTCACTTTTCTAAGTCTTTGAATCAATATTTAATCATCCTCATCTCCATCTCACTCTAATATAACCTGAAGACTAAAAACTACATTACCTTTGCAATTTTAGTCTAAGTAAAGTACAATTTTAGGTGACTGAGATTTACAAAAATTTTAGGCAACTAAGAATTAGCAAAAATTATTTTTTTATTTTACCCTCTATTTGGATTGCATAATTGAACACATGATTGATGGATTAGAATTGGACTGAGTGAATACCTACTGTTTGGTTGCACACAGAATTGGAATTGGAATTGTAGCCCAATTCCAATTGAATTGGTAGATATCTAAACTGTATCCTCCTCAATTCAAAGGTGTAAGGTCTAAATTGGATGGAAATGGACTCATCACCTCTCTTCTAATACATATACACATGTACAAATATATATAAACATTATATTATACTATGATAATTTTATAAACGAATAGTCATTACATTATAGGAAATAAAATATATTAAATAAATAATATTATAAAATAATTATTGTAATATATCATGTATCTAGATATATTTTATACACAATATGACAATACTTAATTTACTACGTAAATATAAAAAATTTATAACAAATAAAAACTATGTATAATATGTAAAATAATGGAATAATATCCAATATTAGATAAGTATGCGTATACTTAGTATATATATAGAAATATATAATTTTAATATATTAAATAAAAATAATTTTATATACCAAAATACAAATATACAGAGATATAATAAAAAGCTTACTCCGCTGAGGAGGCGGAAGCTTTGGCATGTCTTGAAGGTATCCGCCTCGCTTTTGAATGGATTCAAATACCTATAATTGTGGAGATAGATTGCTTGGCTGTGTCATTGGGCTTACAGAAGAATGACCGTGACTGGTCATGCTTAAGTCATATATTTCGCGCATCACAGGACTTACTTAAGCTCTTCCCGGATGTTCAAATCAACAAGGTGCATAGGGAAAACAATAAGGTTGCTCATGAGCTTGCACAGCTCGTCCGACGTACAATGCATTCGGCTGTTTGGCATCTTGATTCCCCTACCTGTATTGCTGAACTACTTGCTGATGATCGTAATTCTGCTATTACTTGTAATAAAGTTCCCTATTTAGCCGGAAAAAAAAACTAACTCAGAAGGTGGCAGCAGATCCTTGAAATAAAAAACTAATGGCGGATGTTTCGTTGACGGCTTCACGCCTCCAAAAGAGTATAACGGTATCAACAAGACTGCCGTACCATGCCAGGTGTGGCGTTGCCCACCAACTAGCGCAACAAGATACTCCTGCTGCACCAGTAGCACCGCCAAGCGCCAACCCACCGCAACACAACGGTGCGAGACAGCGAGGGCCCGCGAGCGTGACGGCCTGCGGCGCCCGGCGCCCGCCACCACAACCCCAGACGCGCGCCGTGCGCGCGTATGCGGCTCCAAAATCCCGCAATATTGAGCAGTACCGGAACCGGACGAAGCGCCCTATCCATGTGGACGGAGCGAACGAACCCTCGCTGCCATCCAGCCTGCCTGCCGCGCCGATCGATCCCTTCCCATCGTCCCTTCGCCCACACCACAACCGCCGCTCCTCCGCTCCACCCTGGTCCCACCCCCACCCCTCCTCGCCTCAAATCCCCAACCCGTGCCTGCCTGTCCGCCCGCCCGTGCGCGTGCCCAATTTCGCCGTAAATCGGCAGCTTCTCCCGTACCGAGCGCGCTCGGCTTCCCCCGATGGCGCTGTCCGCGTCGGCGGCGTCGGCTGGTCGGGGCGCGCGGGCGGAGAAGGTGCGCAGAATCTTCGAGCGCTTCGACGCCAACGGGGACGGGGGCCTGGACCGCGACGAGATGGCCGCGCTGGTCGTGGCCGTCAACCCGCGGGTCAAATTCAGCGAGGACCAGATCTCCGCCATCCTCGACGAGGTGTTCCGCACCTACGCCGAGTTCATACTCCCCGGCGGCCGGGGCCTCTCCCTGACCGGACTGCTTCGGACCTACGACGACGGCGCTGGGGACGTCGACCGCGACTTCCTCGCGCTGTCCCTCCCCCCGGTCGACTCCGACGCTTCCTCCCCCGAGATAGCCACCGGGGATCTCGCGGCGTCGTCTTCCCCACCCCCTGGCGTCGCCGCGTCTTTGCTCGACGACCACCTCAAGCCGCTCGGGACCGCGCCCTCATCCAGCTCCCGCGCCGCGGCTGCCGCGCCGGCGTGGGCGACCTCGCCCAACCACGGGATTGCATTCGACTCCTCGTGGTCCCTCCTCGACGACCTGGAGATACTCGTCAAGCGCCTCCGCTCCAAGCAGCTGCGGAAGACCCCCTCCATCGACAACAGCAGCGGCGGCGGCGGCAACAATTTCGACTCCTTCTCTGAGGCCGGGTGGTCCAGGGAGATCTCCGGCTCCGCCGATTCGGGTTTGCCCGCCGTGCCGTGGGACGAGACGAGCCGCGACTACCTTACCTTCGTGAAGGAGCTCGCTGTTCTCCGCACGCGTGCGGATGCCTCCCGCTCTCGCGAGGAGGCCTTCGACAACCACATGGTCATCGGCCGGGCGCTCTCTGAGCACCGCCTCTTCCGAGACGCGCTTGCCAGCTTCCGCCGCGCCTGCGAGCTGCAGCCCACTGACGTCCGCCCGCACTTCCGTGCTGGGAATTGCCTCTACGCCCTGGGCCGCCACGCTGAGGCCAAGGAGGAGTACCTCCTTGCTCTCGAGGCCGCAGAGGCAGGTGGCTCCCAGTCCGCGGACATTCTCCCACAGATCCATGTCAACCTTGGTATTGCAATGGAGGCTGAGGGGATGGTGCTCAGTGCCTGCGAGCACTATCGAGAGGCTGCCATACTGTGTCCATCCCATGCCCGAGCGCTCAAGCTCCTTGGGAGTGCGCTCTTTGGTGTTGGCGAATACCGTGCATCCGAGAAGGCACTGGAAGAGGCCATCTTCTTGAAGCCAGACTATGCTGATGCGCACTGTGATCTTGGTTCAGCCCTACATGCGGTAGGGGATGATGACCGTGCAATTCAGGAGTTCCAGAAAGCAATTGATCTGAAACCTGGGCATGTTGATGCTTTATACAATCTTGGTGGATTGAACATGGATGCAGGCCGATTTGTGCGGGCTGCAGAGATGTATACTCGTGTGCTGAGCATCCGTCCAAACCATTGGCGTGCTCAGCTAAACAAGGCAGTCGCTTTGCTTGGGCAGGGGGAGTCTGATGAGGCCAAGAAGGCACTCAAGGAGGCATTTAAGATGACACAAAGGGTGGAGGTGTATGATGCCATCTCACATCTGAAGACACTGCAGAAGAAGAAGCCAAAGCCTTCCAAAGGAAAACATGACACTCAAGGAGAGGAGGCCTTTGTTATTGTGGAGCCATCCAAGTTCAAGAGGGTTGGAAGAAAGACCACCTTGCGGCAAGATTTGGCCAATGCCCTTGATATAAGGGCCTTTGAGAGAACGACAAAGCTTGGCTGCTGCGATGTGGAGATTCTGAGGAAAGAGATGAATGAGACTGATGTCCCTATATCCTACTCAGGCACTGGCATTCCAGAGAAGTCAATACGGAAAGCAGCTCTTGAGGTTATTCTCCGCAGGCTCCTCTCTTTCCTCAAGCCAGATACCTTTCAGGGCGCTGTCAAGGCAACCAACGAAAGAATTCTCTCTGTCCTTGATGCCTCTGGCTCTGGTCGCGTTGATCTTGGGATGTTCTTTGCTATCATTGCTCCAATCTGTTCTGGTCCTGTGGATAGGCGCAAGCGTGTCGTCTTTGATGCACTTCTTTGGCGTCCTGCAAGTGAAGGCAGCAAGGGGCAGATTAGGAGGAGTGATGCTCTAAGTTACATTAAACTTCTTCGTGCCGTTTATATACCTACCCATGGGTTAGTGACATGCTTGAAATGCATGGGGAGTCTGACCTTACCATGGTATCGTACACGGAGTTCCTTGAAATATTCAATGATCCTGACTGGGGATTTGGGATCCTAAGCACATTGGTGAAGCTTGAAGATAGTGATCACGTTCGTCATGGCAGTCACACCTGCTCCATATGCCGATATCCTATCATTGGCTCACGGTTCAAGGAGACAAAGCACTCCTTTAGCTTGTGTAATCGATGCTACAGCGAAGGGAAGGTTCCATCAGCTCTCAAGTTGGAGGAGTACAGGTTCAAAGAATACGGCAATGAGTCCGAGGCTCTTATCGACAAGTGCATGTGCTTTAATTTACATTCTAAGAAGCTGGAAGCTGATGCTTGACCATTCGAACTTTGTTGTCGAGTGCTCGAGCACGAACCTGTGTATCCCCTTTCTAGTTGTGAAGATGTCTAGTTAGCTCTCCTACCCTCTTGTAAACTAAGGTGCTGTCTGTACGGAGTTTTCTAAATGTGTTCCGATCCTAAGCCGTTAGCTATTGTTTGTTTCAAGTGTATGGGAGTACGAACATGTGAATTCCAAATACACTCCTGTTACCATCCCAATTCCAATGCCACCAAGGCTTTGAAGTATTCCTGATCCGGATGTGTTCAGTGTTCTTGTTTAAATCAAACAGTTTTGATCTGATATTCTCCATTAATCTCATAAAGGCATACTGTTATGTATTTGAAATTTCAAGTATGGCTGCAGGGCAAGCCAAACACTGGATTATCTTGCTTATGTAGGTTATTTGTTCACGCTATCCAAATATGTACACAAGTTCAATGTTCTGGCCTTGAAGGTTGTTTATCTGATCTGAAGATTTGCTTCCATTCAAATGCTCAACATATTCTGAGATTACAAGATATTATGGGATATGTAGCTCGTGCTTCTACTCCTGGTTGGTTGAATTATGGATGTGTTCTTTTACTTCACTTAATGTTTCCTTTGGCTGTTCCAATTCTTATTTCTGCATCCAAACTGGTGGTGCTGATTGCTGATGCTAGAATGGGCATGTATGCTTCAGCTGGTAGCTCCGAAGAGCCACGTAGGCTCGGATGCCACGGTGGAGGCTCGGGTGTGGCTTGCAGTGTGTCATTGTGGCCAGGAGGCGGATGCTTCAAGGGAAAAGCAAGAGAAAGGGAGGAGAGAGAGGAAAAGGGCGAGGAAAAGCCCAGGATGAGCTCGGGCGAGGTGAGCTTGGCGGCCGCCGAGATCAGGCAGGGCGAGCTTTGAGGATGAGCTCAGGCGGGACAAGCTCCACGACGGCCAGGCTCGGGCGGGACAAACTGGCGAGCAGGCATGGGATAGCTTGATGTGGTGTCGATTTTTGTGGAGATGGGCACCATTTAGTTCGGACTTAATTGAGGTTCGATGTAGTAATTCTGGTTTGGGCACGGCCGGATTGTGAGGAGGGAGAAGAACGTGGAATCAGCGGGGGAAACTTAAGGATTAAATTGGGAAAGCTGCGCCGCTGAGAGAAAGTGGGGTCCACCAAGATAATTCAGACCACCGGATGCGTTGTGTGCTGGGTGGTTCGAACAGTAGCTTCAACACATCGAGCCTACATGGAGGGGTGGGGCTATCGCTTGCGTTGAACACGCCCTAACCTATTGCACATGTATCTGTTCTTAGTACATTTTGTAGAATGCAAAGTCATTCCATTGTTCACTTCTTGCGCATCAAAGTGGAAAAAGAACGCTGCCGTCCTTTGTGAGATGTCAGTCTTCATCGCCATGGTAGATTCTTAGTGCAGATTCTTGCTCAATGTGTCCGGTGTCTAAACGTCCCACGCTTTCCAGGTCTCCATCAAATCCAGCATATGAGACCCACTTCAGTGACTCTTTTCGCTCTTTCTCTTTCCTTTCTCCGTTCTTTTCGCCTGTCCGCCTTTTTCCCCCTTCTTTTCCCGCGACCACTGGCAAAGCAACACTGGTGCCGCGCGGCGTTTGCAGCGCGTCATGTGGGTAGATGGGCAGTTACGATGGCAGCGCCGCGTCGTAGCGTCATGCAGGCAGCAGCCGCCATGGCGTGGCAGCTCGCCGCGCTCAGATGGCTGCAACAGCGCGGGGGCAGCATTGGCCGGCGTACGGCGCTAGTGCGGCTGGCGACGTTGCAATTTGCCTGAGGCAATTTATTAAGGGTCATTGCCCAAACATTATCCATGAGGCCATGATGGCTGGCTGCATCGATGCAGGTATAGAACATTCGGAAGCACCGCAACTCGGTGTACGAAATACTCCCTCTGTCTAAAAATGTAAGGCGTATTTTAATTGGTTAAGATAAAATTTTGATCTATAATTACTCTATTAAAATATGTTTTACATGATTTTAAAATTACAATAATAAGAATACGAATATAATAATATCAATTTTATTTCACATAAATCACTTATTAGAGTAACTGTTGATCAAAGTCTTATCTTAACCAATTAAAATAAGCCTTACATTTTCTAGACGAAGGGAGTATATTCAGAAAGACAATGCAGTTCAAGTTGTACCATTACTAATTGAAGGTGACCTTTTTTAATTTGAGATTTATCGAAGGTGATATTACCAAACCATGATTCTTTGTGATATCTTCTGTATGCTCCAAAAGGAGGACTATCTAGCAGCGTTAAGCAATGAAGCTTCACAAAATATGAGCCAATTTGGTTAAAAGGTCAATTTTACACACGTCCTCCACTCCTGCAGGTAACTCCATCAAAGAACAGCAGCGGCCAAAAGGAACGCCCGAAAGAAAGGAACCAACTCATATGTGTATTGGACTGGTATTCAGGTATACAGATACAGATACAGATACCAAAATTGAGATAAATCAATGCCGTCCAAAAATTGTATCTAGCTGCATGAGACTCGACACATTCCATGTGATGATTAAGATACAGGTGATATTTGCTCCTGATCAAAAAATCAATTTATTCCCATGAATTAGAACTAAACCTACTCATAGTCGGAAGTATACAAAACATGGTACGGAGGGGTCTCTATGCTTTGGGGAAAAGCTACAGAAAACTTCCTCTTAAGCCTTTTCTAATAACAAGGAAAGATAAACTGAAAATTATGAAGGGACCTTCAAGTAAGCTCCTAGCTATAGCCGTTATGTATCGAACCTGCTCGGTTTCTTGGTCTAGCCATGTTTGATATCATAATGCAATATACAGATAGAACTTTCTTATCCATAACCCAAGCTTGCCAAGACCAACACAATCTACTCCGGAAAGCAGGCACAGAAAAGTATCAGCAAAGAAATGGCGCATCACAATTGTCAAAGAAACTCCCCCGTCACTCTTCATCCTCCGAATCTGCATCATGACAAAATTCAATAACTTAATGATTAGAACTAACAAAAACTTGTGTTACTATATTTTTTCGGTCCAATTAAAGTTAAAATCTGATTAGGATGGAAGGGGGCTCCTAAAATATGTACCAGAGCCATTTGCAAGAAAGGCAATCTGATCAATATATGATTTTTTAATCTGATATTGTGACTATTATTTTCATGCGACTAGCCAAAATTGGAATACACGCTTTCCTATTTCATCACGTATGCCATAGGGTCTTCCCTCCCCTACTGATTTTCCCTAAAAGTAATAATTAAATACAGGGTTCTCCTGTTTCATGTAGGAATCGCCAAAAGGTAAAACCTTGTATTCTCAGGACGGAAAAGGGTGAATGCAAATCAACAAGAAAATGAAAACAAGTATGTAGATATCCTAGTAACAACATCCAAGACTGAAAAGGGTGAATGCAAATCAACCACGTAGGTGATTGCACCAGAGAAATTTTTTCTTACCAGATCGAACATCCTCTCCAACTTTTCCTTTATTATTCAATTGTCTCATTATCATTAAAAATATGAGTTTCCCCCAGTACATATGGAACACAAGTAATGTGAGAAGCATTGTGTTGAAAATGTAGTACAAGGTCGTTGGGAATTTATCCAGCTTCCTCAACGATATGATGGACTGATAGCTGGCATTGCAAGAACAATAACGGTAAGTTTGAACCATAGAAGGTAAAAGAAACACAAGAAATCATGTAGAGAAGTAGCAACAAACCTTGAGGTTTTGATTATGCAAAATGGGAAGTAAATGAGCCGCAATAGTAGCCAGGAGAGTGCAAAAGCCCAAAAAACAAGCTAGCCCTAGTTCCTTTTCTGTGTACTTGCACAATTTGGCGGTCTCAAGAAACACATCACTTGCATCATGCAAAGCAAGAATAATTGTCCCAATTCGGAAAAATCTGCAGAAAACATAACTTTAGTTGTCTTAGAGCTGTGTTGAGATGTTGATCCTAAATGATATATTATGGAAGTTAACTATATCCTATGAAAGCTCATAATCAAAAGAAAAGAAGCGAAAGAAATCAAATGGTAGTACCCTATGTAGCACAGTCATTTCAGAAACATCTATGTACTGTTAGATGACATAGCTATGCTGTAAGGAAAAAGGCTAAATTAGAAGAAGGAAGTGCAGTACCCTTTGTCTAACGAAGCACAATGATTTTCAGGAATACCTATGTACTGTTAGATGACATAGCTATGCTCCAAGGAAAAAGGCTAAATCAAGGACTGCTTATTGGAATATTCAGATCAATGAACAGCAAGAGTTACATTGATCTCTCATTGTCATTAGTTTTACTTTCCAATTTATGTAATTTCTTACAAAATCACATTGTTCATCAATTCATCCCAAGGAATCAAACCAGTAAGCAACTAGAAATATCTGTATAATTGTCAAATTTCAGTGCACATGGCACAATCATTGAATGTAAGTGATTGGTAATTGATGATTTTTTGCCTCCTAGAGCGTAATGACCAATTGACCACAAATAGGTAACATCAGAACATAACAGAAGTAAGTTATTGTGCAATTGCAAATCGAGAAAATACACTATTAAAGGGGCTCAAAAAAGATTTACCCAGTCAGATATGCATATCCAATCAGAACAGATGTTACTACATGATGAGACATCATTACAGCAAAATCTTTTCTGCGGGTTTCCCAAGCAATAAGAGCAAAAATGCTGTAGATATAAAATCCACACTGGCACATGTAGAAAAGTATCAATGAGGACCTGAGAGAGAGAGAACGCAACATATATATTAGAAACAAGGAAAAATATCACCTCATTCCAAATAACAGGTTAAATGGTTACAAACAAATAAGCCTGGGAGTGTATCAAATGAGAGCTCCTGTTAATATAGGAGAACAAGAAATACCAAATCTGAGCCATTTGATCAGTGGGGGAATGAACACGGGGAATTGGTGTTCCGAGCGTCGTGTGATCGAACAATGATTGAACAGCATCATGAGTTTCCACTCTCCCCTCTTAATGGAAGGTCATACTAGGTACACCCTATCCCTGGTATGCCTACAAAAGCTATGGTGGACAGATGTGGACTAAACGACAGGATGAGGAACAACAGTTTTTTATGGTCACAGCTGGTGGTGGTGAACATAAGAAGGATTTCACTATCAAGGTGAGAAAGCTATTACAAGAACATGTCAAAAAAGTAAAGCGGGGTTCAGTAAAGCATGTGGTTGCTAGACAACAGATTCTTTGCAGCTTGTATGCATGCCCCCAAAAGTAACGGTTAGTTAAGTAATTACAAATTGATCGCATATCATAACTTGCACTAAACCACATTCAGGGAATTCTCTATGAAGTACTAACAAACCATAGCCAACAAAATGGTGTGGGAATCCACCTAATTTTCATGCCCATTAAATTATCAACAAAATGGTGTTGGTATCCACCTAACTTTCATGCCTAATGTCAATTAATCTAATTATGAGGGGAGTAAGAAATTATTATCTAATTATTAAAAAAGGTAAATAATGTCAATGTACGACGAGAGTAAGAAATGCAAGTCAATTTAATTATCAATAAAAAATAAATAATGTCAATGTATGACGAGAGTAAGAAATGCTCTTTCTTCCAAGTGCCAGTACAAAATAAATAAATACAGTAGCAACATTGTGCTAATATTCATGAAAGAGAATATGGATACATAAAAAAGTGTCACAGCTACCAATTTACGAGATAACTAGTCTTCCTTCTGCAGTATCATGCACTTAAATGCCCTGGAATATTCGGTACTTCTGAGTATATTTAGAGGATAATAAATCGCAATACAATAAGTTATTTCTCTTCAACTTCAAAGATACTGTGGACACCGAGTAATGTATCGGGGCAAAAGCTCATGCCACTCCAGTATGCCCATATATTTCAGGAATTTATAGAAGAACAGTTTTGCACTCACGGGATGGGTTGATTCGGCCAGCCATCAAAGTATTGCATCGTGTCCAACGACCATGGTTCCTGCTTTATTATCAAGAGGACCCATGCCTGAACAGAAGCATAGTATGTCAGCTTCCAAGTGGACTCCGAGAACTTGACAATCTTTGCTTGCCTGGCCTCATCATTGATCGACTTAGAAGCCTTGCTTGTGAAAAGGTAAACTGCCAACGGCTGAAATGAAATATACACATGGCCAAACGTAAGATGCAAAGGTTAAACTGACAAATACTCTGGGATGTAAAAAGTTGTTCATACTGACATCTCAGGAATTTTTGGACAGAAACAAAAAAACAGATACAGAAAAAAAAAGCAAAGATAACCTAAGGGCCTAGCTAAATGACTATCACTTCCTCTACAGAAAATTTATCTAATATATAACATATATCAGAATAGTTCTGTTATTCAGTAGCCTACAACATCATGTAAATAATTTTAGGCTGCATCCCCAATACCACTCTCCGCGTGCCTCCCATACCCTACCCTGCACCCATCGCCACCCTGGGCTTTTCGCCTTGCTCACATCACCTTGGTTTGGTCCAACTTTTTAGCTAAAAACATGTCATCAGATTTGCAGCAGTTCTCAGAAAATACAAACCAATCGGTCAGCCATACTGCATGTGGATTTTACACTCTGCATCCGAAATCGATGATAGCAATTAAGTGCAGTGATGTATCACGTACACGCCTTATGTAGGCATCAAATCGTTGGTACAAACATCCTTTCACCACAGAGTACTCGAACGACCAGCAGGCATGAGAACAAACAAGCAGCTGAGATCATTAGTAGTTGTAGTAGTACAGGCAAAGGCCAACCACACTGATCCTAAATAGAGCAGCCATAAGCAAGGCAATTAATGACCAGTTTCCATTTGGGAGACAGCCGGCGCGTTGCATCACATGCGCATGGATGATTCGTCAAGTTAGCCGGATCACATTGATCAGTTACGAATTCGCAGCAACACCAACGATCATTGAGCAGCAGCAGGCGCCACCTAGCGCTCGCGCCACCGCGGACAGCACAAGGGGAACCGAGGGAGCGAGAGATCTCGCGGAACCCAACGCGAATCTGGGCGGGAGAGGAAGAGCTGATTCGGTACCTTGTAGACGAGGCGGTCGAGGAGGAAGCGGGCGCAGAAGAAGCCTAGGGAGAAGAGGAGCGTGAGGGGGGAGAAGGACGCCACCTCCGGGCCGCGGATCGCCATCGCCAGCATCCACTCCGCGGTGGCACTGCCACCACCACCGCAACCGCACGGCGACGCCCCCACCGGCCACGCGAGAGGGCGGCGACACGCTCGCGCGCACGCGGATAATGTGAAGGGTTGGATTGGGCAGGGGGCAAGGCGGTTGGGGGAGAGGGGGATTAGGCGGAGCGAGAGGCCCAGGCGGCCACTCCTATTTCCCTTGTATTTCTACTCGCGCAGGTGGAGGAGACAGGCACGAGGTTGGGAGAAGGGAGCAGGACGATGTGCGTGAGACTGCGTGCGTGTGGGACGAGATCTCTTCCCCCGCTCATGTCCCTATCTCTGCTCAACGTTGCAGTTCTTTTCCATATTTATTGTTAGATCAAATCGAACTGATTTCAATTTAATTATGGTTCAACTGGGACTCCCCTGAACTAAAAAAGACTCCTGGTTTGAGTTAATGGGGCATCTCCTGCCACCTCGGAAGAATGTTGGCTCGTTGGCTCTCGATTTCAGCACTCCTGCCGATGTTCTAACTTCTAAGCGAACCGATATGTAAACTTTGTTCGTGCAGAAAGGTACTATCCGACGTCTGTCTCTAAAGTCTGTCTAAAAATCCAAGAAATATCTCAATTTTTTTATTTCTATCATCATTCACATAATTATTATCTTAGCCATTTTCGCTACACCTTTTACCTCACACTCTTTGTTTCGTGAGTTGATTTACGTGCATGATTTGTCTCGTGTTGCTATCTCTTTTTACTTTCTCTCTCTTCCAAGTAGAATTTTAAGCGGTGCCACCTGCCATTTGGAAGAGTGCCACTTGCAAACTAAAACTAGAAAATGTAACGTAAACTCCCATAAAACTTAACTTATCTTCTTGTAGTGTTTGGCTTCTTTTCTCTCGAATAGTAGAACCCACCTGCTAATAGAAAAATAAAAGAAAAGCATAGACCATCTCTCCATCGAAGGCATAGAGGAGTGTTTCCATCTTTTTTTCTTCACTGTAACCCCCACGGGGGGCAACAAGGGCTCAAATCGGCTGCGAGCACCCACAGAACGTCATCCGGTAAGCACCTGCGGAGCATCGGTTAATGCTCACCATTATCTTTGTCGATCTGCAGCGAGAGGCGACAGGCTCCAGCATGGCGTGGTTGAGGATCTTCCTCATGCTCGCCTTACCCCGCCGCATTGGCCGCACTTGTCGTCAACCCTTTGTTCCTGCCACGCAACCTCGTTGGTCCTGTTGCGCGGCTCTCGCTACGCTGACCACACTTGAGTTTTTAGTTCTCTGCCATTGAAGTCTCGACATGCTCTGGATCTAAGAATTCTTTTTCCGAGCTTCGGTTGCACAAGTATGACATCAGTGCAAAATCATCTATCTTTTCTCTTAGCTTCGGTTTTTCACGACACTATGGGCGTCTAACGGTATGTAAATAGTTTAATGTCTTCTATCTCTTAGCTTTGCCGCACAGGATTTTATGCCAAGTAAAGGAGAGAGAACGTATGATGCAATTGAAATTGTCTTTTATGCAAGATAGCAAGAGATATTGGGCGGGGTCAGATCCATGCCAGGGCTACCGGGTCTTTAGCCCTAGGCCCCGGACCAAAAGCCCATGGTAATCTCTTTGATAACTTACTAAAAAAATTAGAACTGTATAGCCCTCGGTCTAAGAATAGTTGGCCCAACCCGGACGTACTCAATATGATACAGAGAGGCTCCTAATCTTCACGGTAGGAACGATAACAAAAGAAGTTTACATGGAAACTAACCCCAACAATACACACAAATGTGATAGATTGGATCTCACGAGTGACGACTAGGGTTTCAATAAGTGCCCTAGGGGGACATGGTGCACCGGCCGGTCCACCCTAAGACGGACCGGTTTCACAACACTCACAAGATCAATTTTATACGACGGATATTTAATACTTATCTTAGCTCTTAGGGGGTAAGCGTAGCGTCGTGAAAGAACTTACTCCATTGAAGTAGGGAGAGGTGACAACCGGATATTTCAATGCCTCCTAATATTTAAGTCGGGCGTTTACAGTCATGGCTAAAGAAAACAAGACCTGAGCGTGGGTGATCTAGCCCGGTTGCCTCGGCTCGATCAAGCCCGGACCACTGATTTTTGGTCCGAAAGCCTGAAAAATTAAAATATATTATTTTATTCAATTTATAATTATAATAATACTAATTTTATTCTAAAAATAAATGAATAAATATTATTTTATTTAAAAATAGCTTCTTTTACGAATTTCGGACCAGGCCGCGCTCAAACTTGGCATGTTTAGATCAAGTTTTTTCAAACCCGGTCCTTCCCAAGGTTTGCTCAGTTCCAGAAAAAACTAACCATGTCCAACTCGGTTTTCAAACTTTCATGTGCTGCACCCACCCTCTATCGGTTTACCTTTTATCCATGTGTGACGTGGGGGCCAGGCATGCTATTTCATGTGCCTATGGCACATGTAAATTTTACTTTACCTTTTATGCATGTGTGATGTGGTGCCAGCTTGCGTGCTTTCACATGCTTATGGGACAAGTAAACTTTTGTTAATAGTTAGTCCAACGATATAGCATGTATTTGGTACTAACACAAAATCGATACCTCGAACATATTAAAAGTACTTTTATATGATAAGAATTTTATCAGTAACACGTCATAAAAGATAGTAATAATAAAAGTTAATTCAATTTTGGAGACTGATGAAAATGGCATGTTATATTCTGCATCGCGGAGAGTAAGAATCACGGCAATTGCTTTGCATGCAGAGTAGACTCTCGAGACTCCTGTGCTTAGGATTCGTTTGTTTTATGTGACCGTCAAACTAGCCAGCTTGTCACTTCAACTATTGAGCACGAAGATGATTTCTCCTTTCTACCTTTGTTTTCAGGAATCTACATGTGGTAGGAGAGTACTACCAATTTTTGAGTGGGCGTCGACCCTGAGTTAATTAACCGGCCATTCATAACTTGTGACGTCAACCCTGAGTTAATTAGCCGGGCCATTTGTAACGCGTACTCCGTCCCTTTTAGACCTCTGAAAAAGGTCAAGTACTATGACAAAAAAAGTCAAAAGATAAAGTATTCTAAGAAAGAGCAGTCAATCTACAGCGAGAGTTGCATTCTGGCTTCTGGAACACACAGACACAGACACAGACACAGTTGTCTCGACGACCTCCCAAATATCCACGCATCGTCATGACCCGTTCTACCTTTTCGCTAAGCTGTGAAAACATTACCCCCTATGATTTTCCCCGGGAGCTGTTTGTACGGAGGAGAGGACGGAGGACTTGGGCTCCTGAAACGCAAACGCGGCCGACGACTTGGGTTCCTCAGATGGCCAGGCACATTGGCACACCCAAGAGCACATCGCCGAGCCCTCCGCCGCGCGCCGCGTACGCACGCAGACCGCGGTCAGCGCCCAACCCACCGTGCGCCGGACTGCCGGAGCGCACACGCTACCCTAGCCGACGAATTCGCACCCTGCTGGGGTTGGTACCGTTGGTTGGGCAGAGCGACACCCGGAAATGTGGAATTTCTGGGGGCGAGTCAGTGCATCTGACCACTCCTGGCGTTGCCCCGAAAACGGTCAAAAGCGACGCCCAGCGAGCGAGCGAGCAAGATAGGAGACCGGGTAAACAACGCCTGCTTCCCCTCCTCCTCCTCCTCCTCGGCTCTGTCCACCAGACCACCACACGGCGTCGCCGCGGCAACGGCGCCCGGGTAGAAAGTACCGGGAGGTTCAGCAATCTGCTTCCGCCGCGGCCACCATCCCGTCAATCTGTCCATCAGGTAACTACTCCCTTTGAGCTCTCATCTCCTTTGCTCTGATTTCTCCGCGGGTTCCTAGTCTTGCTGGTGATTAGTATCGCGTGCAAATTTGTAGTATCTCCGTATGTTCTCGAGATTCTGGGTTTTTAGCTCCCCAATTTGTCCCCCTTCATAGGCTGCTGCGATCGAGTAAGTTCGTGTGTGGTTGGTTAATCGTGTAGGTGGCATGCTAAGATGGTTAATTTCGTCCTCTCTCGACAGTTCCGGGTACAGATTAGAACTGGCTTCGCATAAGGGTTTCGCGGAGGCCACGGAATTTGGCACATGGGGAGTTCCGTTAGCTGCTTGTGGAGCGGCTCCAAGTCGACGCGAGATCGAAATGGTCAAGGGACGGCGTCGTCTCCTCGTTCAGGTACACTTCATTTGGTTCCATGAGTGGGCTAATGATCAACGGAGACTCCTGCTTGAATCTTAATGCTTTTCAAAAGTTCCACCTTCGAATTTGAAGAATACTTGTGCTGTTTGACATGAAAAAAGTGGGGAAATTATGCAAGCTGTCCTATTTAGCCATGTTGTTCGGAGGTATAGTGGAACTGTGCAAGTGTGGAACAACCCCTCTCTGGAGTCTGCATACAAGATTAGCCAATTATCCAAGTGCTCCAGAGGGATTCAATGATGAAAAATTTAGCATGCCTTGATAAAAATTACTGCTGGCAATTCATTTACTATTTATTTTAGCAAGGAGGCTGAAGCACCCCGGTTTCCATTAATAGAAAACACAGAACACTACTTCGAAAAACAAACTAGTGCGCTTTAGTTTTTTGCAAAAGGAAAAACTTCTAAATATTTGTTGACTTTTCATACATAGAATAGTGTTATTGACATAATGTTCTCCAAACCATCGTGGCACAATGTATGCTTTATGAGTATGATCACAAGTCCATCCGAAATAATACACCAGACAAAACCAGCTCTTTGTGTTCTGTTGCATTTCTTTCTTGTCAGCTGTCTCGTCTGCAACTCAGGTTTGACTGAGCCATTTCCTACATCAGAGATCATGTGATCCAGTCGGAAACTATACCATGACAAACATGTCGGGAACATCGTAAGTCATAGCAAAGATTAAAAAAATTCACCTCTATTTCTTGAACTAATATACAGAGCTGCTTTTTAGTTTTAATCATGTGACTGAGAGGATCTTGGTCATAACCATGCTGCCCTCAAGTCCTCAACAATAATGTCTACTATCATGTTTCAGTGCAATTGTGTTCAGGCCTTTTTCTTTTAAACTGCCAATGATGACACCACCTCTGAAAAAAAAGTCCAGGCCGTGTATTATCGAGATCCGGAAGAAATGTACAAGTCTTCTCCCTAAAAGAGTTGAAGTCCGCTACACGGAATTTTCACATGATGAACTGCATTGGCCGTGGGGGTTTTGGACCGGTCTATAAGGTGAGACACTGGATTTGTTTCATGCATCATTTCCCCTCTTACTTTATGGCCTTTCTGTTATCACTGCTTGTTACTTTTACTGCAAAGATTCTCTTTTGAAAGACTTATGGTTCATCAACCCATAAATATCGAATGAATGAAAAGTGTTCTCCTTCACTTAGGGAAACCTGAAAGATGGCACTCAAGTTGCAATTAAAAAGCTTTCAGCTGAATCAAAGCAAGGAACTAGCGAATTCTTGACAGAGATCGATGTTATATCAAACGTCAGGCACCCCAACCTTGTACAGCTGATTGGTTGCTGCGTTGAAGGGAATAACAGATTGTTGGTGTATGAATATGCAGAGAACAACAGTTTGGCAAATGCTTTGCTTGGTAAGTTCAATTCTGGAATTTTACTTTCATAAAGTCTGCCCAGTGTACTAACTGTACCTTTGTGATCAGGACCAAGGAATAGATGTATCCCGTTGAACTGGCAAAAAAGAGCTGCTATCTGTATTGGAACTGCTTCTGGCCTTGCGTTTCTTCACGAGGAAGCACAGCCACGAATTGTCCACCGTGATATCAAAGCTAGCAATATTTTACTTGATAAGAAACTACTTCCTAAAATTGGAGATTTTGGACTGGCCAAGCTTTTTCCTGATGCCATCACTCACATTAGCACGCGTGTTGCAGGAACAATGTATGTATCTCTCTAAATCTTTTGCTGTATTTGTTTGCTTCTCTAGTGGAGCTATATGTATTTCATGTTGATTTTCGCAGAACCAGAGTATTGCACTGTACTTATTTTAGTTTAGAGTGTATAGTGTGAACTGTGATTGTATTTTGCTTTTTTCTCACAAGGGAAGTTGTAGTTTGCTTTGTCTGTAATAACAAACTTGTATTGACCTCTCGGAACATAATTTCTCCTGCAGGGGTTACTTAGCACCAGAGTATGCCTTGTTGGGACAGTTAACCAAGAAAGCAGATTTATATAGTTTTGGGGTGCTTCTTCTTGAGGTGATAAGTGGTCAAAGTAGCAGCAAATCGACTTGGGGGCATGATATGCATGTCCTTGTGGAATGGGTAACTCATTTCCCCCTCTCCTTTCCCTATAGGTATCAATTGCCATGCTTGCATTGACTCTTGATAACTCTAGGATCATACATATGCAAACAAGGGTACCAGTTTTCCATGACAGACTGACATCACATGTTGGTGATGGTTTTCCTAATTTATTTTCTCTGTGGAGAAACGGTTGTTCATCACAAAAGAAAAAAACAATATGTAACATGGGCTAAACTGCAGACATGGAAGCTGCGAGAAGAAGGAAGGCTTTTGGAAATTGTTGATGGAGACCTGGAAGAATACCCAGAGGAGCAAGTGCTTCGTTTCATCAAGGTGGCACTCCTGTGTACCCAAGCAATGTCGCAGCAGAGGCCATCCATGAAGGAGGTGGTGCAAATGCTATCTAACCAAACAGAAATCGATCTGCAAAACGCAGTCCCACCGGGTGTGCTGAAAGAACCCCGTCATCATACGGGTAGTTTGGGGGGTTTGACACTGGACACATCCTCGAGTCAAAGCACCAGAGGCAATCCAGCTGAGTCATATAGTACGCAGACCAGAGACATGAACAGCTATACGATCGAGGTATCACCTAGATGATGCGGTGGTGGACGAGCTAGCAAGCTTGTTTGCCACCTTCAGATGGCGGCTACCTTGGGGTTTTGCTGTGCTGAATGCTGACACAATTTAGCACAATCGAGGTGACACCTAGATGATGCTGTAGAGCTTGCAAGCCTGTTTGCCACATTCAGAGGGCTCACACGCTGCCATGAGGTTTTTCTGTGCTCAGTGCTGACACAGTTTTTCTAGAAATGAAAATTTGAACAGATATACTTGAAGAAACCCTGATCCATATTTACCCTGCGTCAGGAACTACACTACACAGGATGTGAAGGGCATAGCTGTGAATTGCTGTTGTACAGGCTGTGTAATTCACTTTTGTCAATGGTTATCACATGATGTATGTTCTTAAATGCCTGGTGTAGGGATGCATTGCAAGAACAGTATGTCTTCGAGACTACAAAAACGGCACCATATGAGGAGGATGTGGTGAAGAAAAGGCTGAACTAGCTATACATATAACCCGCTAATATCACGTTGTCTCATAATGGTCACAGTTTTGGTGACGTAATTGTACCTTTATTCATCTTGGTTAAACAGATACTGTAGAAATGGTTGGGACATAAATAGTGCGTCCTGGGAATCGTGAAATTTTTGTTCATATGGGATGGTATAAAAATATTTGTGAGTTTCTCTAATTTTCTGGTTTTTCCCTGTTTTTAAGACTTTATTTTAAAAGGGTCCCTATTTTTCAACAAATTTTCTATATTTCCAAATTTTTGTTGATTTTTTAAAAAAATTGCTGATTTTTTCATAACTTTTTTACATTTTTCTGAATTTTCCAATTTTTTGGATTCTTTTTACAAATGCTGGAGTCAAGCCCAGTCAAATGGCCAAAAAAACCTAGGGATTGAAAATCAAGCGGTATTAAGAGTTTAAGGTACTAAATGGATCATTTTAGAGTTTGTGGTTCATATTTGAACTCAGGCAAGAGGTGAAGGCTGAAAAATAGACTTTTCTCTATCTTAAATAACCGTCTATAATGTGTTTCACTTGTGAGAATCTTATAAAGCTTTTCTCTTTTGAAATTTTCAGTAACTGGTTTCTTTCCTAGAAAATCTACCAAACACAACTTAGGGCTCATTTAGAACAAAGGAATTTCACAAGAAACAATTCCATAGGTTAGAAAAAACTCCCACATAAAAACAGGCCCTAACTCAGCGAGATAACATATGTGTGCCTTAACATTGAACTGCCGAGCTTCTGAAATCTCGGTAACAATGAGCAGTCTCTCAAGAGAGCACTAAGGTATATACTCAACAAGGAAGATTTCAAATATTATGTTGTAATACACTTAATATCCTTTGGCAAATGAAGTCAATATTTAGTGTAATTTTTCGCACATCCATTACTCGTACCTACATATGAATCCAGTGCATATACGTGTTTCTGTAAATTATACTAGTAACGTAATGAATGCGCTGCTCATCTGAAGATATATGTGAAACATAGGATAAGTACGCACTAAAGAGGACTGCAAGGGCCTCTTTGATCTGTGTGATTTCTGGACATAATTTTTTTAATAATGTACGAATATAATAGGAATGTATTTGCAAAACAGAGTACCTCTTTAGAACATATAGGATTTTGAAGGACCGGATCCTATAAGAAAATTTATTTATCTTGGAATAAAGAAATGAGCTTGTAAAAATCCTACGAAATTTTTACGGGATAGCTCAATCCATACGATTTTACACCTCACGAAAAAAATTCACTGATATCTTGCATTGATTTTCTGTTAGTGTGCAGCTGTACATGGGCCAACAAGCCACGGACCAAGTCTGAAACTAACAGGGGGGAGGCTGTCTAAGTATTGAAAGACCTAGCTTTGAGATTACCCTGGTGGATCACAGCTCTTTTGCAGCGGCGGTTCTCTTCCCCTCCCTGATTCCCCTTCCCTGGACCTCTTCCTCTGTCCTTTACTGCTATATCCCCTAGTATCCAGTGAGTGATTAGGAACCTTATGTCCACAAAACATTCATCTCAAGCTAGTGTGGTTAGTTAATGAGGTTGCTACCAGATCTCTCTGTGGAGCATCCAAACAATTATTCTTGTAAATTCCGATGTTTTTATTTATTTTTAGAGGATTCAACAAATCATGACATTTCAATACTACAATTTTTGCATTTCAGCCTTTTATAGGATGGTGTGTTCCAAATAGGCCCTAAGAGCTGTTAGCAAAGCTTATCCATTAAGGGTGTGTTTGGATTGATGGATGAGGTGGGATGGGGCCATCCCATCCCATTTTTTGTGGATATCCCGGTGTTTGGTTCACTGGATGAGGATGGACGGGGATATCCACCCAGGGAATATTCCCTTGAGATGCTGGACGAGGCTATACGGGCAAAAAACCCGGATGAGCTCGTCCGCCCCGCCGCCCGAGCGTGCTCCGCCTTCGCGCCGGCCGCAGCCCCCCGCCGGCCGCCGCCCCCCGCCGGCCGCTCCCCGGCCCTGGCCTCGCCGCCCCCCACCGGCCGCTCCCCGGCCCCCACCTCGCCGCTCCCCGCCTCCCTCGGCCCCGCCGCTCTCCGCCCCGCCCGGCCTCGGTGCCGCCGCGCCCCGCCCGCCGCCTCGAGCTCCGCCGGCCTCCGCCCGAGCTCCGCCGCCCCCAGCTCCGCCGGCCCCCGCACCGAGCTGCGCCCCGCCCCGAGCTGCGCCCCTGCCGGCGCCCCGAGCTCCGCCGGCCCTGGCCCGAGCTCCGCTGCCCCCCGCTCGAGCCCGCCGCCCCTTGCCCGAGCTCCGGTCGGCCGCCAGTGAGAGACAGAGAGAAGATGGAGTGAGTGAGGAGAGAAAAATGAGAGAGAGGGCAAGGGTGAGTCACTGCCATGTGGGTCCCGCATGTCAGTGACTCATCCAACATGACCTATCCAGTTTTGAGCCAAACAAAGACTTGGTCCACCCCATCCACTGAACCAAACACCAGACGGGATCATCCCATTCAGAAAAAATTGGATGGCCATATCCCATCCTACCTTACCCACGAACCAAACGCACCCTAAAACGCACTATATATGCGTCCATCTAACAAGACAATCAAACATCTTCGTGATACAAGAAACATCTACCTTTTGGATGAACAAAAAACATCTTATTACAGCCCGCAACCATAAGTTCCAGATTTATTCGAGTCGCAGGACGACATAAGCTTATTGCTTTTCTCCACCCATTGAGTGCAGAACCATGAACGAGAACCAACAAAAACAACTGTGGACTCTATTCTTTGTCTACAAAAGCTGACTCAGCAAGATCAATAGCCCGAGCTAGAGCAGCCGCCTTATTCTCGCATTCTTTTTGCTCGTCATCTGGTTTACTATCAGCAACAATGCCCGCACCAGCCTGAAGGTGAGCGACCCACTCCCGGCGCCTATCTTTGTCCTTGTATGAGAACATCGTGTTGTGGCTTGGAGCTGTTGAGAACACAATGGTGCGGAGAGCAAGAGCGATCAGCATGTCACCGTCAAATGATATCCCTCCTAAGCCGCCACTGTATGGTCCTCGCCTTGTGACTTCCAACTGATCTATCAGCTCCATGGCTTTCACCTAGTTATGTGAAACGAATTTTTTAGCACGCAGCAGTTTGTTCAGAAGAGGAAGGTGCGTATCAGCATAAGATTAATCAGTAAATTGAGTGAAAACAGTGAAGATGAGATGAACCGATAATAGCTTAAGCTGAGTATTGCATGCAGAAACGATCTAGGCACTGTGATTGGAATTTACAGTAGAGAGCAAAAAATATAGTTAAACATAATTCTGTGCAGTTAAAGCATGTATAAAAGAGCCTACCCATATGGATGTTGTAAAAACGCAAGCTAACAATATTTGCTGACAAGAGAGGCAAAATGATCTACATGCACATGGACACAAATGTTCTTCAGACTTCAAGGAGGGCATAAATTTGTCAAACAAGTGACACACAAAACTAGAAAAAGGTGAAGGTTGGACAGTAGATCAAGGTAAGGAGATTGGAAGCAAGACTTCACCTTTGGCGCTCCACTGACTGTTCCAACAGGCAATGCAGCTCGCAGCGCATCCCAGCTTTGGAGATTATCATCTAACTCTCCACTAACCTGCAAAGTGTTCAAAGATAAATTACATTGGCGTTCAACATAACTGTAGAAAGCTAGACTCCCTCACCATACACGCTTGCGTCAAAAACATTCTATAGCAAGAAACAAGTAAATTTTCCACAGAGAACTGTAAAAGCTTTCATCATACTGTTTTATGAAAAGTTCTAAAATGATAAACCAAGCCTGTCTCGAGTGACTACTGGTCATTAAACTACATATCATATAAACCTTACAAACAATAATAGAGATGTCATTTGGAAATTAGGGAAGATCAGTCATTTGCAGTGCAAGCTTATTTGACCTATCAATTTTTTAAATTGATTCATTATGCCATATCGGAAAATAAAGATAGAATATTGAAATATAAGTTAACTAGAAACAACACATGTAGGTTATTTTGGTGAAGTGAAAATGTAATTTGGCAGATAATTCTCATATACTGAGGTTAGCTAAGCTATATTTTCCTCAGCAGAAACTGATGCTCTCAACTAACAACTTAACTCTAAATGCTGAAGGAAAGAACAGCAACACAACAAACATGCCCATCTTAAGTTCATCGGATGTTATAACCAAGAATAGCTAGAGGCACTGACTATAAACTGCCCAGTATAAAATGGATAAGCAATAAGAATCATAGTTCACACACACGAGAAGAGCCTAACCGTGGAGCTGATGTGCATGACATGGGAGTACCGCTCAATGTTCATTAACTTCTCCACCTTTACAGATCCAGATTTAGAGACCTGTCAAGTACATGTACTCATAAGAAAATTTGCAATTCCACAGCAGTAGTAGGGCTGACACGTTCTCTTTTGTAAGTTCTAGAGAATGGCTGTAATTGCAGGCTATCAAAGCTGTCAAAGTTATGCCATCATGACTCTGTACAAAGGAAAGGAGATTGCCTCATATCAGAATGCAGAGTAGGCAAAAGGAATACAGACCTTGCCAACATCATTTCTTCCCAAGTCTACAAGCATAATGTGTTCAGCACATTGTTTTTTATCACTTAATAGTTCTTCCTCTTGCATTTTATCTTCATTCTCTGTCTTTCCCCTTCGGGTAGTCCCAGCAAGTGGTCGGTTAATAATCTTCCCCTATATTTTTCCAAAAAAAGGTGTAGATTAGTTAAAGGACAACGAGGCAATCTGATTAATAGCAATAAACAGGTTCACGTACCTTCTGGACTTTCGTAAGAATTTCAGGACTAGATGCTACCAGGATACAGCCTCTTGCCTAAAGATGATAAAGGGCATTAATTAGAACTTCAAAAGAAAATCAGTGCATATATCAGTGTTCCAATGGGGCACAATACTCATCAGTAGCAATCAATGTTTTCTTGTAATCACATAAAAAAATGATACCCAAAAGATCATGTAAATGTACCTGTACATATGCCATGTATGGGCTTGGGTTCACAATCCGTAAAGCTCGATAAACCTCAAATGGGGTGGCATATGTTCGCCTCTCAAAACGCTGGCTTAAAACAATCTGGAAAATATTACCAGCCAAAATATGCTCCTTAGCCTGCATAACAGCATTCTTGTACTCATCACTTGTCATGGTTGATTTGCTCAAGGGAGTACCAAACTGCCGAGTATGTAGCTTCACAAATCCTGGAGAGAGTTTGGGGCTGGAGTGGAAATCAAATAGATCTAGAGGTTGTGAGCACCAAACAAAAATTAGCAAAACACTAGATTCAAGGAAAAGGCACAGCATTATCTTACACATTCACATTGTGAACTTTAGAAAGCAGCAGCTTCAGCCGGGACCTGCCCACTTGGTATGCTTCTTCGGTGGATGCATGCCGGTCCAGACTTACCCAATGGATGACATATACTTTCTGCAGAAGGCACAGAGCCACGGAATTTGAAAATGAATACAAATTTCCCAGTAGTTAAAATGCAGGAAGAACAATGACATGTTATTTTGAGTCATAAGTTGCAATGTACTGAACATGGAACAATAGGTTTGATTAATGTAATGATGTGATTTTAGTTGATGCAGAAATGAGCCAATGAAAAATGAGAGGTTTGCACGATTTAGTTCAGTTTCAGTAGTCAATGGTGTACGATGTACTACCATCTATTTTCTTCCTTGAAAGGAGGTGCTTATACTGATAGCGATGAACAAAATATTTATTAAATAACATGAAAGAAATTTGATTGTAGAACAATATCCCGCCCTGACAGACAATCAAAATCAAACCTTGTTCAGAATGAAATGCAGGAAATGGATATTGAAAAATTAAGCACCTTCTCGACATTGTCAAAGACGAGAACATCATCGTAAAGCCCCAAATGAACATCGGGAAGGTTCCTATCATCCTGGGGAGCACCAGAGAAGGGTATCTTCTTCTTTTCTACATAGCGAACTGTATCGTAGGAAAAGAACCCAACCCATCCACCTATGACAAACAAAAGAACATAATGCAATTATTCCCATTTCACTATCAGCAACATCATATCTTTCTCTTATGTTTTTCCCATGCTGATTTTGGTCACTCACCGCTGAAAGTCTCAGGGAGCTGGTCGATCTGCTGCGGGTGCCATCCCTCCATTATGCTCCTGGGGACCTGCATAGGATCGTCGACGACCTGCTCCGTGATCTGGCCCTTCTCGTGGTCCATGATGGTGACCTTGTTTTCCTTGGCAACGATCTCCATCACCGGGTGGGCTCCCACCATGCTGTAACGACCCTTCAATCCATTCCAGTTCCACAGAGTTATTGCCAAGGATAAGGATCGATACGGGAGCAGATTGGAGAGGAGAGCACAGGAGAGAGGGGGGACGTACGACGTTGGCGGTGCCCTCGAGTCCCTGCTCAACGGACTCGAAGAGGAAGCTGGGGGTGTCCATGTCGTCCTCGGGGACGAGGCAGCGGTAGGCGAGCACGGGGGTGAGGTGGTCCGACACGATGCACTCCCACACGGGCACCAGGCTGCCCTTCCCGCTCCCCTGCGCCGCCGCCTCGAAGAACCGCCTCTTGTCGTCCTCCGCTGCCCTCGCCGCGGCGCTCCCATTGATCACCGCGCTCGCACTCGGCTTCACGGCGCAGCACCTCACGCCGCTGCTCCCCCTCCTGCTCCTCCTCCCTCCTGCAGCTACTGCTCTTGCTCTAACCGGGGCCGCCGCCGCGGCCGGGGCGGGGTGGGCGGCGAGGCGTGAGGACGAGAACGCGGTGGCGGCTAGGGATTCCATTGCGGCAGCGTTCCACTTCCCAGTCAACAGAACACTATCTGATGTCGCGCTCGGAGAAAGAGATTGGGAGGGCGCGTATATATAAGAAGCAGCAATCTAGTTCACTTTAGCAGCCGGGTGGTGGGAGTTGAATCCTAGGACAAGAAAAGAAAAGGCTGGGCCGGCGGCTCGCGAGCTGGGTTTTGAGTTTTGACCCTTCGTGATGGGGAGGAGGACGACGAAGACAGGATTTACGTTTGCTATTACCAAAATTTATCCCAATTTTGATATTGCAAAAAAATTTCTTTGATATTCCAAAAAATTTGGTAATCAAATTGACAATTGATACGCAAAAGAATTGGGTGCTAATGCTTTGGTAATAAAATGAAATCTTACCAAATTCTAACTGGAGCTACCAAAATTAGGGACAGCAGTTTTACCCATGGTTTTGAGTACTCGCGAGTAGTATATCCGTGGCGAGTTGGCATTGCGTCGTCTTCTGCCCATGGCTTTCACGGGTGGGTACTCAGTTGTATGGAACATGTGGTAATATTGACTCATTAATATCCATGAAATAAATTATATAATAATTATAAGTTCTATGACACGTGGATCACTTGATATTTAGTGTGGCGATATATACGGGTGGATATCCAATGATGTTGAGAGTATGGGACATGTGGTAGTATTAACTCATTGATATCCATGTATACTCAAAAGAAATTAATATAATAGTTATAAGTCCTATGACATGTGGGTCACTTGATATTTAGTGTGGTGATATATACATGTGGGTACCTAATAGTATTGAGCGAATGGAACGTGTAGTGATATTAACTCATTGATATTTATATATACTAAAAAAAGTTAATATAATAATTATAGGTCTTATGATATGTGGGTCACTTGACATTTAGTATCGTGATATATAAATCTCGAGATCTCGACTCAAATCTTAGCCGAGATGTGTGGTCCATGGGACTATTTGTTGAATCTATTATATCATATCATATTGTAAAGTATTTTTCTGTTGAGTTATTATTTTATATACATGATATATTGTTCTCTCGATGCACATCGGGTATTAGATACCCATTAAATTTAGATATAGATATATTATTGTCTATGGTTCTTACCGTGGGTCAGGTGTGGACGCACTCGTGCACTCATGAGTATAAATTAACAACATAGCCTTGGTAAATCTTTAGCCAGAGATATCCACCGCTTGCTATTTCTAACCAAACTTGTAAGTTAAGCATGTGCAGTAATTGTTATTGAACCAACATATCCTTACACACAGCTAGTACGAATATTTTATCTAAATAAATTGAGTTAATTTCAGTTTGCATCATGAATAATGACACTTTTTCCATTCTGGATGAGGTTTAAGAAGAAGAAAAAATGTGCTTCAAACCAAGTATTTTAGACCATTGGTGCACGTTTAGCCATTACTTTACTCTATTTTCTGATGGGTAGGATCATGGGCTCAAGTGGTGTGCGTCAGGGAACATGTGCTCACCATCTGCCTCGTGATAGACACTCAGCATCTCGTCAAAAAATATGGAGCATCTTGTAATGCCTGGGTTGCCCTGTTTGGACACGTGCTCCCCACCGACCACTTGGGAGCAAGTCCATTCAAACTTCGGTGCCGGAGTAGCGCTGTAGCCGGAGAGCGGACGGCGACGGCCACAGCCCCTGGAGAGGAGCGGCCCAGTCACGTCTGAATTTGCAGTCACGCACGCACCGTGCGCACAGTGCGACCGGCTCGCGGAGCGGTTGGAGATCCGCAGTCGCATGCGGCACCTCTCGTGGTCGCCGTGCGTATCGTTTAAACTGCAGGGGTGTTTTGTTTTTGTTTTTGTTTTTCACCCCGTGTGCGCCGTGGCCCAAGGAAGATGCGTGGAAGCGTGCGCGAACGCAGATGCGCGCGCCCGCGGCATCACGGCACGAGCGCGGAAGCTGGGTCGCGCTTCCCAAGACACGAGATAAACGAAGCAGCGAGTACGAGTAAAGAATGGCCGGGCACGATGAGAGCATGAACGGGGCACGTGCTGCCGAAATTGTTAACTGGTGAGCGATCGTCGGAGGATGGATCCCGGCAGTGCGGAACGGAATGGAGCGGAGTGGAGGCGGATCAGGAAGCGGCGCTGCGGAGCCGGCAAACGAGGTCACCGGAGAGACTATGGCTCCTGGTTAGGATGATGACTATGAGAGGTTAGCCGCCAAAGACAGGAAAGAAGAGCGGGATGGCACCGGCGGGAGAGGAGATGATGTCACTTGCCGGAGATGTGCCGGGGAGGAGCAAACCGGCGGCGAAGCGTGTAGAGGAGGAAGACGTGGCGTACTACGAGAGTGAAGCACGTGGAGGAGGAGAGAGAAAGGGGTGGAGGATGAAGACAACAGGCCGCCGGCGTGGCATTTGTCGTTTCACTTTCAAAATCGGTTGTATGTGGTGGGCTGTGCGATCGCTCGCCAAGTAGAGCCCTCCTCTCCCCGAGCTGCTCATTCCGTACTTCAAAATCATCGCCTTGAGTATTCTGCGTTAGAAACGATAATGACCATCAACCAAGAACTGTCAACCGTCGGGGCGACATGCTAAGGATGTGTTTGATTTATGGCCCTAGTTTTTCGTCGAAAAAATATAAAGACGGTTTCTCCTCGAAAATCGCTAATTTTCATAAGATTTGGCTAGCATTTGGATTGGTTCTAAAATTTGACATTGTCTATGGAATCCTTAAAATTTTGGTAAACCAACCAGTTTTGCTGGCAACTTTGAGGTGATGCGCCAAAATTTGATAGGGCCCGAGCAGGTTGCGGCCGCTTCATCTGTTTGAACTGCTGTATTTCTTGTGATATGATCAACAAATAAGAACCATATTGGCAGTATCTTGGTTTAAAAATTATATGCCATGTGGACCCAGTGACATAATCACAACTAGCGCAGTCCAAAAGCCTCTGCTTAACCATAGTTTCAGTGATATGGTGATTTTAGCATTACCAGATATTTCAGTTTGGCTAACTGGGACCAAACACTCCCTCTCAGTATGCCGGGTCCGTCAGCATCAGCCGGGTGACAACGGTCGCGAAAGCATCCGGAATTCTGAATTGAACTCGCTCCTGTCTCCCCAGGGCAATAAAATTGGCTATTCACCCATTTTTTGACGATTTGGCTCACTACTTTTAGTAAACTAACACTAAATACGATCAGGTCTCAAAGCATCATGTGCTGCTCTTTGATCCAGTCCAGTTCTTGCGCAGAACGGTCATTTTGACCTGTCGGGTTTTTGTCTTTTGGCTTTTACCGTGAAGACGTTGTTCACTACTACTCCATTTCTATGTCCTATCCATCCCATTGGAGGAGATGGATTACCGGATATCTCTTGTGTCGATGAGGTAACAGAGACAACTGGTGACAAAGAAACATCAAGGTCCGCATCTCAACTGCTCACAACATGCGTGCAGACATGGCAAAATGAGAAGAAAAGAGTTGATTGTCTGTTGTTTTCTTTCATTGCATGATTCTCTGTTGGTTTCTTTCGTTGCATTAAAAGTACACGACTTGTTGGCAGACCTTAGCCCTGTTGCTCGGCTTGGGTGAGCTGAACTGCCCAAACAGTAGCCACGGTTACTGTTTCATAAGAGCAATTACTGTAGTATGCATTGACCATCGATCATCATTTTTAGAAGAGAGTGCATGGATCATTAGGTCATAGCACGCAAAGGCCTTAGCTTTTAGAAAAGCCCAAGCTCAGTTTGGTTCAGAACTTAGATCAGCCCCACCTCTGGTCCAAATATCTAAAGGCCCAATACATACCTGAGATCGTTGAGGCCCAAAACTAACACAGAGCTGGACTCTACTGTTTGAGATCAGAAAGGCAGAGCTCGGATCTCCTGGGGAAGTCGAGATGGGGTCGCATAAACATCCCAGTCCACTTCCCAGCTCGCTAGGCCCGTTATGGTCAACACGCTTGCCAAAGCGGCTACCTCCACCGCCCGGCCCAGCCCAACGACGCACGGCTACAGGCGCATGTCCGCACAAATGTAATAAAAAGAAACGTAATTCTAAAGATGCAAGCCTCACGGGACCACCATACAACGCTTATTGCGGGTTTTAACAGCGCCGCTCACCCTGGATATGGCCACAAACCGACGCAGAGCGGTCCATAGTCCACCCTACCAAAGGTCGACGCATGGCACACAGGGCTGGAAATATAGCTTGAGGCTTGTGGCGCGGGTCGAGCTTAATTAGACTCGGAGGTCAAATGAGCCAAGCCTAAGCTTCCTTCTCAGCTCGTATAGCTTGCTAAGCTGAGTCTAAAAAACTTGCGAGCTGCTCGTAGGCTTGTTGCAAAAAATAAAATAGTATGAGTACTAAAAGTCTGACAATTCACAGGCATATATTAAGAAGTTCAACAATTTACAAGCATATATGACATGACAAATGTATGCATTGATCCACAAAACATTCAACAAGATCTAGGTTGTCCATGAACCCAACCTTCCGTCGATGCGCTCATCGAATTTGTATGATCTTCGGTCATTCATCGCTAGTTGTACATGTCTTCATTCATCGCTAGTTGTACATGTCTTTAAAGATAGTGAAATTTTTAATATTCATAACTTTGAACCCTTGTGTTCTAAATGATGAGTTCATTAAAATAAGACATAATTTGTATGGAAAATAAATAAAAAGAATAGTGGGACAAATCAAAAGTGTTAGTGGAACATGAAAAATCGAGGTCTATCGACTAGAGGGGGAGTGAATAGGAGATTATCAAATTTTACTCAAGTTAGTTGTTTAGCATGCAAGAGTGAAGCAGTTTAAAAGTGAGGCAACGAATAACAAACTAGATCTAACTCAAATGAAGAATAACACTTAAATAAAGAGCTAGAGAGAAGACTCAAGATTTATCCCGAAGTTCAAGTTGTTGGCAACAACTCTACGTCTTTGTTTGGAGAGGTTTGAATACTTAGCTCCGAAGTCACACAGACTTCACCTTCTTCTCATTGAGCCAAGTCCACTTAGAACTTGCTCAATCACTCGTGGTGAATCTTGAGGTAATCTCCGAACCTTCACAAATTTGTTGGAGGCGAATCCACAAATTGGAGCTCTCAACGACGTCTAGCCGGCTAGGAGATACCAAATCTCCAAGAGTAATGAGTCAAGATTACTAGACTCGAATAAGCTCTTGCTTCAATGCTCAATCAAGTCTCAGATCTCTCAGATCTTTCCTCTTTCAAAGTAGATCTCAAAGAGCAAGAGGAAAGGGGAACACACAGTGTGAGAGAATGAGTATTTTGCGCAGAGTGTCCTCCCGAGCCCGCAGGGGGTCGGGGGCTATAAATAGGCACAGCTCATAAAAGAGTCGTTGGAGGAAAAAATTCTTCCTCGGAACAACCGGAACACGAACCCGGAAGCACCGAGTTTCAAACAACGGTCATATTTTGAGGAATTCAGATGCACAGCGAAAGTCTTCAACTCAAAGTCGGTAGTTCCGAAAGGAACATGATCACACTAGGATTGAAGATTTTACTCCGCAGAGCACCAGAAGCGATTCCCGGTAGTGCCGATTTTGAAGAACGGTTAAACTGAGATTTGAAATAATGACACGTTCTTCTCTCGTAAGAGGAAACGCGGTCAAACCGAAAATCAACTCGCAAAGACCTAAGTCCAGAAGGGATTCTCGGTACAACCGAAAACGAAACCGGTAGAACTGAAGACGAAACACATGGGACTTAGCCTAAGATAACAGAAACATATCCCAGAAGCACCGGTCTTCAAGGACGGACAAACCGGTTTCCGAAAACATGAAACTAGGGCAAACCCTAAGCGGCAGGGTTCCCTAACTCTCCAACACAGAGATCATTCTCGGCAGCACCGGGCTTGAAGACCGGTCATGCCGTAATTGAAACTCTTCGAGGCTTGAGACAACTAAGTAATCAAACCTCGCAACAGAGACCAATCTCGATATATCCGGTTCTCAAAACTGGTATTGCCGAGAATCACTGTCTGTGTCCCAAAAGAGATTTCCAAAGAAGTCTTCTGAGATTTTGACTGAGCACACATGAAGATTCTTTCTATAGCTTAGGTATCTTACCCCTCTTAATAGTGTGGCTTGTCCTATAGACTCAAATGATCTTTTGATCATGTTAAACACTAAAAAATCACCACTTGTCTTCTAGGTCCAAGTCTTCCTTCATCATTAACTTTTAGGGGTCGACATCCACTGTTAAACCAATTATCTTGGGGACTATACATCTGCATACACTTAGTAAACCATTAGTCCCTTAATCATTTGTCATTAATCATCAAAACCCACTAGGGGGTACTAGATGCACTTTCAGAACATTTGTAGATCATTAGTGGAACAAAAATAAGATTTTAGTGGAACAAACTCAAGATGCATAGAAATATTCAGCACTACATTAAAAAAATTAGAACTAACTTTTTGAAAATGTTCCTGTAACTCGCATGAACTCTTTATATTGATTAAAAAAATGTTCCATATGAAATAAAATTTTCTCGAAGAATATTACATGATACATGGAAAATGTTCATCTTTCTCAACAAAAATGTTCACCTAGCTTGTGAAAATGTTCCATTATTCAGAGAACAGCATTCTGCCTTTTTGAGGAAAATAATAAAATGTTATAGTCATGAAGAAATGTCCCCCGGTGTCAAAAATGTGCTACTAATTCAAGAAAATTATTTTAGAGTTCCAAATTAAAATGAAGGTGATGAACTTGTGTCGATCTCATATTTTCATTTCAAGTAATACAAACTCACTCATTGTTAAAACAAAATCATAGCTATTGGTGGAATAGAAAAATTATTGAAACAAAACATAAGCATGGTGGAACATTTCACAAATATAAGTGTGACAAATAAAAGAAAACGTTTGAACATATCAAGTATGGTATATAGGGTTTTCGAGTTGGCACCAAGCCATGTGAGGCAAGACCACTTCGGTCGTTACTGCACCCGTACCCTTGCTATCCACATAAGCATCAACCTCTACCTTGTCTTCTTTTCATTCCTAAACTGAGCTCGCTTATGCCTCATTGTGCACCAGCTAAGTATATGAAGACTTAGTTGCGGTTGCTGAACTGCATTGTGTCGAACTTATTTTACACTCTCTCTATCGAACTTATTTTATATTCTCTCTGTTCAGATATATAAGGCATATTTTGATTGTTCAACTTCAAATTTTATTAATTATTAATCCAATAATATATGTGCTACGTGACATAAAAACAGATATCATTGGTTCATATTCAAAAGAATTTTCTTCTGATTATGTTTTTGAAAATGTTGTATGAAAAAATTATAGTCGAAACTTAAATTTGGACAATCAAAATACATTCTATATACATAGAGGTAGTAGTTTACCGTGAAAATATAGCCCTAAAATTAGGAAAAAATTAACCAAATGATAAAATAGGGAAAAGCTCGTAAGACAAACGAAATTATCTTAATTTTGGATACGCCGAAGTCGCGCGCCCGCCGTCAACCCCAGAACGCTACACAAGGCAGTGCGAAGACATATAGGATATTGGATATATTGTCAGATATGTTCTTTTATAGAGATTACGGCCCCCGCCTCTGCATCACACATGCATCAGGCTCGGCAGTCCAGAACCGTTTACTGAACATAAAGCAGCTGGGATATGTCGTTAGATGGAACTACTGATACCAACTCGTGAGCTTAACGAGACGACCCGCATTATCCACCGAGCTTGATTAGCCATCTCGATCTCGACTCGTTACCGGCCGTAGTGTCGAGGACAAGTTAGAAGTAACAACAACGGGTTGAGAAGCTTCGTGTCTTCATAGCCTTTGGTAGCATGACAGTTGTTGAGTTCGTGTCGAATATGTGTTCGAGGTAGGTTACAGGTAGGACTTCGAGTTATAGTAGGGATAGGACGGAGTTCGTGTCAAACTCCGGCAGCTCGGGCCTCCTATAAATAGAGGCACCCTGATGTAACCTAGACAACGGTTGTAACTTGAGAGACAGTAATGAAAGGGAAGGAGCGCCCGAGGTCAAGCCCCGTGGGCGTAGGCCTCGTGGCCGAACCACGTTAAAAATGTCGGTGTCTCTCATTGCCAATTCTGCGGTGTTTCGGTTTAGATCTACGCTTCCGTGTGTGGCCTCGTGATTTCGCAACAAGTGGTATCAGAGTGCAAGGTTCAAGTAGATCTTGAGGCGGTGCAGAGGAATCCGGCGGTACGAGACGGAGGACGGCGACGTGTGTACAAGGCGAGGTGGAGCCTAGAGCGCGTCGTGGAAAAATCGCTTCAAAGGGCACCAGTATTTTTTTTCCACTGGAAATTGTGGAAAATTTTGTGCGAGGTGGAGCGAGGAGAAAAGAAAAAAAGGGGGGGAGACAAGTCACTGGCAGCGCGGCGGAATCGGCCGCGAGGAGCTGCGGCGATGGCACGGCAGCACCGGACCGGCCGGCCGGCCACAGGCGCGCCTCCCGCACACCGGCCTGGCCAGGCACGCCGGCCGGCCCAGGCGGCCTGGTGGCCCAAAAGGCGAGGCGAGGCGGCGGCCCGAAGCTGGGCGCGCGGCAGGCCCGGCCGGCGGGGCACGACCCAGGCAGGCGGTCGGCCCAGGCGGGCGGCAGCCCAGCGGAGCGGCTCGGCGGGGCGGTGGCGGCCCGAGGCAGGTGGGCGGGGCGCCGACCCAGGCGGGCGCGTGAGCGGCCCAGGCGGTGGCAGGCCGGCCCAGGCGCAGGGCGGGCGCCCTAGGCGGGCGCCGGCGGCCCGAGAGGCGGTGGAGGTCAAGTTGGCAATTGAACCCATGGATCCGAGTACCCATGGTTATCCGTCCCGCTAAGAACGGGTATGGGTTCTTGTCACACCCTGAGTTTCCTTAATCGGGTTTCCATAAAACCCAAAACCCGAAGCGCGTATATGCGTGTATATCCCAAAACTTTGTCAGATTGTTGGATCTTCCGCATCCTTTCATGCATAGCATTTCATGTCAGCATTCGAGGTTGCCTCGTCATCGCTTGCATAAACCCTAAACCTAATCGGAGCACATACGCCGTATGTGCTCGAGCCCCGTTCAAACCCTAACCCTAGCGGCAACTCGTCCATTCTTGTTCCCGACCTCCAAAACCCAATCCCTAACTTCCCCGTACCCTACCACGACCCTGCCGTCGTCGGAAACCCTAAAAACATCATATGACGCCTAAAACCCTAATTAGGTTTTCCTTCCCCAGAAATGAAGAAAGTGTTATCACATGCACTTTTATTTCTCCAAAAGGTCTAGAAATTTACCAGTAGCTTCTTGAATATATTATTCACCAATTTATAAAATAAAATTTGGAAGTCCAGTCCAAAAATTTTGAATTACATTCAAAATCCCCATTAGGTCAAAATCCCCATTTGAACTACAACTACCTTTTCCCTTGCTCAGAAAATTCTACAAAAATTGCACAACACTCCTCTCTGTAACCTTGTTCCAATTCTGTAAAAATACCTCCATCTCCAGTGCAAAAATTTACCAGGATTCCTATCGAACACCTTTATCTCTATCTCTTCTTCCCCCTTGAATTCAACCCAACTGCCAACCACTTGTTCCAGCAGCTTGCTATCAGCATCACTTCAGCTCTGAGCCTTGTCTAACATCCTTTCTCTAAGTGCCAGGCCACCAGCATAGGGATTCAACCCTAACAGCAGATCATGCCAGCATAAGCCAGCTCCTTTTTCTTATTTCCAACCCATCTTCTCGAAGTCCCTTCCTCTGTCAAGCTCCACAGAGTTCAACGCCAAGCAGCGCCGCGGTTTGACATGTTTTGACACGAGGGCCAGCACCTGGGGACGCCTGGGCATGCGTGGCACGCCAGTGCGCGCGCTCTGGGCGCGCCCATGCCAGTGCCAGACACGCACGCGCGTGCCTGTGCTCCGCACCACCGCCCACTGCCTCGCCTGAGCCAATGTCCATGCCGCAGTCACTCCCTGCACCCCCTGAGCAAGCCGAGACCATGGGCAAAGTCTTCGAGCCACTGGAGCAAGGTCCACGGCAAGGACGGCGACCCGAGCAGCCGGCATCCGACCCTCCCCATCCCCCGCGCCTATATAAAGAGCTCCTAAGCACGCTAACGCCACACAACCCTCTCTGGAATCCCCGCAAACGCCCCAAGCTTCCTTGAACTCGCCAATTCTCCAACCTTCTTCTCCAGCGCCGAGCACCACCTCAGAACTCCGCTGGACACCACCGTCTCTCCACGCCAGCAACCGCACAAGCTTCTTAGTAGCAAAAATGGAACCGCTCTGAACCCCTGGACCCAGGGGTGGAAACCATTTTCTCTAATTCCCCCTAGATCAGTGGCGATTTCTCACCGTCGAGTTCGCCGGAATCCTCGCCGGATCCCTAATTTCCACCGGAGTTCCTCCCCGCGCGCGCCCGATCCCCCCTCTCTCTCTGTTCTGACTCGTGGGCCCCTCCACCGAAGCGGTACGCCGCCCCTCGCCTCTGCCAGCGGGCCCGAGCTGCAAACAGGCCCGCTGTCAGCATTACTGAAGCCGGCGCCGACTCTCCCTCCACGTCACCCCTTCCCTGAGCCGCCGGTCTGGCCGGTTTTCTTTCCCCCAGTGCACTGATCCTCCTCTGGTCCGGCCGGTTCACCTTGAACCAGGCCGATTCTCAAGAAACTCCCCAAATAAAAGTTGCTCAGAATTAAATTTCCCATCTTTTTCATATAGATCATTTTCCGAAAATCTCAATGTATCTTCCTGTACAGCCCAGTCCAGTACACAGTTCAACTTCAAAATCTGTTTTAAAACTCCTTTTGAAATATATTCAAACTAGGGCACTCCAGTATACTAAATTCCAGCATTTTTCCTTAGCCTTGCACTAGTTGCATTCATGCATTCATGATTGCTTAGCTTAGAGTTTAAAAAGAATAAGTTAAAGCCATGAAACCCTAACTCATGAGCATGCATTGTAGTCTTAAACTCTTTTCCAACTTGAACTTGATTAGGAGATCTATCCCAAGTATCCAGTAGGTTTAAAGTCCATATTCTCATATAGCTTAGTAGCCATTGGTTCATTTGATGCATAAGTCCAAGAGCCAGAGAAAACATGTGCTTATCCTCCGAACATTAGAAACCCTAATCGACATTTCATGCATTTTGTTCTTCTTAGTTTTAGCACCATCAAGTTAGGATCTTCAAGAAATGTTAGAACCTGGCATGCATGCATACTGGATTCTATTATTTGATCCTCGTAATACTCGGTTCTTATTTGAAGTTTTCCGAACGTGTAGTTGACGGCGTGAGGTACGTGCGCCAGGACGAACCCGAAGCATCTCCGCGTCCGGAACCGAGGCAAGACCTGCCAGGCAAGCCTCCGCCCTTGATCATGTTGAATCCCAGATTTACGAAACATTATTTTGTTTATAAACTATGCATGCTATGTTTTTACACTTTATTTTGTGTAGAGTAGATATTCCCGATGATAGGAAACCCTAGTCCGACCCTGTAATCCTTGTCACCTTAGGACTACTGTACTCCGGAGAATTATCGGGAACCTAGGATAGTGTATGTATATATATGCTTAGCCCCGCAGTAGTTGAATTAGGTTTTCGAAAAGGGAAAGGAAAGCAACACCCATATTTCATGTGATGGAATATCGAAACGGACCGTCGCGTCCGGTTGTAGAGGTGCATGGAAGGTAGGATATGCATGGGCTGGGATATTCTACCAAAAAGGGTTCTGTGGAACCGAACTAAAAAGGGAGAAGATTTTGATCCGGGTTGGTAATGAAGGGTGTTTGTAGGGAAATGTTAAAGAGCGAGGTAAGGCCCGTCGTGGTTCTCGCTGCCCGTTATCGGGAGTGGTGTGGAGTCCTTCTCGGATCACCTAAGGACCTGTCTTAAGTGCCGTTTGGCCAAGTCTTACAGTACGACCACATGTCCTTTGTGGGAAGGACTTGATCTAGTAACCGTCCTGGACTAGCATGAACCCGTGGGCAGTTAGTAGAGTGCAGGTGGGGCGGGTAGCTCCGAAGAGGGCTAAACCCGTGGTTAACGAGGTTTGGTTCGCCACAGAGTTGGAACACCAACCTCCTCGTAGCAGGGATACTGTCTCGAGCTAGGTGTGGGACATGTCCTTCTGACGGGTTCATGGCTGGGTTCACACCGGCGAAGAGTCTCGTTGTACTAGCTCTGGTAGTATGCAGTGCACGGTATGCCCAGGGTGAACTACATCGTGTGGGTAAAGTCGTACAACCTCTGCAGAGTGTTAAAAACTATTCGAATAGCCGCGTCCACGGTCATGGACGAACTTGGTCGGGCCACACTAAAGTAGTTTTGGCTCTTTGAGCCCCAAAAAGGATTTCTGGGTTATGGGTTTAAGGACGTGAACCGCCGTGTTCACAGGGCAGTTTGCCAAGTTCCCGTCGCATCGGGAGGTGTGAAGTCGGGTTTTCCCGTAGCTACGGGCAAACCTTAGAATCCCCGTAAGTACGAGGTGAGCATCGTCTACCTGAGGAACCGGGTGATTGGGAACCCCGTAAGTACGAGGTGAGCAGCGTCTCCCTGTGGAACCGGGTAAGTACCGTGCTGTACCGTTGTAACGGTAAGCGCAAAAGTGAACTCCCCGTTGCAACGGGCGAGTGTTTTGAGCAGTACCCTATCTCGCCGCGTCGAGATGTTTTTGATAAAATCGCTTTTACATCTATGTACCTATTTACAATGCAAACTTACTTCCTCGCACAACATGAGACTTAGGATAGAGCCTTGTTATTATTAAATTCCGAGCATGTTCATATCCGTATTAAAACTCCCCGGCGGAGTGCTTGCGAGTACATTCAATGTACTCACCTGGCTTGTTATGTGGCCAGACGAAGAGGAGGAATACCAGTCTGGCAATAGCGACAGCGACTACGAGGCGTAGGGTTTCTCCCCAGTCTGTTGCCTGTGGTTTGGCATATAGATGGGTTATCCACCGTATTTTCATTCCGCTGCTGTTTAATTCGGCCAATAAGCCCGGTTTGTAAGAACTAAAGACCAAGTATGGTCGTTGTTTGTAATAAACGATGTATGGTATGGTTATGCTATCAAGTACTTGTGTGTATCGACTATTGATCCAGGGATCGATACAGTGAACACAAGGGTTTATCCGGCCATAAAACCGGGTAGTCCACAGTTCTGTTCTTAGCCCATGTGTAAAATCCATGGGTAACCCGATTACTCGTGGGTCGGATACGGGTATGATTTTATACCCGTGGGTTACCCATGGGTTACCCGATTAATACATGTGGGTCTTAGAGGCTTAGACCATCGGCCCACCGAAATTCCGCAACCCTAGCAGCTGCTGGCCCACTGCAGCCCTATCCCCAACTCCCCAACTAGGCAACTACCCAAATCCCCAATTCACCTAGCAGCCCAACCCCCCAACTCCCGCAACCCTAGCAGCCGCTGCAGCCGGCAGCCCCATCCCCAAATCCCCAATTCACCTCCTCCCGCCTCCTCCCACCGCCACGCCTCCTCCCGCCGCCACGCCGCCGCCGCCTCCTCCCACAGGCCATAGCTCTTGCTGCCTGCCTACCTTCAGTCCTCCACCTCCTCCCGTCCTCTGTCACTTGAGCGAGGCGGAGCGTTGGTGGCCACCCGAGCAAGGTGGAGTGGCAAGGCGGAGCGGCGGCGGCCTACAGTGGAGGGAGGTGGAGCGGCGAGGTTGGGCGCCGGTGGTGAGGCAAGGTGCTCAGGCCGAGCAGCGAAGGGAGGCGGCGAGGCGGAGCACCGGCGGCGAGCGGAGCAAGGGCAGTGGCGGCCGACCACGGGCGGAGCAAGGGAGGCCAGCCATGGTGGAGTAAGGAAGGCCGACTAGGGGCGGCGCCGACGTGGCCTAGGGCCCATCTTCATCACTCGGCCGAATCAATCCACTGCACAAGGTTTTCTCAACAAAGCAGGGTACCAAATCAAACTGCTGCTTTAATTTTGTTTTGTTTTCTCTTGTCATGAACTGCTGCTTTAAAAATGTGCCAGCAAGAATTGCTTCTCACTTTTGTTTTGTCTAGTAACCAAGAAATGCATATCAGGTTTTAGAGAAAACATTATTGCATTATTGTAGTATATATGATCGTTAATTCTGTACTGGTTCTTGCAAAAATTTCTCATGTGAAGTATATAGGATAGTTAATTTTTTATTGATTTTTGTATTATTGTATATTGCATCATTATGTACACCTAGAGTTAAGAATGTCACTTAGTAGTTCTTGTATTATTGTAGATTATTGTACACTTGAATGGCGTCTCCAGATAATAGCTCACAGGCAGCACAAAGCTCTTTTGTGGCTGGACATGTGAACTCAATAACTCCACAAGCATCACAAGGTATTGGTGGTGCAGAGACATCTCAAGGTTCAGAACCACAACAAATAGATCAAGTTAGAGTTGGTAGTAAGAGGAAGCTAACCTCAGAAGTATGGAATGAATTTACTAGACAATTTGTTGCGGGCAAATGGCTAGCTGAGTGCATGTATTGTCACAAACGACTTAGTGCAGCAAGTACTAGTGGCACCTCACACTTAAATAATCATTTGAAAACTTGTCCCGCTCGGAGTGCACCATTAGGCCTAAAGCAACAAAAATTAAGGTTGTCAAAGGGTGAGGATGGGAAAGTTATTGTGGAGAATCATATTTTTGACCAAGAAGTTGCTAGGAAAGAGCTTGCATTAATGATCTGTGTTCATGAGTACCCTTTATCTATGGTTGATCATTCTAGTTTTCGAAGATTTTGTTCTTCATTGCAACCAATGTTCAAGATGGTGTCAAGAAATACTATTAGGAAGGATATATTTGGTATGCATGAATTCCAAAAGGATAAGATGGTAAAGTACTTTGCAAATTTTAAAAACCGAGTAGCCATCACTACAGACTTGTGGACCGCAGGCCATCAAAAGAGAGGCTACATGGCAGTGACGGCACATTTTATTGATGAATCTTGGAACTTAAAGACCTTCCTTTTGAGGTAAAAATCACATTGTTGTGATTGTTGTCAAACTGAAATGTCTCTTTAACCTACATGTTTTCTTATGTCTTAGGTTCGTTTATGTGCCATGTCCTCACACATCTGAGGTTATATGTCAAGCTCTACATGAATGTCTTGTTGATTGGCATCTCGAAAGGAAGGTATCTACAGTTACCCTGGACAACTGCACATCAAATGATAAGGCTATTGAATATTTGTCAGATAAGTTGGATTCTACATCTCTTATGTTGAAGGGTAAATTTTTGCATATGCGTTGTTGTGCACATATACTGAATCTTATTGTTAAAGATGGAATGAGTATAATGGAGAATGGCATTGGTAGGGTCCGTGATAGTGTTGCATTTTGGTCAGCCACACCTAAAAGGCATGAGAAGTTTGAAAAGATGGCACGCACTTTAAACATTGGATACACTAAAAGACTTAATCTTGATTGCAAAACTAGGTGGAATTCAACCTACACAATGTTAAGCATTGCATTGAGATACACGGAGATTTTTGAAAAGCTAAGCTCACGTGACAAATTATTTACTTGTTGTCCAACCCAAGATGATTGGAAATTTGCAAAGGAACTTTGTGATAGGCTAAAAATGTTCTTTGACATCACTAAGCTATTCTCGGGCACCAAATATGTTACATCAAATCTCTTCTTTCCTAAAATATGTGGCATTCGTTTAGCAATATGGAAATGGGCTGCTAGTGACAATAACCTTGTACAAGAAATGTCCGAGGAAATGAAAAGGAAATTTGAGAAGTATTGGAAAGATGTCCATGGTCTTATGGCTGTTGCAACTGTTCTTGATCCAAGATATAAGATGCATATGCTGCAGGCTCTTTTTGGTTCTCTTTATGGATTTGAACATGCAACTAGGGAAGTTGGAAAAATTAGGAGTTTGATGGTTGATTTGCTGGAGCAATATCAAGAAGATTGTGAGGTTGTGGGTACATCAGAGATTGCTAGCACCACTGCCCAAGGTGATGGAGTAGATGAAGTGTTTGATATATTTGATCAATATATGTCCTCGCAGCCTGTTATTAGTGGTTCTCAAGTGCGGACAGAACTGGACTTATACTTGGACGAGCCCACCCTCCCTAGAACACAAGACCTAGACATCATCAATTGGTGGAAGTTTGGAGGTATCAAGTATCCTTTATTGCAAAGAATTGCTCATGATATATTGCCTATCCCTGTAACAACCGTGGCGTCGGAGTCTGCCTTTAGTACTAGTGGGAGAATACTTAGCCCACATCGTAGTCGACTTGCACCAAATATGGCTGAAGCTCTTATGTGTATGCAAGCTTGGTCTCGTGCGGACATGTTAGGTAATCCTTTGCTTGATCCTTGTACTTATTTATTTATTTACTAACCATTGCTAAATTACTTTATTTCTCCATTAGGAGATAGCAATTCCAGTCTCTTTGCAGCATTTCAGACTGTTCTTGAGGATGAAGAAGAAATGATGGTACCACATTCTGCTCTTAGAACTTATTCCTTGAGGCTGCCATGATTGTTCTTTCCATTTTCGAGATTCTAATTCTTGTTCTTTTCATTTCCAGGATGAGAATGATTCTATCATTACTGAGCCGTGAGCTGCAAGGACATCAATTGCTGCTACTAACTAATTGATTTTCTAAATTGTTGTGTTGTTATTGTGTTGTAATAATTAGACTTGCAAGCTGGGAGCATGGGAGCTCCTAATTCATATGCATGGGACCTGATTTGTGAATTGTGATGTGCTAAACTACTATTCCTTTTACTGCATTTGTAGTGTTGAACTTGTGAGCTGTTGGAGTGTTGGACCTGATTTGTGAATTGTGATGTGCTAAACTGCTATTCCTTTTCAACTTTAATTCCTTTCAATTACTGTGTGTTAAGTAAAGTTGATTCTTGAGTGTGCTGTGTAATTTGTAACTAGTGACTTGAGTGTGCTGATGTGGTGTTGAGCTTGTGTGCTGCTGTGTTGTAGTTTTTTTTATGCAATTATAAGATTTTGTTTGACCCGATGGGTACCCGTCGGGTATGGGTACCCGTCGGGTATGGGTATGGGTATAGTCCTGGACCCATGGGTTTTTTCGTGGGTGGGTCGCGGGTATACTCGTGGGTTTGGGTATGGGTTTGGTAAGAGTCAACCCGGCAAAACCCGACCCGATTGCCACCTTTAGGCGGAGGCGGCCCGGAGAGGCTCAGGCAGGCCCGGAGGGGCCCGGAGGAGCCCAGGAGAGGCCCAGGTGGGGCTCAAGAGGCCTAGGAGGAGCCCAGGAGGGGCCTAGAATGCATTGGGGAGGCCCAGGACGTGTTTTGGAAGATTTTTTCAGCCAAATTTCGGGATTAAGTCCATTTTTGCTCTAATTCAAAGTGGATTCTGAATTTTGGAAGGAAAGGGACTCGGAATAGGAGTCCGGCTTGGATTTGAGGGTCCAAGGACTGCTATAAAAGCAGGAGTTGGGGGGAGGCTTCAAGGCACGAGATCTCAAGAGTTGAAGCCTACAAGCAACCTAGAGAGCACTAGTTCTAAAGAGAAGAAGAGCTCGGGCTTAGAAGAGGAGTGCTTGGAGGAGGAGATCGGTGCGACATCGATCAAGAAGGGAGCGAGCGAACAGGTCGGATTCGAGGATTTGTTCGGGAGGGGCGACATGTCGTCGTCAACAAGATTCGAGGTGGCGAAGTTTGACGGCTCCAACAATTTCGTCTTGTGGCAGACAAGGGTCAAAGACTTGTTGGTGCAACAAGGTTGCTCAAAAGTCTTGCAGGATGTCAAGCCAGACAAGATGGAGGATGATACATGGGAGGAGCTAAAAAACAGGGCAGCCGGGATCATACGGCTGAGTCTGTCGGATACGGTGATGTATCATGTGATGGACGAGGTACCGCCCAAATCTGGGAAAAGCTGGAGGCTCAATATATGTCCAAGTCTCTGACCAACAAGCTGTATCTGAAGCAAAAGTTATACGGGCTAAAGATGCAGGAAGGGTCGGATCTTGCGGAGCACGTGAACGTCTTCAATCAAGTGGTGACGGATCTAACGTGACTAGAGGTAAAACTTGATGATGAGGACAAGGCCATGATTCTTTTGTGTTCTCTACCCCTGTCCTATGAGCATCTGGTCACTACTCTGACATACGGCAAGGAAACCATCAAGATTGCTGAGATTACTGCAACGTTACTGGCTCAAGATTTGAGAAGAAAAAATAATGCAGTGGAGTCTCATGCTAATGCTGAAGGTTTGCTGGTCAAAGGTGATCAAAGCGGGAAAGGACATGAAGCGGGTAGGTCATCAAAGAACAGGAAACAGAAGTGGTTGCAGTGCTACAAGTGCAAGGAGTGATGATATATGAAGAGAGATTGTCCAGAATACAAGGTCAAAGCAAGCGCCAATATGGTTGTGAAAAGTGACGACAGTGGAGAAGATACTTGTGGGGTTCTCATGCTTTCTGGTGATCAGTCTACAGCAGCGTGGATATTGGATTCAGCAAGTTCCTTTCATGTGACATCAAACCGGGAGTGGTTCAGCACATACAAGTCTGGTGATTTTGGGAGAGTCTACCAAAGTGATGACACAAACCATAGTGTTGTCGGGGTTGGTGACATCAAGATCAAGACTAGTAATGGCAGAGAGCAACTACTCAGGGGTGTGAGACTTGTGCGAAGGTACAAGAGGAATCTGATTTCGCTAGGGTCCCTTCATGATGATGGTTTTGCCTACAAGGTAGACAAGGACAAGAAAACCATGAGGATCAAGAAGGGCAAAGAGACTGTGATGGAGGGAAGGAGAACTAAAAAGAATCTTTATGAGTTGCAAGGATACATTATTGCAGGTGGAGTCACTAAGGAACCAGGCATGATGACTTTTGCAGTGGTGGACGACAAGTCTAAGGTCAGTTCAGACATGTTGGGTGGCTCCGGTCGGTGAGCTACAAAGGAGGAAACCCAAGTCCTACGGGAGCACGGAAATTCACACAAAGACGACTTCAAGGTGGCAAAGGACATATTCGCCAAAGTAGAGTTTGTTGAGTTTGTGTCGAATATGTGTTCGAGGTAGGTTACAGGTAGGACTTGGAGTTGTAGTAGGGATAGAGCGGAGTTCGTGTCAAACTCCGGTAGGCCGGGCCTCCTATAAATAGAGGCACCCTGATGTAACCTAGACAACGGTTGTAATTTGAGAGACAGTTATGAAAGGGGAGGAGCGCCCGTAGTCAAGCCCCGTGGATGTAGGCCTCGTGATCGAACCACGTTAAAAACGTCGGTGTCTCTCATTATCAATTCTACGGTGTCTCGGTTTAGATCTACACTTCCGCATGTGGTCTCGTGATTTCGCAACAAGGGCAACGTAGAAGGTTGGTATCGATAGAAGCTTAACCTTTCCGTTCCTCCGCCCTGTCTCACCAAAGTCCGACGAGGACGACGGAGATATGCATGCACGTTGTAAACAAATCTGAGATCTGAGCACCGAGCACATCATCAGCGCATGCAAGATGGCGAAGCAAGGAATCGAGTGAAATGCAACCAGATAGGGCAGAAAGGACCAACGTACTGAATCTCGGTTAATGCGTTGGCGAGCAATATTGCAGCTTTGCTCAATGACTAATCGAACGCACTAATCCACTGATTAAGGCGCACTTCAATTGTCCGAATTTTTATGGGCCGAAGAACCAAGCAATGAGAAGTGAGGGCAAAGAACATGTACCCTTCAGTTGACAGTTTGACACAGGACCAACGGCAGCAACAGTTACAAAAACATGCCGACCACACTACATAACTTATCACTATGGTGCGGCGTATGGTACTCTACCTGGCACCATGGCATCACTATTGGGGGTAGCGCATCAAGTGCTGGATCGGATCTAGCGAGAGCGAGGCAGGCAATGTGCAGTGCGACCACTGTCAACTGCTGATTGCTCGATCCGGCTGAAAGTTGAGATCTGCCCCCGTTCACGCCGTGGTGAGTGGCCACAGCCACTTAGCCACGTAACGAAGAAGAGTGGGGCAACGAAAAGGGGCAAATGGCTATACACAAGTTACGTACTCCATGCACGTGCCGTGCCGGCGCCACGCGCGGCTAGCTGCTGTAGATGATGACGAAGCATGGGAGCACGGCCCGGGGGTTGAACACCAGCAGCTCCGCGTCGTCCTCTCCCCGGCGGCCGCCGCTGGCCGGCGGCACGGGCACCATGGAATCGTAGGCGACCTTGTCGTCGCCCGCGGCGCCGCCTCGGACGACGCGGCCGGCGACGACGCGGCACACCAGCATGGCACGACGCACCTGCAGGAACGCGAACTCGCGCTCCACGTCCTCGGGCAGCGACGTGTGGGCCGCCCACCCGGAGGAGTATGTGGCGATGCCGTCCACATCGGCCTGCTTCCCCGCGAACCCGTGGCGCAGGATGGTGCAGGTGCAGCAGTAGGGGCTCCCGCACACGCCCGCTCCCAGGGAGCAGAGCATGGTGGAGCAGTGGAACCGTAGCCGCTCGTTGCCGTCCGCAATGCAGCGCTCCTCCACCACCGCACCGCAGGGGGAGGCGCCCGCGCAGCGGCGGGCGGCGCGGGCGCGGACGAGGTCGCGGTACTCCTCAAAGCGGCCGAGCGCGCGAGGGTTGTGGTGGATCCTGAGGATGCGCCGGACGGCCGGGGAAGGGGGATCGCCGGCGCCGGACGAGGACGGTTTCCACCCGGCGAGGAAGATCATCCGGATGATGTTCATGCTGGAGTCGAGGTGGGTGAGCTCCGACAGGGAGTGCTTCATCGCCTGGTGGAGCTCCAACTGCTGTGGCTTGCTCAGCACCTCGCCGCAAACCTTGCAGGGGAACACGTCGCCGCGGGCGGCGAACGACCTGGACAACTGCCTGGTCGGCTGAGGCGAGCACGGCAGGGGAGTAACGCTGAGAGACTGCGGCGACATCGGGGACAGGAACGGCGACGCGCACGGCGACGACGGCGTGGACAGCACCACCGACGCCTGAGGATGTGTCACTGACTGCGCAAGCGGCGATGACAAGGTGGTCATCGTGACGGCCTCTTCTTCCTCTGTGGCCGGAGCAGCATTCTTGGGTCCGGAGGAGGATGATGAGAAGATGCGGTGGAGGTAGAACCGGATGTTGGTGGCGAGGGACGACACGTGCCTGCGCCTGGCTCTGGCCCTCTCCTCAACAACGGTCCTAGAGGATGACGCGGCTGGGGAGAACGCGAGCGGCGATATCTTCCTCCTCTTGCTGCTGCCACCCCCACCTCCCTTCCCATCGGCGTCGTCTTCCTCGTGCTGCTGCGAGGGAGAGCCAGGCGAGAAGCAGCACCCGGCGTGGCCAATGTGGAGGAACAGGACAAAGAAGAGGGCCACGAAGCCGCGCAGCAGGGAGTTGCAGCTGCCACCGGCGCTGGCCATTCGCGATCTTCGATCACTCACAGCTCAGGCTCCAGCTACCTAGAGACCCAGATCATAATGGCGCAAGCAAACTACGGCGGCCAGGAAGGGAAGGGAAGGAAAAGGAATACTCTGATGTGTTAGTGGAGGAAGCAAAGTCGGCCAGGAAGGTGGCGAAGAGAAGGACGGAGGTGGAAAGGGGAGGGAAAAGTGGGGGTGCTTAAAGGGGAGAGGGGAACGTGGGCTGTGTGTGTGCGCGCGCGCTTGTGTTGGTAAAGGACGCAAGGAGAAAGGCGATCCGGAGACAGCAACAGGGTGTCCGGGTACATGCAGGAATCAGTCACCTAGCATGCAGATGCACCGCAGCTAAGCTATGCAATTATGCATCAAGCGAAGCGTAGAGTGGTTTACTGAAATATTGCTGCTAGCTGGCGTACGCAGTGGGGATAGCGCCAGTTTACTCTCTCGCTCTCTCTCTCTTCCCAGCGACTTGCGTCGTCACACACCGAAGAGATTGCTGATAGAGATGCAGGACTTGCAGAAAGAAAGAATGACCGAAGTGGACGTGCTACCGATCACACATCAGCTCGAGGCTGACCAGGCTCGTCGGTGAACTGAACTGGATTGGAAATGTGTAGGTTGAGCTATCATTGTTCATAGGGCTGACCTGCACTCCTGTCTCCTCTCCTCTACCCGTGTCCATTATTCATCATCGTGTCTCATCGCACACCATTAATCTTCAGGAGCCAAGATCATAAAATATCTAACCGATCACTCTGCCCAACGGGCTCGTCTGCGGGGAGCACGCGGTCCTGCCGCGCTGTGCTGCACTCTGTGACGAGGCAACGGAAGGTAGCCGCGCCGAGACGAGAGACAGAGGACGGGACAAGATACGCCCTGTGTCCTGCCTCGCTTCCGAACAAACGGCAAAACGTGCAGCGGCAGAGCCTGACCGTGTATTGCAGTTGCAGATCCCTTCGATCCGCGGCTTCGTGCTCTCTTCATCATGCTGCACGAGCACGACAGAACGAGCTGGATTTTGGCATAAAAATACGTGCATTTCGAGGTGAGCTGAGCAGACAAGTAAGGCGTCAACGTGGATCTTAATACACCCCTTTGGCATAATGGCTGAAACAGATGGGAAGCCACATCCGATGCTGCATAATCGTCCGCTTCCAGGTACAACGTACTCGATTGTGTGGAATCCTAGACATTGCAAAGCAAGTGTTAACACCTCAAACCTGCGTCTTACACAAGAAACTAATGATGCTGGTGCCCGGCGGACAAAGACAGTCAGACAGACCAGAGTTCTTGAGATTCGTTGTCATCACGGTGTCCTGGAGGCTATGTACCGTTAACATATTCCTTCTGCTAAATGAGATGTTAGCGAATGCTTTATGGTACTACTCGCCATGTTCTAAAATAGAAGGAACACTCGAGCCCATGCATCCAACACTCCAAGGAGACCACTAGATTATGCGATTTCAGGACCTCATCATGAAACACAAAAAGTAGCAACCAAACCAACAATCCAAGAACTGTTTTTTTTTCTTTAGGGTACAATCCAAGAACTATTTAACTCCAACTCCAAGCATAACATCAAGATAGTAAAGATCAAAGTACGATATATAGAATCAAGTACAATCAAGAGACCCACAACAGCATACAGGCCATCTGTTAATTTAAGATACGGTACCACATTAGTAGCCCATACAACGATGTGTTACACCTACCGCGCAAACCTACTCGGAGCACTATATTTCTATTCTGTACAAATCTCAAAAGGATTTCCAGCAAATATCATGTCCAGCATTGAAGCAACAACACGTCTGAGCACACCACAAAGGGTAATTGCATAGCATGTGTTGCCTAGTTTTTAATGGGGCTAAGAAGAATGACCATGACCATTCAGGTTTAGTCAGTGTCCTGCACTATCATATGCAGATACTGATCAAAGAAAATAATTAAAGAAAAACTAATCAGCTATCATGTATTTTTCTCGAACACGCACCCAAATGCGTGTTTTTTATATTAAAGAAAGCGCCCAAAAAGCGCAGGTGATACAATACAAAGCGAAAACAAGAACAGAAGAAGAAGAAAGGAAGATAAAACTAAGAAAAGCTAATGCTACCCCTACTGCGATTGTCCTGAGGTCTGGTCGGGGGGCGCGCGTGCATCAGCTATCATGTATCATTTCTTTATTTCTTTTTCTGACATAGAGCAAAGTTCCAAAGCCCAAAGAAGAAAACAGGACGCTTACAAAATTCTTCACGCAAAGAAATAATAGTAGTTTTAGCACATAAAGCCTACAAGTTCGTGGTAATCTCTTCCTTCGTATCATTCTAAGAGTTATCTGATAAATTCTCTTGACGCAACAACTTCTACCAGCTTAACTGTACCGATGTACTAATATGCTGTTGCAAATACTGTTTTGCTGGCAGTGTTTACTATGTGAAATGAAACTTTAAATATGAACGAAATCTGCCTTTTGGAATGACGAACTTCAGTTTTCATGTTACACAAAAAACCAGTCCCAGTTCAATTATTCATCTGTGCCAATACATAACATTCAGAATATAAGCATTCTGACGATCATCATAAATTATTGCACATCCATGAATTTCAGCAAGCCAATATGATAACTCAAAAATGATCAAGCATACTTGACCGATAAAAGATTGTAAGCAAAATTTAAGACAAGTCGGTGGTTAAACATGCACTTGCAAAATTAGCTACTCCGGCGACAAAGCAAAGGTCACAACTCACACAATAAGGTTGAAGCTGAGTTTGAACTTGAGGAAGACACCTATTATGTTGTTTAGTTGACGTATTCCTTTCATAATGATTAGTAGTAGAGTACGCTCTCAAAAAGGCATGACCTTTGAAAATGACATTGTCCTAGGGGATGAGCATGACAAGATTTCAGAGTTACAAACCTGCTTGTGACAACTTTACTGATAGCAGTTGTTATAGTATTTTTCTTCTAAGGAATTTTCCCTAGTTTCCTCAATACTGTATTACCAACTGGTCTAGAATTTCCTAATCTGTAACTTGTAAGAGCCAAATAACCTAGCAGGAGTAACATATCTGCCCCCACAATCTCACTAATGTTACAATTTTCTTTTTACAGGAAACAAAAAAAAATTCAAAATCGAAGGTCCCTAAGAAACCTTTTGCCTGCGACGTCCTCAAGTTTGACTGCCTAATAGGCTATGTTGCTCATCAGCTAGATACAGGAGAACATGTGTGATGTAATGACTAAATAAATCTTTGGTCTGTAAGGTAGAATAAAATGGTTATAATATAACACCATAAGCCTTAGATAGTTAGATGAGCTGAGCCAAAAGAAATCAAAACATGTATGCTTTTGTGGCATACCAAGCTTAGCCATGCAGGTTAATTACATTGAGAGATCAAATCACTTGGGCGATGTTGTTGAATAGAACAGATAATAAGCAAAAAGACAAATACTACTACTATTACTAAGTTACTGAATTATATTTTTGCACACTTTATAATCTCATAAGTCATAGGTTCATAGTCTATAACCTCTGTAAGAGAAAGACATGAAGAGATTAACTTTGTTGTCAGCAATATAAATTCTTTCTAATCCATTTAAAAAGACAAATTATGATAAGTTGGTCGCAGCTCATGATGCTCTGACAGAATAATTACAAAGTTAGCTAAATAACTACATTGCACTGCATTTAGGATGCTAAAGGCTTGTTGAAAAATGACGTTGTATAAAGCTAAGCTCTTAGTGCTAAGGGTAAGGAATTAGGGAGGTGTGCTTATATCAAAAAAGATTACTTCAATCCAAGGCATTTGCTCGCCATGAAATGCATCTGCATAAGCAAGAAATGTAATGTTACCACATGATGTCTTGGAGGACAGATGACAGAGGAAGACCAATATGTCAGCACCAAATTTGAACATGAACTGAGCATAGAGAAAAGGAATGTGATCCTGTACTAGAAAACACACTCTCAACTGTTTGGGGTTCTTTAGGCAGACCCTCCTGAATGGTAACTCTTTTTTTGTAAGGGAACAGCTGCTATGAGAAGGATATCGCACCAGCCAGGCGGGAGCTCTCCCACACTTCCACAACTTGCACTTCTTCTCTGGTCAAAAACAAGCGGTCTCCACCTCCTTCCATCATACGTATCATCCCACGCTTGCAATCTTCTTCCGTGTCCATATAGTTGCTCCTAAAACTATTTTCATTAATTCCTTGTCTGTTGAGTTTCTCTTTTGCACTCGGCTGCTCCACCAAGTTGCATGAGTCATTGCGCTGTTCTTCTAGTCGGGACCAAACCTCCAATCCGTCCTTCCGGCTGACAAACACCTGGGACTTGTAGCAATGCAGAACGCTGCCATGACCCCCTCCACTCCCTCTCAGTCCCGAAGACATATACACCCAGGGGTCATTACCGAGGCACCTCAGGTCCGCAACTCCAATATCTCCTGACTTTGAGCACACCTTGTAAAGCATCAGCTGCTTCACATCCACATCTGCATCTGCAAATGGATCCCCAAATCGGCTGCTTCTTCCAGCTCCCCCTGGTTCGCTTGTCTCCCACACCACATTCCCAGACCGAATGTCCCACAGCCTCATGTACCCAGAGTAGCCAAATGCCCCCGAGCTCACAGATGAAGCAAACACCAGCCCAAGCTTCTGCAGGTGCACTACTCGACCGGCCGAAGACGACTTAGCAGCACTCCCACTTTGCCGGCCAATCTCCTGTATGGGCTTCAGAGTTACAGGGTCAACCGCCAGGATGCAGTTCTCCCGGTGTGGGCACTCAAAAGTAGCGTAGATCGGTAAACTCTTCTCTGTGGCATCAGCAGGGGGACCGGCGGCAATGGCAATGACCTTCGCTTTCTTGACGCGAAGGTCGGTGGGGTCTGACCACTCGACGGAGGCGACGTGCCGGCCTTCGAGGAAGTCGTACACATGGAGCCCAGGCGAGGAGCTGGACCCGACAACGGCGAGGCTTGGGGGGAGCTGCCGGAGGGAGGTGACGCGGTGGAGGTGGGTTCGGAAGGTGGTGAGGTGGTCCAGCGCGGGGGAGTAGTAGGTGAGCTGACCGGCGCCGTGGGCGAGGCAGAGAGAGCCGTCGTGGTGCGCGGCGAGGGCGGTGGGGAAGGGCTCGGAGGCGGGGGAGAGGGTGGAGGCGAGGGACGCGGAGAAGCCAAGGAGGGGCGGAGGGGAGAGCGCGGCGAGGAGTTGGTCGTGGAGGCCGTAGAAGAGGGCCTCGTCGAGGAGGAGGCGGGCGGGGAAGGCCGGCGCGGAGGAGGGGGCGCGGATGGCGGAGAGGATCGCGGAGAGGAGGGCGGGGTCGCGGTCTACGAAGATTGGGGCTGGAGAAGGATCGAGAGAGAGGGAGAGGGAGAGGGAGCTTGCCTCCAACTCCAAGGAGAAGAGCTTGCCCCCCACGTTAAGCTGCTTCGCGGTGCCGTTCCTGCCTCCTCCTCCTCCTCCTCCTCCTCCTCCTCGGCCGGCGCCGGCGGCGTTGGTTTCCATCGATGCTGGTACCGTCTACTCCCTCTCTCTCTCTCTCTTTTTTTTCTGAGCGGCCCTCTACCCTCTTGCTGGTGCTGTCGTGCTTCCGAGTTGCGACGAGGAGACGACTTTTCAGACTTCTTTCAGATAGAAACGTCGAAACGAGGTTGGGCCAGCCACGTCCTTTGGGTCAGGCCAGCCAAAGCTGGCCATCTGGGCCGGGCCAAAAAGGCCGGCCCACGGGCATGGATTTTTGGCCCGGCACGGGCACGGCACGGCACGCGAATAAAAGGGCCGGGCCGGCCTTCGGCCCGCCACGGAACAGGGCTGATCCCCGAGGCCAGGCCTTAAGGTCAGGCACGGCACGGCCCTTTTATTTTTTTTGTATTTTTTTTCAATCCGAATGCCGTACCCACTGGCGTTTTCACGCTCTACCCAAATGCCATGTGCTCTGGCGTTTGCCCCCCCCAAGAGACTTGACAGCGGGCCGGCCCGCAGCCGTATTTTTTTCACTCCGAACGCCGTATCCACTGGCGTTTTCGGCCTCTACCCAAACGCCATATGGTCTGGCGTTTGCCCCTTGAACACGGGCCGGCCCGCAGCCGTGCCGTGCCGGGCCGGCCTTTTTAAGTCGCGGGCCAGGCCGATCCCCGAGCTGCAGCCTTCGGGCCGGCACGGCACGGCACGGCCCTTTTATAAAAGGGCCTACACGGGCCGTGCCGTGCCAGGCCTTTTTATAGCCGGGCCGGCCCATATGGCCACCTTTAAGGCCAGCCCAGTCTAACTAGTTACTACTACGAATATATGGGTAGCTTTGGCCAGGCTGTCCACCACTCTACCCAGCCCCACGTCGGTGCAGCGCCACGGCCCATGGTTTACAGTGTCAACTCTAACCAGACTCGTGCAGCTGCCACTCTGGTGATAGACTGATCTAAAACTGTACTTTTCGAGGGCAAAACCTTAGCTAAATTCCGACTTCCTGTCCCATGTCAACTTTATTAGGATCAAACGGATTATGGTAGAGTTTGCCAACATAGCGTCATGATACATCACTTTAGGCTTCCTTGGCAGTGCAGTTTATTGTGATGATCTCATTGAACATAACCTCTTTCAGAATATCTTGATGTTTAGTCAACTTATTTTTCTAAACTAAGTTGGAGACGAAAAAAACTATTGTATTAAAACTGATAGAATAAAAGAGTGGCAGATAGCACAATTTGTCTAACTTTAATCAAATTTGCCAAAGAAACTACTTGGTTTTTCGTAACTGCTTTTCACAACTTTAAAAATGAACACAGCACAAGAAACTAACCCTTGTCAGCGGCACATGGATTGTCGTTGCATGATTATCGTATTCACTCCCATCCATCTACCCCCCATCGCCGAAGGGGGAACACCATCGCCGGTGATCTCCCGCCGGCTACACTTCGCCACGCCTATTCGAGCCCATACGTCATTGCCATGCGATGGTGTGGGCTCCTCTTCGTCCTCCCATGCACGCTTGCGACACCTGGCCAAGCGAGACAGGTGGAACTGGAGATGGAGAAGGGGTACTTGCAGCCAGAGGGTGCGGAGGTGATCTAGGAGTATTTTAGCCAATCATGGGCTATCCAAAAGCCCTCTCTCACTAGGGTTCCTACTTCCTAGAACCCACACTTCTCTCGTCTGGATCTGGTGAGATCTGCTTGAGGCAAGGAAATTTGATCCAACATATCGATACCCTGCTCGCCTAGCAGATCAAATTGGAGTCGACCCTCGGAGATTTAGCTTCTCACGGGACTTTTGGAGTCGTCTTCATGGGTGTGCTACCTTCGTCGACGTTCTGAAGCGCGCTCTGATGGAAGGAGGACGTGAGGGGCAAGCTCGCGGAGGTCAAGGTGGGGTTACGGAAGGTGGTGGTGTTCCGCCGCGAGGTCCGCCTCATGGAGGTGCCGGACCATTTCGTGGCGGCGTCAATCAGCGGCCACCGAATCCCTACCAGTACCCGCGACCTCAAGGCCCCACGCCTGGTGCGGTACGTCCTTGTCAGGAGCCGCCGCAGGCAGGATAGGGAGCGAACGCTGCTGGTGCTGCTCCTCGACGCAATTAGCAGCAGCCACAATAGCAACAACAGCCGCTGTGAGCTAATTAGCTAATACTAGCTTGCTGCCTCATTGCTCGTTGGAGAAGATAAGGAACTAGAACATGGTTTAGACAGCAAAAACGTGATTTGATGGCATGTTTGGCTGGTAGGGACGAAGGGCAGTTACTTCGCCGGAATAGGGAGTGGCCAAACTCATGGGCTGGTAGAAGCTGGAGGGTGGCACGCGCGGAGGAGGTGCTGCGAACCGCAATGGCGCGCTCGAGGATTCCCCACTCGCCGCTCTCTGCCACGAACCTGCGCGCCTCCCTCTCCACTTCGATCTCCAGCACATTCCGCTCTGGCCGGAAGCTTCACAATTCGTCGACCGCTACGCCGCCTGGAGCAAAGCACACTGAGGCCGTGGAAGGGCAGGGGAGGGAGGGAGATGGGTGGAGAAGGGAGGCTGGCGACGTGAGCATGGCAAAGGAAGAGGAGACAGAGAAGGGAGGAAGGGCAAGGGAAAAAGGAAGAGTAAAAGGAGATAATCACGAGTCGGGTCTATGTCTATTTCAGCATGGAAGGTGTGAGTAAGCATTCACGATAAACGCTGACGTGCGGGTTTTAAAGGTTAGATTTTCTGTTAAGAGCTGCAAAGTGGTCAGTTTAGATGCAATGTTACAGATTGGCTTAGAAGTTGTGGTTTTGTGAAGAAAGTCTAAAAAGTATGGTAACATGTTACATGGTACTTTAAAATTGTGATTTTGTGTAATTTACTCTATAAATTTTATAAAGATGTTAACGGCGCGCGCCCGCCGCGTTGCGCGGCCATGCGCGGCCTCTGTGTTCGCTGCTGGCATGGCCATGCGGTGGCAGAGAGTGCCCGGCCGCCCGCCCGATGCCGACGCGTGCAGCGCGTCCATGCGGAAAGCGCCGATGTTAGCGACGGGCAGGCTCTGAGTCGTGCTGGAGCCGGTGAGCTTCGCGGTGCAGGCCGGTGCGGCGGCATACGCGCATGCGGGCGAACGCAGCGCGTGGCCTGTGGCCTCGTGCAAGAGTCGCGGCGTGTGGAGAGCGGAGCCGTGCTTGCGCGTCCGGGCGTGGTCAGCGGTGCGGTTCCTTCCCGTACGCAAGTACAGATTGGATGCAAACCAATCTATTTTCCTTGTTATATGCATTTGTTCGATTATTTCAAAGCACGCGCGAGCATGGTCGTGATCGATGCATGAGGACATCGTGGCCATGCAGCGGTCATGTGCCGACGTGCCTGCACACGCGCAAGGCGCGTGCGGCCGTGGCGTTGTCCCCGACGGCGAGTGCGGTGCCATGTAGAGGCCCTGGTCCGCGCGTGTGCATACGGGCTCCAATTTCCATGATAGCAATTGTCAGTTACAATTAGCACCATCCAATCGACATTTTATCTGCGACCTCACTTGATGCAGTGGTTCGAAGATTTTGCATCATAAAAACATGGTACATATGAATACAAGAATAGATTTAGAATATAAATTATTTTAGAAAAAGCAATCTAGATATATAGAAATTAATCTACTAGCAGTGATATCGTTCAACCATGATTATATTTCCAACCGTGTAAACAGAGCATAGGATTAGACCTAAAAAGAACTTACTGATAAAGTATTGGTGAACCACTACTATCAAATATAGTTTGATGATCATCAACATAATAAATAAAGAAAAACAATCATTTACACAAGGATAACAATATAAGGGGGTGTTTGGTTGGGCTTTTCAGCAGTTTTTCACTGGAAAAAGCTGCAGTCCAACCAAAAGCTTTTCAGCAGCTTTTGCCAACGCTAGCTGTGGGTTTTGCAGTGTAAATTCAGCTATTTGGAAAAGCTGCCTTCTGCCAGCCTTTTGCAATGGCCTGAAGTTTATGTACTCATTTTTCAAAATACCGTGAATGGTTTGGATCAATCAAAAGTCATATATTCATTTTTCCACAGTCACAGTAGCTTTTCTAGACAGCCAGCCAATAGCAGTTTTGTCAACAGCCATAGCCCAATCAAACAGGCTCTAAAGAAGGCTCAAGGTATAGGGACATAATTTTCTTTTTATTAGTCTTTTCATCAAATATTTACAAGTGATAATAGAGTCTCTATTCATAGACTAGATATAGGTCTAAATAAATACCTATTAATCGAAGTAAAAGAAGTCGTTCCTTCCAAAAGAATGCCACCTCACTTTGACATTTTCTCACAAATTTTGTTCCCATAAGATCCGTTCTTTCAGTCTGAAGTCTGAACTCTCGAGCGGCTGAGTCGCTTTCACCCGGTCAGCGCCACGAATAATGGCTTGGCACGTGCGGGGATTGGGACGGCCATCTGTGATGTGCGATGAGATTGCATCGGATAATTTTGCCTCTTTAATGATGACACTGGCCCTCTAGTCGTCGCCTGGTAATCAAACCAACGTGGAGGTAGATAGATATAAGAAAATGCACTGTGGAACAGTAGAAGATGAGATACCAATTATTGTGAAAAATGATCAATTCTGAATCCGTGATCCACGTGCTCCCTAAAGAAAAGACAAAGCAATTTAGAGAGTGTAGGTTGGGCTACATCAAATGGTCAGCTTTTCAGTAGCTTTTATTAATGTTAGCTGCGGGTTTTGCAGTGCAAAATTAGTTGTTTGGAAAAAGCTGCTTTCTCTTCGCCTTCTCGCCGTCTCCTTTCTCTCTTCTCTCCGCCGACCTTACCGACAGGAGTTAGGGGAGAGAGGGGCTCGGTTTTCAGTCTACTTTGTGTACAGTGGATGCTGCCTTACACAGGCTTAGGGTCGTTTGGAACACTGGCTTTTTGGAAGAATTTTATAGAAAGGGTTCTTATAGCACCCACACGATTCCACTATAGGAAAAACAAAGGAAACTTTTCGGTATCATCGATTTCACAGGAAAACCATAGGAAAAAACACATCCACTCTAACCTCTTTTTTTCCCCTTTACAGCCGTGGAGGCAAATGAACAATCTAAGTACCAACAACGTAGCCGAGGAACACATCCTCGCCGGCAAATCCCATGCCTCGAAGCTCTTTGAAAAGAACGCAGGGCACAATCTGTAGCTTCCCCCGCAGCTGCTCGTCGCCAGATAGAGCCGCCGCTCGCTGCCGCAGCGGCCGCCGGGCAGAGATGCAACCGGACAAGTTCTTCCGCGTTGGCATCGGCCAAGGTCGCCGTTGAGCCCGAGGCCGACGTCCCCGACCACTCCACGCCGCCGATCGCCGTGCAGCCAACACAGTGGAGAAAGGTAGCACCTGCGCCCTCCTAATTTGTCGTGTTGCACCCTAGGCTCTCCAGCGGGGGCCCGCCAAACGCTGGCTCGGGCAACGCTGCCATGCTCGCAACGGGCGTGCTTGCAGATGCAACGCGAACAAGAATGGCGGAGAGAGAGTACGCCTGTGGGGAGTGGATGGATAAGATCAATACGAGGTAAACGGATAAGAAAAAATGGTTGAGAAGGAGCGGTATAGGTCAGCGAAAATTATCCCTTGCGGTCAACCGTGGCAGCGGTTGAATCCGACCAGGCTCATAAATTAGTTTTTTCCATTTTGGTGTTATCTTGCTTTCAACTATCTTTTCCTTTTTGATGCTGCTGTTTTTCTGTCTAGGCCCATATGAGAAATTGAATAGCCGCATGGGGACCAATCCACTGGCCACATGAGTCACTTCCGTTCATCCGTTTTGAATCAATTGAAACATCGTTCTTTGCTAGCAATTACCTGGAATCGTGTTTCACATGGTTATGCATGTTTGCTCTTTCTTTTATGGACTTTGGATTCCATATGGGCTAAGAATAATAGCATAACAAATGAACGCATGTACCAAGTAAAACTCAAATTCTCCTCGTTGGCAGTCTATGATTCCATGTTTTAGAAGCTAAATTGCTCGAGTGCAAAGCTCTAGGTGTTAGAGTAGAAATTTATATGTGTTCTAGTCGGAAGCTCTAAGTTTTTGGGTGAGAAGCTATATATGTTCTAGTTGAAAGCTCTAAGTTTTTTAGTAGAAAGCTCCAGGTTTTAAGCGAAAATCACAAAATGTCAGAGTTGAAAGCTAAGGATGTTCTAGTTGAAGCTCTATGTTTTTAGTAGAAAGTTGTAAGTTTTTTAGTGCAAACCACAAAATATCAAAATAGAAAGTTACAAGTGTTCTAGTCAAAAGCTCGAGGTATTTGAGTACAGAGTATATGTGACATGTCTAAGTAGAAAGATAAAAGTATATGAATAAAAATATAAAACTGTTCAAGTGGAAAGGTATGAGTTGAGAGCTGTTATTTTGAAAAATTGCCTTCCCAAGTTTTTTGGATGTCTGAGCAGAGTTCAAAATTTTCTTCTTTAGAACTTTTAGCTGGTTCAAATCACGTGCATAAAAGATCAGAAAAAGTTTTGATGAAACAGTTCTTTTATGTATGCAGAAGAGCGAAATAGTAAAAATTACGTGCATGTAGGAACGTGGTTGGGAAAAGGAAAAAAAGATTGGTATGAACCACAGGTAAGAGGCTCATTCATGCATGTATGCTATCAGATTTATAGAAAGGATGCGACTGTTCAGGAAGACAGCTCTCCGACCACGTAAAAAGACTACTCCGACCGCACGGGAAGATGTCGGAATTCGACCGCGCGCTCAATTTGTGGTAGTTAACCACCAATTACCCCTCCCCCCTCCCATAGTTCAGATAGAAGATGATTTCCATGCAGGCCCACAAGTCAGTGGCAAGCAAGTCTTTTTAGAACTGGTGTGATGCTCTTATAACGAAGTTGTCTAAAAAGTTTGTTCAATATCCACGTTTTATCTTACCTTCTCTTGTGTTCCAAACGGCAAACTTATAAATTCTCTTTTTTTAATCTTATAATTTAAACTAGATTTCTATCGTGTTTTTATATTTGGTCTATTCTTATGTTTTTCTTATCCAGTATTTTAAACGAGTCCTTAGTTTGTTGCTCCCAACAAAGTGACTTGGTGCCCTCCTCGCCTTTGTCTCTAGGATATATAGGCTACTCCCCTTAGACCTTGGCTTCTCTGATGTCTTCTTCCACGCTCCGGCCTATTCCATGGTGGCAGCAGAGTGTTCGGAGCATGTGACGGTGGCCTTAGAGGCTCTAGATTCGTGACTCCAGCCTCCATGTGGCATTTTGGTACTCATGACGTGCCATTCCAATCCTTCCTTTTTGCTCTCTGAATAAATTCATTGCTTTGTGTTTATCATCTTTACTCTGTGGGGAAGTTTTCAATCTGGCCAAGCTGGGCCATTTTCTTGGTTGCTAGCAGCGAGGAACCCTTCTACTCCATCATGGAATTTTGGGCGTTCCAGGGCTATCAACTTGGTCTTTAGTGGATGTGCGACTTTAGTACCTTCCGGCTCTGAAGGAACAGGCTGTTGCGCTCATTTGAGATCTCTTGGCATACTTGCGGGACAGCTTCTGATGATTGACTTTTTTTAGATAATGGATAATTTGACCCCCTCGACCTTTATATCCAAAGATGCACACAACCTGCTTTCGATGGTCGATGCGTACGCTTCTTCAGCATCTTCGACTCTAGCATCATCAATCTCTTCCTCCATCTCTCATGTAAGCTTCAATGGAGATGCCACCTACCCCCTTTACCATTCTCGGCCGATTGGTAATGGCGTCGTTTTATATGGGCGAAAATCTTCAGTGCTGGAGACTTCGTCAAGGTCATTGCAACATGTCATGCAGCGCATGCCCCCTCCATGCGTGGTCAGGGGACAAGTGGGCCGAAGGCACTAATGTAATTTCAGTTGTAGTTGTGGTTATGAACATGTGTAGGGTTCTTATACACTATAGATTTTTTTTTAATTGCATAACTTCGTCAAGATGGGCAAGATATTTTGATCCACAATTTTTTACCTCCATAATTACATAGCGTGCCAAGAATATGACACTCCATTAATTAAAGATTGCACAATTTGAGACTCCACTAAAGAAACTAACTTGCAAGGCAAGTAGGAATTAAGTGCTCCAGGTTCAAGGACGATCTCAGAGCCCTACAGTCAATCCACTACATGCGAGATGCGACACGACATGAAAGTGTACACTGGACTCGACAGACGTGCGGCGACCCAGGGCAGGAACGTTGGTAGCGTAGCAGAGCTAGGCTGGAGCTGGAGGAAGGACAACCGTATTCGTACCTGGCAACTGGCAATCTGCCATCAGAGGAATCCAATAATTCCCCGTTCCATTCACTGATTGACATTACCGTGTTGCCAGGAAAGATTCGACGACGGGAGAGGACGAGCTAAAAGAAGGGCATCCAACGAAATTCTAAAACTTAACCATCGATTGCAGCAAGAGCAACAAGACCGAGCAATCCGAGTGGACCAAGCGGGCGGTGGCCCTCCTACCCGCGGCAGGGAAAAGCATATGCCTCTGGCCTCCCTCGCCAATTATTCTCTCTCCTCGTCGACCCCGTGTCGCTCGTTTGATCCTCACTAGCAAGCCGTAGTTTCCACTACCTCCTCTCTCCACGGCCGTTGCCAGTCCACCACGTCGTCGTCGGCCGCCCCATCGCGTCCGGTCGTCGCGTCGCGTCTCGGTGGTGGGCGCGCGGCGCGCGTCCCCGTGAAGACGCTGCTTCCACGCGCCGCCGCCGGCTCCCTGCGTGGGCTCGAAGGCGAGGCGAGAGGCCGGGTTTGGAGGAAGGATAGGGGGCACGGCACGGGTGGGAGTAGTAGACGCCAAGGAGAGCCGGCCTTGTATAATTGGGGCGGTGCTGGTGGGCTGAGTCGGGGGATCGGTGCCGGTGGTGCGGGTCAGCAGAGGAGGAGGAGGAGGATGGGGCAGGCAGAGACGACGGCGCCGCTGCTTCTGCAGGTGGAGGAGGCGGATGCCGGGTGGGACTCCAGGCCGCACCGCATTGTTCTCTTCGTCGAGCCGTCGCCCTTCGCGTCAGTCTCTTCTCCTCTCCTCTCCCCCTTCCCCCACTCATAGCTTTGGCACTGAATTTGCTTGCCGGATTATGTTATATTAGATCCGATCGAGATGCTCTGCAGGCGTGTGTGCAACCGGGTTGCTGGATACATGATTTGTTATACCTGCTGTGTCTTTGATCTACCGAGAACTCCAGAGTCAATGGCTTTTCTTGTTGCAGTTATATCTCCGGGTACAAGAACAGGTTCCAGAACTTCATCAAGCATCTACGAGAGATGGGCGATGAGGTATCCGATCCTTAGTACGACTCTTCTGGCTGCTTGTAGTGTAAGACATGTATGCGCCTGTTGTCAAGATCGTTGTTGTACCTCGGAATTGACACCTTCTCTTTCGGTTCAGGTGTTGGTCGTCACAACGCACAAAGGAGCTCCCGAGGAGTTCCATGGCGCAAAGGTCATTGGCTCATGGAGGTAATCCAACCCAAATTATCTGTACCTTCCAGACCACTGCAGAAATACTAAACAAGTCCAAAACAAGAACTACTTTCCTGAAAGCATGAAATACACCCCCAATGCGAAATAAGGTCTCACGCAGCTTAGCAAAAAGAAATAACGAATGCAAAGTGTCCTGTAGTGAACTGCCATTGGAACATTTGCCAGTTGAATGGTGAAATTGATGATGTCATATGTGTGTTAAAATATTTTTTCTGGTCAAGTGTCTAATTTTGGAACGTCATCAAATTTCTAGTTGTGGGAAATTTCTCTATTCTGCATGCACTTAGGTTGCCTAACTTCCTCTTTTTCAGCTTTCCATGTCCATTGTACCAAAATGTTCCACTCTCATTGGCATTGAGCCCCAGAATATTTTCTAAGGTGACAAAGTTCAAGCCAGACATAATCCATGCTACTTCACCTGGAATTATGGTAACCGTCAAAAACTCAATAGGCAATCATTGCCCTCTTTTCCAGTCGTTTCTTATTACAATCTATTGCGATTTCAGGTTTTTGGCGCTCTTGCCATTGCAAAGATGATATCAGTTCCAATGGTGATGTCTTATCACACACATCTTCCAGCGTGAGTTTCTCTTCTTGAAACTTGAAATATATGGTTAGATGCAGATCTTCCAATCCTCGAAAGTGAGGATCAGCTCAGGATTTTGGGGTCATACTTTTTCCTGTAGCCTCATATACAGCTTTGTAGAACGAGATTATCATAGTCCAGTGAGTTCCATAACAAGGGATCATTTACTTTTGGTAATTGACATATTGTATGGGGCAATGCTCTGTGTGCAAATTTAATTTCAGAGAGACATACTTAACTTCCTTAACTATGTTATGCCTGCTCTTGAGAATAATCCATAAGGTGCTATAGCACATTGTATCATGAAATTTACTTGAACACAGAGGCAGTTAGGTGTATGGTTCTGTCGTGATACAATGATACAAATCTGGTTGTGAAAATGCACATATGTGGGTTCACTGGACCTCAGTTCAATGTTGGCAAGCACATTTGGTATGGTACATTTGCGTATAGATCTAAGAAAGCTCGGTTGTAATATTAAGGATGGACCTATGGAGCCCCTCCCAGACAGATGTATGTGCAAGAAATCTAATAGAAAAATGTTCTGCCTCTGCCAATGTTAAGACTTGAGAACATGCTTTCTTCTGTCCAGTAGGCTTCAGTTAAGTTGCACCACTTATATTTTCCTCTACTTCATTGATCCAGCCAATGTAATTCGTAATTTTTTCTATTTCTGATTCTACTGCTTGGTGTCCATTGGGTGAGGGTTAGTGTATTTACATTGTTGCGTTGATTTTTCATTGTGGCTTTCAGGTACTTACCGAGATACAATTTAAATTGGTTACTTGAGCCTACGTGGAGTCTTATAAGTAAGCCCAACATCATCACTCCTATTTTGTTCTCAACAAAGTGAGGAACTGAGAAGCAAAAACAAAATTAATCTTTCTCACTGAGTTTCTGATGACACTCTTATTTTGTTTTGAAGGATGCCTTCACAGGTCTGCAGATCTTACTCTTGTTCCATCAGTAGCTATTGCCGAGGACTTTGAAACTGCTAAAGTAGTATCAGGTTAAACAGTTTACAAGAACTCTACATTTTTATATATCTTCCTTTCATCCATCCTAACCATAGCCCCGTTGCCTCTACAGCAAATAGAATACGGCTTTGGAACAAGGGTGTTGATTCTGAAAGCTTCCATCCTAAATTTCGGAAGCATGAAATGCGCATCAAGTTGAGGTATCACCTATTGCTTCAAATCTCAATAAGGAAAGAGTTAAAAAAACTTTGCATAAGCTAACATGTTTTCTTTTGCTATCCTGTTAGTGGTGGTGAACCAGAAAAACCATTGATAATACACGTGGGCCGTTTTGGGCGTGAAAAGAATTTGGGTTTTCTGAAGAGGTGAGCTTTTCCTTTATACAAATTATATTATCATTCATTACTCAGTCTGAACTCGACTCTAGAAGCATTTGAACAACATTGAAGGAAAAATGGAGAGGAGGGAAACATCTTTGATGTCTTCCAGTAACAATGGATTATTTGTGGAATCTATATAGTGTATTTTACATCCATGACATTGTAGGTACAATTCTGTTGTAACTATTGTGTGCTGCTTATTGCTGTGAAAACTGCTAGACCATCTAATTTTCCTTGGTGTGATCGTTTTTATCAGCTGTCCCTATGTTAGCGTAGCTTGCAATGGTTTTAGCAAATTAGCTTTAGGCGTATTCATAATATAACTTCTGTGGTCTTGCTGCTTCTTATTTTGACCAAGTAAGTATTTCAAGTTGGTCGTACCTTTCATGGATCAATTATATGCACATTAAGTATTTACTACACGGATTTTCTTTTGCCACATCGTAGCACTTTACTTATTTCTGTAACAATGCAGGGTTATGGAAAGGCTCCCGGGAGTAAGAATTGCTTTTGTTGGAGATGGACCATACAGGTGCGTCATTGTTGAACTGTCAACCACTAGTGACTGGTACATGTTTTGTAAGTTAACAATAGACCCACACGTGCTATGGCCGATTTTTTGTTGCTTTGGACACCTTGATAACTCTAGAAGCCCATGCTTATCATCTCAAACAAAAAAGGGAGAAAAAGAAAAGGAAGAAGAAGCATATGCCAGTAGTTCTTCTCCACTCCTGCCAACTCTCCGTCAAATCCTCTTCTCTTCCTACCAAATCTCTCAATCCCCTTCATTCCTAAGCATGGATCCGGAGAGATCCATCTTCCCCGTGCCTCCTGGAGCTCGATATGCCGCTATGCTGCGCTTCTCCTAGCTCGCCGTTGTTGCCACTTCCGCCACCACTGCGCAGGGCTGCACCGAGCCGCACCTGCTCCTCGTCACCGTCGTGCGGCGCTCCTCCAATTTTGCTTTTGCCTCTTCAAATCTGGATTATAGAGCTGCGATTTCTCCTGTGTGGTTCAGTGACTGGTCACTTTTATTCGTAGCTTTGCTTCTTTGGTGGTTCTTCTTGGGTTTGAGGGATATTAACTACCTTGGCAATGATGAGAAAAGACATACACCACTTTGAAGAGATTTCTCTCTTTGTGCAGATAATCAAATTTAATACCCACTTGACATATGAGTCTCATGGAAAAGAACTGCTTTTGCTTAACTCTTCCTGTTGATTCTCTTGTGGGCATTCGGCCGATTAATCAAAACTTCTGTACGGATTGATGCATGTGTTTGCAATCAGCCACAGCTATGCTAGCATCTGCTTGTCCTCGAGGCAGACGGCGGCAGCGAGCAGCACTTAATTTTTACAGCGACATATGGTGGTTCTAGAACTATAAGAAGACAGTGGTAACATTGGTAACTGTGGATGGCACTGTAGCTGCGAATCCCAGCAGTTTTAGCTGTCGGATTGACACTTATCAACGGCTATAGTTGCATTTCAATCTTAGGATTTAAAATTTCAGAATTGGTACACTATAGAGTAGTATAGAAGTATAGATATAGATATAGACAAAGATATAAATTTGCTGTTTTCAATAAGACATGGACCTGATAATGTATGTTCTTATGTTCATCTGCAATTACAAGCTATCAAAATGACATAATTTGGAGCACTTAATTCTTATCTTTTGCACATGCCTGATGCTATATGTTCTTTCATAAACTTAGCAAGTTTCAAGTGGACAAGCATCTATTGACTGCTGACTAAATTTGAGAAGAACCTACTCACAAGTTGCGGCTTAGTATAACTTTTATCTTTCTTTGAGTTAACTGTATACATGGTTTGGCCTGAGGGTTTATTTCTCCGAGAGGTCAGAGTAGTACTGCACCAGACACTTCTAGACCAAGCAAGTACGCTAATGCAGTAAGTGAAGCTACCACCAGTCCACAAACAATAACAATACATAGATATCAAATAAGAACTTGGGGTGGTTTGTTTGCAATGAGCATTTGAGAACAAACTTTATGTGCTTGGCCATCTGTTTGACTCCTTGTAGTTTCGATTCATCTTGAATTTTGGAGATGTTTACATGGCCTGTTTCATCTTAGCAGGGCTGAGCTGGAAAGAATGTTCACAGGCATGCCTGCAGTTTTCACTGGAATGCTCCAAGGCGAGGAGCTCTCGCAAGCGTACGCCAGTGGAGACATATTTGCAATGCCTTCAGAGTCTGAGACCCTTGGGCAAGTAGTGCTGGAGTCCATGGCTTCTGGAGTTCCAGTTGTCGCTGCACGTGCTGGAGGTATACCTGATATAATACCCAAGGACATGGAGGGCAAGACCAGCTTCCTGTTTACGCCTGGAGATCTCGACGAGTGCGTGAGGAAGATTGAACAGCTCCTCTTGTCGAAGGACCTCAGTGAATCCATTGGAAGGGCTGCCAGGGAGGAGATGGAGAAGTGTGACTGGAGAGCAGCCTCGAAGAAAATACGTAACGAGCACTACAGCACCGCGACGTCCTACTGGCGGAAGAAGACAGGCAGAACTGGTTAGGTTGCGTTTGTCCGTCCAGGCATTCCGTTACAGCCCTGTCCACCTGGTTACTTTTATATAACCAAGGAATTTGTACATTGTACCCAAGAGCTTGCGAGTTTGTGTGGCTAGCTGCATTCATATGTGCACAGTTATGGATGATTTGACCGACCGCTTGTATGCAATTCTTGTACATTACATAGTTCTTTGGGACTAAGCCATTTCCATCGGAGTTTTAACTGGTAAATGAGAAGGCTGATGCAAGGGCTCCAGGTCCCCATATCATTCAAGTTATATACGCGAATACCGCAGCTGTTGCCTGTAGGCTGCATAGCGTCAAAGCTGAACCATGCTGCTCTACGATGGCGAGGTACAGGCCTTGCTTCGCGATCAGTAGAGACTGACAATTCTAAGCTGATAAGCTTAAACAGCGGCATACAACCCTGTCGATCATGATAATTTGTAGAGTACATATCCAACCAGAGAGACATACAGGAAATTATGCATCAAATAGTTCAAGACGTAATGTACACGTGCAAGCAGCACTAACAAAAGTGGTTTTCCACATGTAGCAGATACTCCTTTCCCAAGTTCTGCGCACACAATCTCAGAAAAAGAAGGGGTTCCGCATACACAGTTCCCTTGGCGAAGAGAGAATGTTTTCATGCACAAGTAACACGTTCAAGCTGACAACCAAAGCTTTGGAGCTTATTAGCAAGCACGTGTTATGGTCAGCATTTGACATGCACTACAATCGATCAAACAGAAGGGCCATGGACCGTGCCGATAGCAGAAAGAAGTCAGCTGTATGTTTGGCAAACTGAACCTTCCTTCCATGTACCGACCGGCCCTGCCCATGATGCTTACCAATAAGATTGCAAGTTTTCCGAGAGATTACTGCTGCAGATGCCTGTGATCCTGTCACCATACAGAAGTATGGGAAACATGGCAAGTCGCGGAGGAGGCGCTATTGATGTAGCCTTCTGAGAGTTGAAGCAGTACAAATATACAATTATTCGTCTTGCAGAACAACCATGAGTTCTCCGCCTTGACTGAGAACGCCATCTAGGAACGCAATTAGTTTTTCTTTGTCATGAAACTGCTTGGGTGAAGAAAAATCACTATCCAAATTAAACCAGATGCCATCAATGCTTCGAATTGCCACCCAATGCCTGCCAGTCCAGAGCCCCCTCAACCTCCTGACGGGCACATTGATCATCAGACCTACCAGCGCTTCTGCATCCAGATCGATCAGAGATGCCCCCTTCCGATGATCATGCCACACTACCTTCTTCTTTCTAGCTTCTAACGCAGCTATAAGTACATTTACGTCGTAGTTCCCAGTCAACACATTGTGGTGGGGCTTGAAAATCAATGATATAGGAGTCCATCTGTCCTTGTTTGGATCAGTAAGACCAAGATTTTCAGCAATCCCATCCAACTCAGCCCGGGTGAAAGATTCCTTTTCCTGAACCATGGAAAACATGATCCAGACAGTTAAAACATGGTAAGCCCAGTTTAAACAAGGTGGTGCAGAAACGAAGAAATGGGCTATGCTGTTTCTAGTAAGAATGTAAGATCACGCTGCTTGCAGCATATGTTCGACAAGTGAAAGTGAAAATTAGTTATCTTTGCGAGGGTAACTTGTGATAATATTTCTTCTACTGATTAGGCAATAGACATAAAAGCTGTAGCAGCTTAAATATCTGTTATTACTGTGAGCTCTTGCAGTCACATAGTCTCTCGCAGTCTCGCAAGTACATATTGGCCTCCCAAATTCTCCTCAGAAGCAATTTAAAACAGCATTAACAAAATCAACAAGACTGAAAGATATGTTTCTACAGACCTATCAGCTACGAATTCGTGATTCACGCACAAACCTAGATAGGCTTGAACAGAAGCGTGCAAAACGGATGTGCGATACACATAAATGTATTGACAAGAGCTGATGGCAAACAGTGCATACTGAATGGGCCTAGAAATCGACAGAACGACTTGCTTGCTGGGGCTCTCTGATGAGGAGGATCTTTTCCATCTTTTCAAGACGTCTTCATCTTTCACCACAACACAAGTTGTGATAAGAAGGTGGAATCAATCGCATGAAAAACATGTCTCACCATCGCCGGTCCGGATGGAGTGGACGACAACGACCAACTACTATAACAATTCCTGCGAGTAATTCGACTGCTGTGTTCGCGGATGGGGGCGCCGATGTTATTCGATGGGAATAATCACGTTAGACCAACAAATCACGAGAGACGGAATCGAGACTACGGACCGCCTAGGTAGAAAGCTTAAGAAGTTAAGAATACGCGAATTTTCAAGAGAAGTGTAGTCGTGACAAGAGCATGTTTAGAGCACGAGGTAGTGATGCCAGGAGAGGAGAGTCACCTGCATAAGGTTGTTGAGGGCGTGGAGGAGGCAGAACTGCATCCTTTGCCTTTCGTGGTACACCTTGCTGCCGCCGCCGCCGCCGCCGCTGCTTCCCACCGCGCCTGGTCCTTCCTGGTCTTGCTTTGCTTCTGATCTGCCTCCCGACTCCATGCCGCCGCGATTGAACGGGCAGGGGGGCTGGGTTTTTGGCCGCAGATTCCTTCCCTTCCGTCACCGCCACGCGAAACAAGCGCACGCTTTTTGCGCCGCCGCCGCCGCCGCCGCCACGATGGAAGCCCACTAGGAACCTCGTCCTCCCATCTTTATCGATGCAACGCAAACAATCAAACGGAAGGGGATTCGCCCGGGACACCGTCCTACGTGTTATTTCATACTCTTCTCTTCGCAGGGAGACGGAAAAGGAGGCGGATATGGCGTCACACTCCAATAGTTCTAGGCCTTTCTAACACGGGAATCCGAAAATGTAGAAATAAAAAAATCATAAAAATTACGGTACCGTGTGCTTGGGATTTCTATAGGAACTCAGGAATTCTAGACAAAAAGATAAAGATGGTTTTTTCTAAAAATTTTATAAAAGTCCTAGACATCTTTAATAGGATGATGTTAATCTTTTTTTAAAGGTGACACTTATTATTTTTGTTGAGTTGAAAGAGAAAGAAAGAAGAAAGAGAACGTTGTCTTCTCTTGGTGATCCTTTCACACCTAGAAGGTCACTATTTTCTCCATTGTACAATATATCTTCCCTTAGACCCGTATTTTTTAGTTTAATTTTAATCATATATTCATGCATGCATTAATTGCTAGAGATGGTATCAAGAGATAACATATTGTATAACATATTTTTGTTGTTATCTCTAAATGACATGGGAGTTATAAGAGAAGGCTGCTTTCTCTACTATTAGAGATGCTCTAATGAGTCATTTCTTTCTTCCAAATGGCATCATAAAAAATTCTCTTATAGGAATTCATTTCTCTAAAATTTATACATTTCCCATTTGTTGCAAACAGGACCATAAAGACTATTTGCATTGCAGGAATCTAGAAAAGGCATAAGTTAGAAAAAACACGGGATTAAAAAATCATGACGTGTTAGATCCTATAAGAAATAAAACTACGTGAATTGCTCAAAAAAGGTCTTCAGATGCTGCACTGAATTTTAAGATTAGGTGTTACTTGATTAGAGATAGAAGGGAGAGGGGAAGAGCAAAGATGTATTCAAACTCTCAAAGGAAAATTTCATGAGGTTAGAACTTATGTTGGGATTTCTCGAAAAAATTGTAGAAAAGATTCCTATCAGATAAAATACATTTAGTATAATCCTATGATTCAACGGACATATATATAAATATTTTTCTTCTAAACTTTATTTGTTCCAAACAAAACTGGCCAGAACTGACTTGTGGGTTCCCACCTAAAGAATTTCACGACATCACGTGAAACTCCAGCTACTAGTCTTGATAAACCAACCTAGTGAAAGCACGTTAGTAACCAGATTGTGCATTGATATTATCATCAAGCCTTAAGTCGATGAACCTGCTCCATGAAGTAGACTGTCGATAATCTCTATTGATATGTAAGACTTCTCCGTAGCAGTATTGTCTATAAATAAAATATTATTTATAACACACTGATTATAGTGTCATCTTCAACACAGGCGTCATTGTCATCGCCGTTTTTCAATTAAGTCGAACCAATAAAACATCACATATGATAAAATTTAAGATTATTTTTTTTTGCGAGAAAAATTCAAGATTACTTAACCTAGAACAAAACTAGAAGACTTGATGTAGGTAAAAAGAAGAAGAAACTAAAAATTCTTAAAATATTTCAGGAAATCAGTGGGTCCGTCGGTCACTCAAACGACAAGTAGAACACCAAAGATAAGAGGCCGAGAGGGGCGAGTGGCGAAATAAGGTGGTGCTGCAACGATCAGAGTTTCCTCCGGTGGTTTATGTTCCGGAATACTTCCTTCGACGGACCGAATAGTGAAAACCAAGACATTCAGCCCGGTGAGACGGCATGGAGAGGGAAGGACGGATCCAACCCAACCCAGGACGACAGGAAGAAGTCAAGGTAAGCAGCATATTTCCGGCATCCAGGCCTGAGCTCAGCACGATGAAACGTCCGAGGACGGGTTGTGCCGTTGGGGTGGTAAAGATCGCTGTCCGGTCTTCCCATGCGGAATGTACAGACTGCGCTTTCCTCGCAACATGCCAAGTCGTGAGATATCCTGCAAACTCCTCTCGCCGCTCACGATCAACTGAAACAAAACCTAAAAAGATCAATATATTTCACAGTTGAGAAGAGGGATGGATCGCTCTGGTAGTGGTCGAACAACTCATTAACTAATCCAATTTAATTAGGTTAAAAAACCAATCCAATTTAGTTTAATTTGTAGCACTTAATTACTCTCTTTCAATAAAATCGTGTACTGTATTGAAGGACAAACCACTAACCACTTGTGAAAAAGGCAAGGGGACACGAGGAACAGTAGCAGTAGTATCAAGTATGAAGTCTGAACTTGAAGGGGAGGCAGAGCAGTAAAGCACACGACCGACCGAAGGCGACCGCGCCTCCGTCTCCCACAATCCAAGGTGACACAGCAAGCAGCAGCGAAAGCCCGACCCCGCCACGGCAGCGATCCACCGGCTGGCGAAGCGGAGTGGAGGCGGAGGCGCTAAGGGAGAGCAGGCTCGGGGATGTCGGACGCGCTGATCAACGGCCTCGCCGGCGCCGGCGGCGGGATCGTCGCCCAGCTTCTCACCTACCCTCTCCAGACAGTACGCCTCACCACCTCCCCCGTGCTTGGATCGCTTGCTTGTTGTTGTTGCTGCTTTCGCGTCCTGAAACGGAGGGTTTCGGCGGCAGGTGAACGCGCGGCAGCAGACGGAGCGAGACCCCTCCAAGCCGGCGTTCAAGGACGGCGCCCTCCGCCAGATGTGCCTGGTCCTTCTCCTCCTCCCAGTTCCCTTCTCCTGTTCATCTGAACTGACGAGTAATCAGTAATTTGACCTGATCCGAGTCTAATGCTGCTGCGATCTCTGGTTCTGCTGTAGTAGGTGGTGAAGAACGAGGGTTGGGAGCGCCTGTACGGCGGCCTGGCGCCCTCGCTCGTCGGCACCGCGGCCTCTCAGGTTGGTTGGCTGGTCGATTCACCAACTTCCTGCCTTGGTTTTGAGATGCTATATACGCTTCTGGATTGAATTGTTGTGCTATTAGGGTGTCTACTACTACTTCTACCAAATATTCCGGAGCAGGGCGGAGGCGGCGGCTGTCCGGCGGTCCATTAGAGGTATCGGCGATGGATCCGTCGGGATGCTTCAATCGCTCACTGTCGCTGCACTTTCAGGGTAATTCGAGTTTACTTGCGCATCTATCGTTGACCTATGCATTGCATTGTCTTTACCTGTACACAATTGTTGTAAGCTCATCTGTGTTCTAAAAGGTTACGGCTTATGATGGCGAGCCTTTTGTGCTGTTGATTCCCAATTTGCATTTTCTTTTTTTTGCAGATGCGTTAATGTACTTCTCACAAACCCAATTTGGGTTGTTGTTACACGAATGCAAGTAAGCAAATGCACTTTTCTGGGGCATCATTTCTCAATCAACTGCTTTTAGTGGAAACCATTTGGTAACACATTCTGAAGTATAATTCATTCCTTTCTGCAGACTCACAGAAAGGCAAACAAACAGCAAAGCCCTCCGGGTTTGACATGTGCTCTTGACAAGGCCCTACAAACTGCCCCAATTGAAAACACCCCTCATAAAACTATCAACGTTGTATGTACCTCTGATCATTCCCCCGTAGGATGAGATACTCTATTCATGCAATTGTAGGTTGCTGATTACTGCATCCCTGATTAGCATCTGTTCTTACCTATGCGGGGAAAAGAATTCTTCTTTACGGTTAGGTGGTTTGTTGGATTGTAAGGGTGACAGGCTCATCTTAGATATATTGTAGCAGCTTCCTATTTATTCTGCATCTTGAAGATTCGTTTGAGGTTTTACTTGCAATGGGTATGAATGTTTTTACTTGCAACAGATAGTTCATGTGTAGAACTAAGTTACTTTTGTTTTAATTCATTATTATATCATTACTAGCTAAGTACAACCTTCCACATCAGCTAGAAGCCTATAACTGTACCATCTAGGAACGAAAACATACATCCTGATAATCACTAAGATTTAAAAGTTTGATCAAACTACTCCTCTCTTTTTTGCCTTTGCCATGGTTCACTAGCTGAACAGTAGTAGAAATGCATGATATATTCTTCACATCGTTACTGTTTTGATGCTGTTTTGCTGCTAGTATCATAAGACAAAAATGCATATGGTTTGAGTTGACTCCAAAGGGATCTCAAAGCAACGGTCAAGTCGGGTTGACACCTGGAGTCGGGGTGCTGGTCGCGATTGTGCGCCTGGCCTTCTTCGGAGCATCTACGTGGCTCCCTGTTCAAATCGGTGTTGTTGGCATCTAGACTCGAGTTGATTAGAACCCTAGCTTCATTATGCGTGGTCTCGGCCATATATTGGATGTCGGCGAGTGCCCGCTCGTGTTCCGCGTGGAGTTGTCGAGTTGTATCATCGAAGCGGTCGGATAGCGCTTGCTTGATCTGGGCGGCAAGGGCTCGCGAGTGAGTGGCTTTCTTCCCAGTTTCGGAGATCGGGGTGGCAGATGAAGATGCGTTGACATCGGTTGAGGGGCGTATCGCCCGTGGTGTAGTTTCTGTTCCCGCCATGTAAACATGCGGGAAGTCATAGTCGAACTTTTCGGGAGTTGGGATTGAGCGAATGCTTGAACAATTTTCAGGGAAGGCATCCTCAAGAATATTTGATCCTTGACTGCTGCGAGGGGAGCCGTCCCGGTGAAAGCTACCTCGAACTCGGCGGTGGTGACGTCGCGTAGCGGAGCGGAGACGCTTCCTGTTCAGATGGTGCCTGAGGTCGGCCGGATGCAACTCGATTTGATGACGATCGAGTCTGACAGCAGCTTGTCAGGGCGCGATCTGGCGCTGGGTGTGCCTTGAGGCAATTATGCTTCGTAGATCGCGCGGATCAAAAGCATACTAGTTGAAGCTTGTGCGACCGCGTGGAGTAACAGTGACTCGTAGAGCCGCAGGATAAGGTTGCTTGTTGACCTCCGTGAGTTGGTGGCGAAGGCGTAGAGCCTTTGCAGGATAAGGGGCGTTGATGTAGCTATTGCGAGATCCGGACGAGACATCGTAGAAGTCCACGTCGTCGAAGCCCGTGTACACCATCTTGTCGGTGAATGTCGTTGAAGCAGAATTAAGCTGACGTAAGGGCCCTAAGGTGGGCGCCAGCTGTCGATGTATAGTATATGGGGGGGTACCGATAAGTGTACTTGTACAGCACAGATTTATACGGTAGCGGGGCGATAACTCAGATCAACTTGATCCTACAACACCGATATACCCAAGTTCAGGCCCCCGAGTTGGGTAATAGCCCTACGTCCTGCTATGATTGGATTAATGTGCGGTATGGAGTACAGGTGATTACAAGGAGAACTCGACGAGTAGGGAACTCGGCGATATCGACTTACAAGGGGAACTCGACGGGTTGGGAACCCGGCGAGATTGATTCTGAGGCTAAGGGATCTCGAAGGTGGCTAGTCGACTAGGGCTTTCTGATCTCATCTAACTTGTCCCCTCCTCGAGGGGTTTGTGCTCTTTATATAGGCGGAATAAGGCAGTATCCTCATCTTGAGTTCTCGCCGTACACGAGTCGGACTCCTCTTTAACGGTATATCTTGAGTCCTCGTAGTATACGAGTTGGACTCCTCCCCCAAGGCACGTCAAGAGTTGTTCTCCGATTCTGGTCAGGACTTACGGACTTGGAACCCATGCCTCCTCCTAATCGGGCCTTATCACTAATACATGGTAGTAGTACTACCCATCATCACCTTGAATTTTGTAAATGGTGAAACATGACTAAAATGGAAGGAAAATGGAAGCCAAGTAGCCCAAAGTGAGCTCTACGAATATAACTTTGTGGAGCCAAAGATAGGACAATAATCTACCTATTAGTTCTTGTTACTTTGACTCTGGCAGGCTAGTGAAATGCAAACCTTACTGACTTGGATGCCTTTCTCTTTATTTAAGGATCTTGACTGCAGCTATAGTATAGACTAACTGCAGACAGTAAACATGAGAAACCAAATGAATTGTGAACAAACTTCTGCATTTGCATACCACGGGATGGAAGGATCTGAAGTCATCTTGTGGTCAACACTAGAGGACCAAGATAAATAATGTACTAGAGGAACAAGATAAATAGTGTTACTTTAGGAAGGGAAAGAACAAATGCATGCTTTTTGCTAGAGTTCTTCCTTAAAAAAAAATGTTGGCATACTTGATCTTGATACAAAGCCACTCGCAATGGCTATAATTCTGAAATAGTTTGGAGTATGGTTGATTGACTTGGTGTAGCTGCAGGTTCAGGATCTATACAAGGAAGCTGGAGTGTTGGGATTCTGGAAAGGGGTTATTCCAGCTCTCATTATGGTAAGTTTCTGTTTTTCACATTTTCTTTTGCTCATTGGTCTTACAAGGGTTGTTCCACGTTTTACCTGTTAATAGGTCAGCAATCCTGCAATCCAGTTCATGTTGTATGAGACTCTTTTGAAGAAGCTGAAGAAGAGACGTGCCTCTAGTTTGAAGGGAGCTGACGGACTGACTGCGCTTGAAGTAAGCTTTAGCTTTTCCAGTGAACTATCTTTACTGATTTATTAGAACATATGTTGCATCATGGTAACTTGCTGTACTGGGGTTTGAAGGCCCTGTACCTATTACTAATGATGACTTGCAAGCTTGTTCATTTATGACATATATTCAGTCTAAAAAATTTGGGATATAATTTGTTGAAAGCACTTTGGCGCTGCGATGTGCTCCTCTAATACTATTATTCTTTTTGTTAGGTAACTTATGTTATGGAAAGTCCTAACAGCTAACTAACCGCCTTTGTAAAAATACATGTTCAGATTTTTCTTCTTGGAGCTGTTGCAAAACTGGGCGCAACTGTTGTTACGTATCCTGTTTTAGTTGTGAAGGTGATTAGTTGGTGCCCCCCCCCCGGCGCGCATATTTGAGTACATGTCCATGTCAAATTGAACCATGTTTATGCTGCAGGCAAGACTTCAGGCGAAGCAAATGATTGACGATGACAAGAGGCATCGCTACAAAGGTACATGATCGACATCATCAATTTTTAAATTTCGAATCGGTGCTGTTGTTCCAGGTCCTGTTTCTGCTATCAAGTCTTTACTTCTCTTTCGGTAATTAATCCTTGTTAGTACTAACTTTACTGTCATATATTTTATTGCACAATACCTTGCTTTCAGGCACATTTGATGCAATCGCAAAAATGATGCATTATGAAGGTCTGTCGGGTCTTTATAAAGGAATGGGCACAAAAATTGTGCAAAGTGTTTTTGCTTCTGCTTTCCTTTTTATGATTAAGGAGGAGCTGGTGAAGGGTGCTCGATTATTGGTAACCGGTGACACCAGTCTGGTTAAGAAGTTACCATCGAAGATGTCAAGGTGATCATGGTCTTTGCGCAAGTGTTAGTGACAGTGATTATAGCATAAATCATCAACAGAGTCGGTAAATAGAGCCCGCCTCTGTTAGGAGATATCAAGTTATCAACTGTAGGTTCTCAGAAATAAGGGGGAGGTATCAACTGTAGGTTATACAACGACCATTGTGATTCTTGTAGGTACCGGAAAGTATATGTATTGGATAGGCTATTTGTGTCATTCATGTAAAATATAGTCTAGAATAAACATCCAAAATAAGTTGGTAATGAGAATTGTAAGTACCTCATCTACTCAGATTTCTTTGAGCTGCTTTAGCTTGTTTTTTTTATGAAAGGTGGCTCGTATATCTGAAAATCAACTAGCATGAGAATTGCAATCGTCAGTGTTCGTGCACGCTTGGAGCCTTCCTTGCCAAGATCATGAAGCGCGCATATCCTCGCCACGCCGGCACCAAGACGCAAACGTGTGGTCTAGGTCAACTCCACACCGCGCCGCAGTGGCCGTATTGCGATGCTGAAGCGGCCGGCCGGGGACAACTCGGAGTGCACATCCTAGGATCGATAGCCTAGGAGTTGATAGCGAGTGTCGACGACCTTGTGGACTCGAAGGTGCAGTTCGACGATTGTGTGCCTTGTCAAGAACGTGCAGAAGATCAGAAAGAGAACCATAAAATTCAGCGCAAAGGGGAACGCTGGCACCGCCGCGCCCACCGGTAACTCATGTCTGGCGGCATGTGGCCGCCGTCGTCGGTGTTGAGTCTGTGCAGTAACAGAGCTTGGTTGGGACCAGACTGGGCCCTCGCCCCCACCAGTCTAATTTTTTATATTTAATTACCTTTGATTATTTACCACTAAATGGTCTATACATCACTTGATTGACATCTTTGGCCCCTGCAGTTTCTACGTCCATCACCTAATTCCTATATAGCCTATAAGTCATGCCTTATTTTTATGATTTCATATTTCAATTATTTGCATTATTCTTTAGCCCCTCCTAAGATCCTGCTCAAGCTCCGCCACTGATCTTGTGTTTTGTTGCCCCTGTTGGTGCGTTGAGTGCGACGGTGTGATCCATGTGCTTGAGGTGTCTCGCCGTGAAGGCTGAGCGTGTAGCAGCTAGTGTGCAAAACTGGGAGGATGAGCAGCTTGTGAAGTTGTGATGCACAATAACCTTCGCCTTGTTAGTAGTAGTGCATGCGCGGGGAGCCCTATGAGTATTTTGTGTTTGAAGAGTAGCCTGCAGGAAGGTGAGTGTGGTCTTTAAAACCGGACATCTTTTTTCCTTTTGATAAAAAGGCAGAGCACTTGCCATGTTCCCTAAAAATAAAAATCTTCTCGTCATATTTCTCCAGTTGCTTCGACTTTATTTGTTTAGGGAAGGAGCCATCTGCAGATGGTGTTCTTTCTCCCCTCTCCATAGCAAAAGTATGCCTACGGCCTTAGCCCGTGAGCCTGGTATTTTATGAACTGTAAGTAATTTTGAAAACTAAAGTGGAAATGCACGACCTGATAGAAAAAAAGATTCAGAATTAAATTTGATTAGAGTTTACTTCGGATTCATATTTACGTTGATCTTAGACAGTGTGCATCCCATAATATAGAGATCAAGAGAAATATCTCTTTCATTATCTAAAAGAACATTTACCTTGACTCTTCAAATCTATTGAAACCCTATATAAACATTGAATGTTAGGACATTAGCTCCAAAACAAAAAAATTCATGATTTTTTAAAAAGAAAAATCTGTAACTCCTTTTTAGGAATAATATCTAATCCTATGCGGAGGGAATAATTGTCTCTAAAACAGCTAGGGCCGTCCAAAAGGCTTGAGATTGACAAGATATTCAAGCTCGGCGCCATCCAGACTTCGTTCAAGTTTGGTTTGAGCCGCAAGTGAGCCGAGTTCAAGGCTAAACTTAGATAACTTCGTTGAGCCAATCTTGAGCTTTATTGAACTTTCTATTTTCATATGAGTAAATATTATTCTATAGCACATATCCATGTTGTCGAGTTGAGTAGAGCTTTGTTAAATTTTATTTATTTTTATACGAGTGAACACTAATTTTTTTACACGGGCTTTATGTCAAGTCGAGCTCGAGTGTCGTGAGCTATGTTTAAGCCACGACCAACTCAGGTTAGAGCTCGAGCTTTTACCTAGAACGAGCAGACCCTACCAGTCGAGCTCGGCTGGTTGACAGGCCTAGAGACGGCGAATGCGCAGCAGGGACTAGCGAATAGTACTGACTTGGCGCGACCATGTAGCCGAGACGGTGCGCGACGACTACCACTGTGGTGTGCACTTGTGAGTTGTGCCGTCGTGCGTGTGGCCGGACAGGTGTGGATAAAGGGATAGAAGCGGCAGCCCCAGCGGCAGAGCCATCCCCCTTCCCCGCCCCCAACGCAGCGCGCCGACCGCAGTAGAACCGCCACAATGCCGGCCTCCTCCGTGGCCTCGCCTCTCCTCCTCTCGCTCTCCGCCGCCGCCTCCCCTTTCCTCTCCTCCTCATCCTCCGTCTCCTTCCTCCCCTCCTCCTCCTCCCCGCACGCCTTCGTCGCCGCCGGCAGGGGTAAGCCCGCTGCCTCCATCCTCCGCGCGCTGCGCGCCGAGGCGGCCACCCTTCCGGTGATCTCATTCTCCGGGGAGAAGGTGGGGGAGGTCGCCCTCGACCTCAAGTCCGCGCCGCCCTCCACCGCGCGCGCCGTCGTGCACCGCGCCCTCATCACCGACCGCCAGAACGCGCGCCGGGGAACGGCCTCTACCCTCACCCGCGGGGAGGTCAGGGGCGGTGGGAGGAAGCCCTACGGCCAGAAGAAGACGGGGAAGGCGCGCCGCGGGTCGACGCGCACGCCGCTCCGCCCCGGCGGTGGTGTCGTGTTCGGCCCCAAGCCTCGCGACTGGTCCATCAAGATCAACCGCAAGGAGAAGCGCCTCGCCATCGCCACTGCGCTCGCCAGCGCCGCCGTGGCCAACGACTCCTTCGTCGTGGAGGAGTTCGACGAGGAGTTCGCGACGGGACCCCGGACCAGGGACTTCGTGGCCGCGCTGCAGCGGTGGGGGCTTGACCCCAAGGAGAAGGCCATGTTCTTCTCCACAGAGTTTGATGATAATGTGCGGCTTAGCGGCAGGAACATTGGCACCCTCAAGATGCTAACCCCCAGGACGCTCAACCTATACGACATCCTCGACGCCCGCAAGCACTTCTTCACTCCGGCAGCCATCGATTACCTCAACTCAAGGTACGGTACCACCGTTTTTGATGAATATGAGGACGAGACCGATGGTGAGGATGACGGTGAAGAGGAAACGGTGGAGGAGCAAGAGGAAGAAGGAGGAACCACAGAGGACGCTGCTCAAGGTACATATGGTTATGCATGAACATTTTGCTGTTCTGATTGCAACGTGCTGTTTGATTATTTCTGTGCTGGGCCTGGGCATGCGTGAAATGAGCTAGTAATTCTACGCCGAAATCCCTTTGGCTACTAGATGTTTAAACGGGGGTAGTGAGTCGAATAACAAGTATGGATGAATATGCTATCAGCGATTATTACTACAAGGGTCTTAACTCACAAGATTACCACAGTTTGGGCCTTGACATTCTGTTCTAGTGATGTCAATTGAATTGCCCGTTCCCCTGCGAAGTGAATGAAATTTTCTGCCAAGGGTACATGTTACCCATTGGCCATTGCACCTTCAAACTAATTGAGGCCGTTATGACAGGAAGTTCTACAATTCACTGGTAAACCAACTTGCAGCAAGACACACTGATAATATTATAGTAAAATTCTATATATTCCCAATGGATGCACATTTTGGCATTAAAGGTAAAGTAGGGCAAAACAAGACACCGAGGCAAAAAAATATGAAGATCATTTCATTTCATAAGGATGGATAAAGGGCTCGTGCGCTTATAGGATTCAACTTTGTTTCAGACGGTTGTCGAATTCTTTCTATGATATGAAAAGAAGTCTATCATGCTTGGGTCCCTTATTAATCTGTACTCTGCAGCGTATTTTGTCCCTTTGCTTTACTATGGCAAGTGTACGGTGACCTTATGTTCTATTTAAACGATCCCACTGAAACTCAAGGACATAACTGAATGACTTGTTTTAGAAGCATGCTTAGAGATACACCCACACTGGTGCTTGCTCGTCTAGGCCTGGTATGCACTGTGTACAACAATACACTAATATGTATGCAATGATGTGCAAATCTTTTGCGTGTTCTTGGAAAAAAATGCTAATTCTTTACTTCTGTAGGGTGTCTGTCCCCTGGATTTTGTGTACATCACTCAGAGGGTAGGGGTTTGTTAGGGCGTCAATCCCTTGTTCAGCGCTGAGCAGCTGAACAGTTTATACATGGAAAATGACCTCACATGATGGAATTTAATCTTTTAGACCAAAGGTGGAGTCGAGTCTCAAGCATTAAACTGAAAAATAAAAGGAGATGAGACCATGTGGTATCCATGAAGTCCACTGAAGTAGAACTCCAGGGGTCCTGAACTCCTGATGCACTCCTTGTAGCGGGACAGTCCGGTGTGCCACCTGCCTACGTCCTATCACCTATTCACCTGAAACATTGTTATCCATTGGTGCTGTTACCATTCACTTCAGAGATGTTTCATTAGAACTTGGGACAACCTTAACAAAGCAGTTAGTGGTAAATATTTTTGGTACAAAATAAGAGCTAGACCTGCTTAGAACACATGTTCTCTCCATCTCTCAGGCTTTTGGGCTTAGTAGGTACGCAATTATTTAATTTTTGGTGCAATTTTTGGTACTCTTTAATTGCTGCTCTTCTAGAACTTTCTTTTACCGTGAAAAATTCTCAGGACCTTTTTTTTGTGTAATTTTCAGATGAGACTGAAGAGATCGAGACAGACAGCACTTCCTAGGTAAGGGGATGTAGATCTTAACGTTGGTGTTTCGGGAATTGCCTCTCCAATGAAGAAGCCTTTTTGGATTGAAAGTTGATTATGTATGTTTTTACACTGATGGGGTATATTAGATTTTCAAACTTCACATATATTTTCAAATACATTGTCAAGTCTCAACCACCGCATGTTTCATTGCAATCCCATAGTGAGCTTATTCCTTGCTTCCAAAAACTGATGTTAACCAGCTGTTTACCTCTATTTTCGTACATCCTGAGGATTGATTGATTTTCAAGTTTGTGTTTCCTAAAACTGTTGGATTATTTCATGTTATGACCAAATCTTTCGTCGGGTGCCCATCTTCTAGAAGCCTCTCAGGTTGTCTCACTGCATTTTACACTATTAGAACAAAACCTGGCCAAGAGCATGACAGATTGGGCCTAGCTCAACTTCGACGTAGAGTATAAAATTCATAGCCTGGGTTAGCTGCTGGTCTTGAAACTCGAAGCCCGGATCATTTTGCTCAGGTCTACTTGTGGATCCACATAAGAATCCTAGTGGACTGCGATCAGACCAAGGATGTGCTTGGTAAAAAAGAATATGGACACTTATGCCTCACCAAAATGACATCACGAGTTTATGCTTGGGTAGTTGGGCACTTGGGCTGCACAAGAAGAAGAAGAAATTGCTGGGCCATCCTTTGTATAGCTCGCTGTTTTTTTTCTTTTGATCCATAATAACATTTCCAACTATCCTGACATTATACTGCCAGTGGATTATGGCCAAAGCTAGGTCTTTCCTTTAAAAAGGTGCAAACTTTCCTTCAACCTGTCATTTTTAAGCTACTACTATTGGTGGACCTTACTTATAGTTTGCCCTTTTTACTCTTCTTTCGACAATACTAACGAATTATCTGTAAGATTATGACTGACATAATAATGCACTATGGTCATGAGAGGAATTTATTGAGCTTGAGCCAACATCCTTTGCGTTGTTTTTTAAGGTTTTGCTGGATAAAAGGTATCGTTATTATTATATTAGTCCACTACGGATCAAAAGCATGCAAATTATGGGAGTTGGACCTCAGCACGGCATTTCACTCATTCTTTTGGGAGACTGGTCATGCAGAAAGTTTGTGCAATTGATTGGTTCCAATTTGGATCGACTAGTTTTTTGTTGTTGTGTTTTTTTAACAGATTGCCCCCCTCTTGGCCTCCATCATTCTCTTCCAAATGAATCGTTAACTGCTACTGGAAAAAGCTTGCCAGTTAAGAGTGCAATGATACTTCATAAACCATATTTGTTTTCATATTTTTACTCGAATACGATATCGGAACGGATAGTATCGGATATGAATGCGGACACGAATAATATCGGTAACAAATACGATACGAATACCTATCAAATACGGTATGGTAGCGAATATTTTGTCGGATATCGCATGAAAGATAGAATTCATATAACATGCATATAAAAACATAGCACAACCAACCATACATGTTGATATATTACAGAATAACAAAAGATAAGTTCAAAAAGTACTTTGATAATAATATAACTGTTTCACCCAGAATGACAAAAAGACAGTTCCATGTGGTCATGAGTGGCAACGATACGATAAAAATTATTGTAGTTCTTCACATGATCTCTTCTTTGCAAGCCACTCAATCGCTCCCCTCTTTGGACTAACTCATCACCTCGTCCTCGGGCTTTGGGTTGGACTTTTCTTAGTAACACTTATAAATAAAGAGTTGCATACATGTTAAATTATAAGGGGCATGCTAGCCTAGTGGTATGTGAGCTTAGACCTCTATCAAGAGGTGGTGGATTCAAATCCTATTACAAGCATAATATTTTCTTTTATTCTACAAGTTAATGGTTGGCCCATGGGCTGTTCCTGTTAGGCCGGTTGCAACCGGATATATACGGATAGTATCGGATGCGGTCGGATACTGTCCAAACTGTATTCGTATCCGTATCTGATACCGTATTCGATGGATATCCAAAAAATCTATCCGAACCGATTGCACCCTTATTGCCAATGTACTAAATACTATTCACTGATCGGCGATTTAACTATCATAATTAGTCTTCTATTCTGCCACTGGCTGCTGATGTGCAACTGAATTTCTGCGTTGAAATCTTAAAGAAACATTTCCCAGGTCCTCTCGGAATCCCCGGCAGTAACTGGAAAAATACATCTGGTTGATTCAACGTCCACTCCGCAGAAACGCTAAGAGCTTCTTAGGGGTAGGAATGAAAAACACAAGAATTAAAGCCACATGAATTTAATAGAAATACAAGTGTGAAACAAAGGATTGCAAAACATAGAAAAAATGAAGAATAGTCGTTTGGATAGAACATAGAAAAAACGTCTTAATTCTGCCCAAATGAGTGAAGAAAAGGGCTTGGAGTGGACGTTAAAATATCTTTAGAATTTGAGATATAGGATGCAATATATAGGAATTTAGTAGCATCATTCCTATGATCGAAAGAGTTTTTATAAGAATTTTTTTTAAAGGTTAGAATCATAAGAAAATTCTATAATTCAAAGAGGCCATAAGGAATAAAATACGGTACCATGATTATAGAAAACTTGAGGTGATCATCCTTTTTGGATGCTTTTTAGGCTTGTTGGTTTTGATCTTCCTTGGGGCTGGCGGCCTGCAGTTATGCTATCTTCCGTGTGTGGGTAAAGTTTGTACATATCGCTATCATTTACTCCATCCTCAGCTTTTTGGTCAAATTGTGCAACAGAGTTGTTTGGCTAAAGATTCAGCTTAAGCTTATATGCGTTTTGAGCTACCAATTAAGCGCGAGCTTATTGAGTGCATTCTGTAAGTTTAAGCCAGGTCTTTGTAGCCTCAGATCTAACGTTTCAGCCATTCATTTGTAGATGTTTTAGCTGATAGCTAAAGCCAATTCTCTCGTGAATCTCTACTCGCATATGATTCTCACACTTACTTTTGCTATAGAAAATAATTGTAGTACATCACCTATTAAATGGGTCTAAACACAAAAAACACATCCCCGCATAGGTAGCATTTACAGGACCAATCTATTAGTAGGTGTTACAGGATCCCATGACGAATGCCACTGGCATGTGCGCTGTTCCGAGTTCTCTAGTGCCAAGTTCTTATTCTCTCTCCCTATGTTGCACAAGCATCCCTCCGGTTTGCGGTGCGAGCGTGACACGGTGCACGGCCGCGAGCGCCCGTTCTGTCTGGCCTCTCTTCCGCAAAATGGCCGGTTTCAGGTCGGGGGCGCGCGACAGTGGACACGGGAGGCATCCGCGCGCGCGCCGATCGCCTCGCCATGTGGCCTCTCCGTCGCGTTGCGCTTTCGCCGAAAGCATCCGCCATCGTAACGAACTCGACGGCTGCAGCTTTCGAAGCCAAACGGTCGAAAAAGTACGAGCCCCCTCCCTCCCTTGCCTGCGCGCAAGCGCGAGAGAGCACGCCAGCGCCTGCCACTTGCTCGCCGTGGCTTGCGCACCAGACCGACCCCTCGTTTCGATTAGTTAACACGGGATTACAGTCCTCTCTCAATGTATAGGTGCTTAGATGAGGTGCTAAGTGTATGAAAGGACTTAGCAACTAAACTCCCCAATGCATAGGTGCTTAGCTTTTTATAACTAAGCTTTCTTCATTTAATTGTTAGCAACTAAACTCCTCAATACATAGATGCCATATAGGCGTTTTGCATAGGTCCACGCGCTTAGTATCGGTTCTTCCTGGAGACACCAAAACTATCTCTCTCCTTCTTAATTACCCCGCCACATCATCTTCTTGCCTATGTGGCATGTCTTAGCACCAGTCCAAGTTGGAGCATTGTGAGGGGCTTGAGAGGGCTTTGGCCGTTAGCCGTTCATTATGAGAATCGAGAAGGTTCCGGTTAGCGTGATGATCCCGAAAGCGTTGCCCAGTCGAGGATCGTCAGCTAAGCATCAGCAACTGTCGAAGCATACGTAATCGTATATGGCCATACAGGACGTGGATTCGTGTCTTCATATGACATCAAATCTATTGTTTTATGTTATATCTGTAACATCAAATCTATGAGCGGATCAAAGGATCCAGCCCTGGTTAAGGATGGGATTAGCTGTGCGGTGCTCGTTACAATTTATGATGATGGGTAGTTCTATTACTATGTATTCGTGCTTAAGTTGATGTGTTCTAACCAGAATCGGAGAACAATTCTCGACACGCCTTTTGGACTCCTAACCAAGTTGGTGTGTCCTAACCAGAGTTGTTCTCTGATTCTGGTTAGGACACACCAACTTCAACGTCGTCCCGCTATGGCGAGCAGTCAATCTCTTCCTACCGCTCTACGCGTAGTCGCCACTCCACGTGGCCGAACAAGCTCCAACCCATACGCTTCTGATCCATGGGATCTACGAAGCACAATTGTCTCCAGGCACACCCAGCGCCAGATCGCGCCTCAACAAGCTGCTACCGAACTCGGTCACTATCAGATCGAGTTGCATCCAGCCAACCTCAGGCACCATCTGAACAGGAAGCGTCTCCGCCCCACTACACGACATCACCGTCGCAAAAACCGAAAAAAAAGCCGCCACTTGCGGACCCTGGCCGCCCGGATCAAGAAAACACCACACCGATCGCTTCGATGATACGGATAACGACTAAACAGGTAAGATCTAGACTTTCTATTTCGATATAGATAAATTACCTTCACAGGCTCGGGGCCTGCCGTCGTCATCACTGCACCAACGAGAATAAATTATCTCCCTAGTGGGAAGGACCCTACACCATCGTCGCCAACCCGCGACCGGCGCTTTCAGACTCGCCGACCACGGCTCCGCGCTACCCAACACATGGAACATTGATCAACTTTCCAAATATTATAACTTCCCGGGGGTTTCACCCCGGATGACTTCCTTACTGATAACCTGTGCTTCCACGGACATTTATACCGTACCAGTACCAAATTCTTCGGCCTCCATCAAGCAAATACTCAAAACGCCTCTAACATGCTTCGCTAAAACTCGGAGATCGACACGTACACGAGTCTATACCTTGATTCGTCCTCCCAGTCCATAGCACACAAGCATCTGACAGCTCGAGGCTAGGCACGAACACGAGTTCACGCGTCGTTCCGCCTCCTCAAGTTTGGTCGCCGTATAACCGCCTCGTATGCACTCGGGGGCTGGCACGTACACGGGTTAGCGCCCCGTTTCATCACCCCGAGTCATGTCAGCTGTCCATAAGCCTCGCCGCAACGTCCCGGGACAAGTTTCCCTTTGGGTTCCTCAACTTTACGTTGTTCCCCCGACACCGGCACACAGGCCTCACGCCCAGAATCCGCACGGGGGCTAAATAAGAGCACGAGTTCCTCAACTCAAATCCTCTACCCCGGGTCCGGCGGCACCAGCGCCTTGCAAAGAATGAGCGAGTAAACCGATGTTTGTTAACTCGGTTCGCCTCTTCTACGCAACGGTGGACAGCTGTCTCGCATCTGCGCGGGGCCAGATATGACATGAGTTCCTCAATTTGTTTCGCCTCCCCGACTACGGCGCCTACCTCGAGGCACGAGTACAGAGCTTCTCATAGCGAAGTTTTTTCAGACTGTTCATCCGAGTTCCTGCTAACTCGCACAAACAGTCGATGGCTACTGCAGTGAAGTTTTTTCAGACTGTTCATCCGAGTTCCTGCTAACTCGCACAAACAGTCGAGGGCTACTACAACGAAGTTTTTTCAGACTGTTCATCCGAATTCCTGCTAACCCGCACAAACAGTTGAGAGCTACCACAGCGAAGTTTTTCAGACTGTTCATCCGAGTTCCTGCTAACTCGCATAAACAGTCGAGGGCTACCACAACGAAATTTTTTCAGACTGTCCATCCAAGTTCCTACCAACTCGCACTGATAGTCGGGGGCTCGGAGGCATATAACACATTACGCGATCATATGGCAATACGGATACGCAGAAGAACAAAGGAATTTGTCACATCAAACACACAAAGACAAACACAAAGACAAAAGTGCACTATACCCAAGGAATCGCAAACCGTCTCGACGCTTCAGCGCACTACGCCTGGGGAAACGCAACCGTCCCGGGGCACGAATAAATCCATTATGACGTAAAAAAGTAATCATGACATCACCATCCATGAATCTCGCCGAACGGGTTCAGACCGCGATAAAGGGGTTAGGCCCATCTAGTTCTGCAGCCCGGCTTGGCGTCACCTCAAATCAGGGTTTACCTAGTTTAAATTTCGGCTCCATCACGCATACTGATGGGGGGCTTGATGATTGGTAGTCCTACTACCATGTATTCGTGTCCAAGTTGATGTGTCCTAACCAGAATCGGAGAACAACTCTTGACACACTTTTTGGAAGGAGTCCAACTCATGTACTACGAGGACTCAAGATATGGCATAAAAAAGGAGTCCGACTCGTGTACTACGAGGACTCATGACGAGGTTACTGCCTTACTCCGCCTATATAAGGAGCACCCACCCCTCAAGGAGGGGACAAGTTCAATTAGATCGGAAAGCCAGAAGTTCAATCAGATCTACAGGCCCTAGTCGACTAGTCATCTCCGGAATCCTTTAGCTCCGAAACCAAACTCGCCAGGTTCCTTACCCGTCGAGTTCCCCTTGTAAGCCAGGTCTCGTCGAGTTCCCTACTCGCCGAGTTCTCCCTGTACCTCATATTACATATCAATTCAATCAAAGCAGGATGTAGGGCTATTACCCAACTCGGGGGTCTGAACCTGGGTATATCGGTGTCGAAGCACCAAGCTGACCTGAGTTTTCGTCCCGCTACCGTACAAATACATGCTATATGAGTACCCCTCGTATGCCATACATCGACAACTTACACTCCTATTGGTCGATGGACTGAATTGGTCAGCAGCAATTCGGACTGACCTTAAAATATGCCAAAGTTCCTGAAGAGAACTCTGAAATATCTCCTTTTCCGACCCTTTGAGTAGTGAAGAGAGTTCAAATTATGTCCCTATCAAAACAAACCTTAATTTCTAGGTATGTTCCAGTCTCTATCACGCGCGTTTTCAGAGCTAAGATCTCTTGATCTCGGTCTGAACCCTGACAAACGAGACGGATTGAAATACGCTTATTAAATAATATTTACCATCACCTATCTATCGGATAGCTACACCCGGCTGTCTTATACGCAACATCAATCAGTTTGGTAGCCACCGTTACATCTTTAAGAACACTAGCAATTTAACATTAGTGTTGATGACATCGCATGATGCAACTTGTTCATTGCATGAGTGCACACAACTTGTGTGCTTCCATCTTTCCTTCACCCAGAAGAATTATTGAAAAGTATCATTTGTGGATCGTCGAACATTATATGCTACTGGCGCTCACGGCATATGCTGGGTGAGATGACTCCGTCGTTTGGATTTCCTTTCATTCCCTCCTCCCATTCGAAATTCTGAGAGTTATGTCCATGACGTATGGGACACACACATGTACGCGTGTAGCAACTATTATACTTTGATACCGTGATGCATCAAACGTTCGGATTCACTAATTTTGAATACGGTGACTCTAATCCTAATCCCATTATGACTCGAGGTGTGCTACAAGGAATAATAGGAATAATTAACGAATACTACTAAGAAAATTAAGAAGTCTTTTTTAGAGAGGCCAAATACAAACCTATATAAACCTATCAAAAGTGACCATAAAAATCCAACCTAAATAATCAAGCAACATAAAGCAAGGTGTAGAATTAGAAGCTAGGCCTATATCTTATATAGAATAAGGGTCTAAGGGTCCTAAAAGGTATGTAAGAGTTATATATGACAACATAATAATCCCTTATATTCTTTTCAGGTTATGCTTATCGCTAAATCTTGTTTTTTTTGTCATAATTATTTATTATTATTATTTTAGTATTTTTATGAGATTCAGTGTGATATTATTTTGATGCTTTCTACGGGATTTATTTGATCTTAATACCGTGTATACTTGTGATGTATCTCACTGTATCTGATCGAGTCCCGAGGTTCTTGTGCATAAGAAGAGAATAACAATAAAAGCCTACCCTGAACTTATCTGCGATTTTTTCAATGCATGTCTGGTCCCGCCACCACTAATCCACAACAGACAAGCCATGCATCCCCAGTTCTATTTACCTTAACGAACGTCTTATTGAGCAATCAACAACTGATATGAAAATTGACATAATGAAAATATTATAAAAGCCATGGCAACAAATACACCTTTAAGATATTAGTATAGATTGCCTACGTGAATTCTAGTGAGAGTTGATGTATTGTTATCCGCAATAGATTGATTATATTAATCTTCTAAACAGTGCTACTTGTCCACTATGCTGAATAATGCTTGTAGTCTTAACAATCTGCTTAGTGAGAGAAAAAAAAATCAAGTGACATATAGTGAATACAATTAGAATTAGACAAATTTTTGTATAGCATGATCCCTTTTATCTCTCTTACAAGAGCCTGAATATGATGGATCGTATTTAATCGTGCAGAGTCGAACCCTCCGCTAGGATATATACTTATCGTTTTACTAAATTTTCCTCTCTACTGTACAAGGTATCCTAAAGATTTTTTTTAAAATAGGGATGAGGTGGATATAGTCCTTTCTTAGACCAATAGTATATACTCCCTCCGTCACAGAATGTAAGACGTATTTTATTTGGTTAAGATAAGACTTTGACAAAGAATTATTCTATTAATATGTGGTTTATGTGACAAAATTGATTGTCATTAGATTTGCATTCAAAAGTACTTACGTATGATCTTGATTTTTTATCACATAAACTATATATTAATAAAGTAATTGTTGGTCAAAGTTTTATCTTAACCAAACAAAATATATTTTACATTTATAACGGAGGAAGTATTCTTTTAGAGATAGATTTGCAAATCTATAGTTACCTATCCATACGTTATGACTTCTACAATTTTCAAGGCCGAGACCTATAAAGCTACAAATTACAAGTCTTGCATGGTGTAAATGTTCGCCCACTAAACAAAAATTCTTGTTTGAGCATCACTACCCTTCAAAGAAGATCACCTGTTCATAGGAGTTACTCATGGACGGAGTACAAAACAGAGGTAACCGTAAAAGACACCCTAGAGGGAGAAATGGACCAACCGTTTTAAGGGGTAGGCAAGGCGTACGGAAGGAGAAATAAATATCTGCAGCCTCGGGCCCAGATGTCAGCTGGGCAGGCGTGTGGCACCAGCCACCCCATTGGTGGAGCACAGTGACGGCCTGCGGAAGAACGGAGGCCGACCCCCTCGCGTAGCCGCACAACACCCGCAGAAAAAGGCTTCGCTTCGTCCGGACGACCGAAACCCCTAAAATTTCCCCATTCCCATCCGCCCCCCCCGCACTCCACACCCCCGTCCCCCCACCCCCCCCGCCCCCCCCACACCCCCACCACCTCACCTTCCCCCGTGCAAATCCGCGGCGGAACAGATCGGATCGCGACGGATCGGGCCGCGGCGGCGCGGGCTATCCCGATGAGCGGCGGTGTCGAGCGGCATCTGGGGCGGACGATGAGCTTCGGGATCCCAGACGTTGCTCTGGGGCTGGTGATGGAATGCGTGGAGGACCCCTGGGACCGGGATGCCATCTCGCTGGTGTGCCGCCACTGGTGCCGGGTCGACGCGCTCAGCCGCAAGCACGTCACGGTGGCCATGGCATACTCCACCACGCCCGACCGCCTCTTCCGGCGCTTCCCCTGCCTCGAGTCGCTCAAGCTCAAGGCCAAGCCCCGCGCCGCCATGTTCAACCTCATCCCCGAGGACTGGGGCGGCTCCGCCTCGCCCTGGATCCGCCAGCTTTCGGCCTCCTTCCACTTCCTCAAGGCGCTCCACCTCCGCAGGATGATCGTATCCGACGACGACCTCGACGTTCTCGTCCGCGCCAAGGCGCACATGCTCGTCTCGCTAAAGCTCGACCGATGCTCCGGCTTCTCCACGCCCTCCCTCGCTCTCCTCGCCCGCTGCTGCAAGTAATTTCTCCTTCCCCGTTTCCCCTCTCTCGTTAACCAACATAAATTAGTTCATTTACAGCATCTCTTTCCGGATTAATTTGTAATTTCACTTGTTCTAGTTAGGTTTTCACTTTTTCTTTGGAAAAGGTTGATGGATGGGATGTTTGTAAAAGGGAAAATAGATAAGGAGAAAAGTGTGGGTAAACGTGTTACCTTTTAATGACGTAAAACATCTTGGTACTCTTTGGGGTTTGAGAGATTTGATCGTATGCCACATCTTATAATGCCACTTGATCATATGTCTCATCTTAGATTGCAATAGATCATATGCCCAATTTTACATCGACTCTCTGATCGCATGCCTCATTTGATTTTTTTTTAATTATCTCTTGCTGACCAGGACAGACATGAAACATGAAGGACTGAAATGCCCCTTGGCAAATTAGCAAATCCTTCACTTCTCTCACCCGACTCCCGTGCCTATCTCTCTTTCTCTCTCGTTTCTCTTCCTGGCGTCTGGCTGAGTCCTTCAATAGTTGTATGAGATGCCTGAAGCCTCATCTTATCCACTGAGCACGGTGGAAGCCGGGACGATGAACCCCCTGGAATGGAGCTCGTTGAAGCAGCTCTTGCCCTCGTCAATGGAATGGAACGGATGAAGCCCTGGCCGAGCCACCAGTGGATGAGGAGGTGCCTCTTGATGATGGCGCCCTCGAGGAAGGCGGCGAGGCAGAGCATGCAGCCCCAAAACCGCACCTCGAAGCCGCCGATAGTGAGCCTTATGTGACGCATTTGTGGGCTGTGCTGGATCTACCCCATCTTCCTTGTCATCATCACACCTGTGCCCGTCAGAGCCGGCGCGGATGAAGATCCCTCCGCACAGTCGCCGCTGCCGATGTTGTTGCACGAGATCCTGTAGGCCTTCGGGATGCTAGCCTTGATGGCCTCGACATCGGCTGTGGCGGCGAGGAGCTTTGCATCGGGCTAGGCGTCCTCGAGGCACTGCTCGATGGGGTCGAAGCCATCATGGATGTGCTTCTCAGTGTTGTTGATGCCGTGGAAGACACACTCCAAGTGCTCGATCTCCCGCCGGACCTTCTCCAGCTGCGCCAGGGCCACGGCCCTAGTGTTGACGTTGTCGGCCGATAGGGCATCTGGGTGGCGAGGCGGGAAAGAGGAGGGACGATGATGTCCTCCTCGATGGATGGATGCGAGGAAGAGGGAAACAGAGAGAGTGGCGGCGTGAAAATATTTGCTAATTGGCCACAGGGGCACTTCGGTCTTGTCCAAAACGAGTCCTAGTGAGCAGGAAATGATTAAAATAAAATAAACCAAATGGGGAATATGATCAAAGTGTCAATGTAAAATGGGTATATGATCTATTGCAATCTAAGATGGGGCATATGATCAAGTGGCATTATAAGATGGGGCATATGATCAAATCTTGGGGAGTTGGGGGACAATTATACCTTTGGAATAGGAATTAGGAAATGACGGGCTTTAACTGCCTTAATTTCTGGTTTTATAGTGAGGAGTGAGGATTTTGCATAACTTGTTTGATTCATATGGTACTTGGTGGGGATAGTTTTGATAGAAACAGATTATTGAAATAGTCTTGTACATTTCTAGAAAGAGAGCATACATTTTTGGATTATCAGTTAACCAGCCATGTTTGTTTCATGTGCAGGAAACTGGAAACATTGTTTCTGGAGGAAAGCTCAATTGCTGAGAAGGAAAACGATGAATGGCTTCGTGAGCTTGCCACCAGCAATACTGTCCTTGAGACGCTGAATTTCTTTTTGACAGATCTCAGGGCGTCCCCGGCGTATCTTGCCCTCCTTGTGCAGAATTGTCGAAGGCTGAAAACTCTGAAGATTAATGACTGTTTCATGTCTGACCTGATCGATTTGTTCCGTACAACAGAAACACTACAAGACTTTGCTGGTGGTTCCTTTGAGGATCAGGATCAAGGTGGAGAAAGTAGAAATTATGAAAACTATTATTTCCCTCCTTCGGTACACAGCTTGAGTTTGCAATACATGGGAGCAAATGAGATGCAGATACTATTTCCATATGGTGCCGCACTCAAGAAGTTAGACCTTCAGTTCACATTCCTTACCACAGAGGATCACTGTCTGTTAGTCCAGCGCTGCCCAAATCTAGAAGTTCTAGAGGTATTTCTTGGCAGATTATTTTACGTGCATTTTACTATCCTGTCTGGAGGTTGGATAGTGAATATGCTATTTTAATCGTGTTGTGTTGATGATTTTTTTCCTTGTGAAAATAAACAGGTAAGGGATGTGATAGGGGATCGAGGATTAGAAGTTGTTGCACGGACCTGCAAGAAATTGCAGAGACTCAGAGTAGAGAGAGGAGATGATGACCAAGGAGGTCTTGAGGATGAACAGGGTAGGGTCACACAGGTGGGATTGATGGCTGTAGCTGAAGGCTGCCCTGATTTGGAATACTGGGCAGTACATGTATCTGACATTACAAATGCAGCTTTAGAGGCCATTGGTACATTCAGCAGAAATCTTAACGATTTCCGGCTTGTCCTGCTTGATAGAGAAACGCATATAACTGAATTGCCCCTTGACAATGGGATCCGTGCTTTGCTGAGAGGTTGCACTAAACTCCGGAGGTTTGCATTTTATGTGAGACCTGGGGCTCTATCGGATACTGGCCTTTCCTATGTTGGCGAATTTAGCAAGACCGTCCGCTACATGTTGCTTGGGAATGTTGGGGGGTCTGACGATGGACTGCTGGCATTCTCCAGAGGATGCCCAAGCTTGCAGAAATTGGAGCTAAGGAGTTGCTGCTTTAGTGAACGTGCATTGGCTGTTGCTGCGTTACAGCTGAAGTCACTTAGATATCTATGGGTGCAGGGATACAAGGCATCTCCGACTGGCACTGATCTCGTGGAAATGGTACGCCCCTTTTGGAACATCGAATTTATTGCACCAAAACACGATGAGCCTTGCCCAGAGGGCCAGGCACAGATTCTGGCATACTACTCTCTTGCTGGGGCGAGGACAGATTGCCCTCAGTCAGTAATTCCCCTCTATCCATCAGTTTGAGTGTACATACATGTTTGATGCTAGACTGCAAAGCCCACGGTTGAGTGCCGGTTCTATATTATGCAGAAATATCTGCAAACTTGGCAGTTCCTGTTATGCTTTGCAACGAGGACATTCCACTGCACGGGGCAAATTACAGAACTGAAAGCTTGTGGAAAAGTGACTCACTCTGAACTGTCTTCATATCTGAGGGGCATCGTTCCTGCGTAAGCTTAGCCCAACTGGCCAACATGGATATGTATACTATACCATTTTGACTAGGCTCGGACACACATTTTTGTAATAATGTGCCCAGTTTTAGTGTCTTAGAATTTTTCGGTTCTTTAGCTTTGCCCTGCTGTATTGTTGCTCTATGAACGATCGTGTCAAATTAGTTGTTGTACCATCAGACTTCTTGTGATTCTGTGTACAATGATCTATATCACTCACCATTGTATGGAATTTAGCTGTGACTTGCCGGCTGCTTTACTCGTCACGGTTTTTCAACTTCATTCATTTGGATCTGTATGGTGAGCATCTGGAATTGGCGAATATCTCCTGTATCGGACTTTGGTATCCTGTATCTCGGGCGTTGGAGGAGGCCACAAGCACGGTGGCGGCGATGGCCTCGCGGCAGTGCTGCCTGCCTCAGGAGCTTCTCGTCCGGTTTGTCTATTATAGGATCAAGACTTAAGAATACGCAGCACGATTGCACGAGTAAGCTATACGCTGCGGCGTCTTCCCACGTACTGGAACACAAGAGCAAGCAAAGATGGCCATCTGTTTCCCACATCCAGCAAACCGATTGCCAACAGAACCACCGTACCCAAACTAGCATTTAGACATGAAATTAGCAACATAGCAGTATCCAGTACAACATGAGTATCACATGGCACGTGTTTCGTAAGTTGGAAATACGACAAAAGTAGTGTGGCTACACGAGATACAAATAAGAGCCCCTCAAGTATGACGTTTTATTACTGCCTAAGACATCAAGCTCCAGCTCAGGTTGAGCGCTCCCTGGAGACGGACCTCGAGTACGAGCTGCAGCTGTGAGCATAGCTTTCTCTAGAACGCCTCTTTCCAGATGACCTGCTGCGCGATGGTTCGCTTCAAACATATCCTTTCCTCGGTGAACAACTCCTTGATCCCTCTGACACTGGAGAACAGCTGCGGGAGTAGCTCCCCTGAAGTGATACGCTGCGCCAATAGCTCCGTCTTCTGTACATTGGAGAATAGCACCTGCTGTACGGTGAAACAGAACGGTCATAGGAACATGGCCTCTGCCTTCTGTACCGGTATGGAGCCCTTGAACGGTAGCGATAACCATGGTAAGCTGAGTATGACCGACGCCTATCATATGGTGAGTATGATCTGCGCCTGTCGTCTGGGAGAGTATGATCGCCTTCTGCCATAAGGGGAGTAGGACCTGTCACGGGGAGATTAGGACCGCCTCCTTCCACAGGGGGAGTATGATCTTCGCCTTCCATATCGGGAGTATGATCGCCCCCTGCTGTAAGGAGAATAAGACCGTTATCGCTCAGGTGAGCAGCGTGAACTGTAACGGTCTCTCCTAACAGGGGAATACCTCCGTCCTGGTATCACCATATGATCAATGGTCAACAATCGGTAATATCAAGAGAAAACTAATGATGCTTACTTTTTAGCATGAAATGGTGCTAAGGCGTCCAAAGGTGATTAGGCCAAACAACTTACCACGTGATGACTTGGTGCCAAAATACCTTCCAGGTGTTGGGGTTCGACTTCATCTTCTCTTTGCCTGTGGACAAGGGGAGCAAAGTAAGTAGTTGCTTTTGACACCGGAAGCAAAATTGAACAAATATAATTGAGAATCTGAAGAACAAAATTAGTATGGAACTACAGAAAATATATAGTGCAGTATCATACAACCCTTTGGTTGACGTAGCATGGTTTCGTTGTTAGGTTGTATATCTTTGGAATTTGATGCAGAACAGCTGCGGGCATCTACCTGCTGCTGTCAACAAAATCTTCAAACGAGCAGGAGAGCACTCAAATATTCAGCTTAGAAGGCTAAATGTACATATAAATTGCAGTCCATGCAGAAGGAAGATAGACAAAGATCAGAGAGTAACCATCTTGTGATAATACCTTCTCAACAGTTATGACACGACCCGCTGAATCTATACAGTTCATCCATGTTATTCCTTCGATTCAAGGGGCTGGCGTGTTGTTCCTAACGCATTTGCGGCTACCATTGTAAACTGGTAATTATCTTTGCTACTGAAGGTGGAGTGTTGTGAAAAATTGAATCGCAACAACAGATTGAACCTCACGCGAGATTTGATGCATGTCATTTACTATATAGGAAAATCTCCAACCGGATAAATTACAATTATGCACACACGCAGTTAAAAAAAAACCGAGGACCTCACTACCTGTCTGCGGTGCCCCCCCTCCCCCCCCCCGACCAGATGAAGCCTGTTGCTCTCATTGTTTGCTCACGCGAACAAAATCAAAATCCTAACGCTGCAATCTACCTCCGGCCCATCAAACAGATGCAACACATGTCTCCCAAATGGCTCAACAAAACGTAAGGATACTAAGCTGGAATGTGCGTGGATTGAACACACTAGCAAGACGTGCCTCTGTTAAAGAGATGATCCATGACTCGCACAGCACAGTTTTATGCCTCCAAGAAACTAAGCTGCAAAACGTGGATCGCCAGAAGATCATTGACACAATTGGCATTGACTTCGCGGATAATTTTGGCTTCCTACCGGCAATAGGAACCAGGGGGGAATCATCTTGGTGGCTTCGAGCACCTTCTTCTCACTATCAGATTTCACAGGGACTACAAACTCAATATCAGCCATCCTTCAAATGAACAATGAAAGAAAGCAATGGAGCATCACAGGTGTTTACGGCCCCCAAGGCAACGCCAACAAGATGCTCTTTCTTGATGAGCTCAAGACTCTCCAAGCGAGCATGCGCCCAGAGTGGCTTATCATCGGGGATTTTAATCTAATTTATAAGGCGTCGGACAAGAACAACACGCGTCTAAACAGACATCTCATGGGAAAATTCAAGAGCACCCTTGACCATCTCTAGTTGAGGCAAATTCGGCTATCGAGAAGAAAGTTTACATGGTCAAATGAACAAGAAAATCCAATACTAACCAAAATTGATAGATTTTTCTCCACCGACGATTGGGAAATGACCTTCCCCACGGCCATGCTACAAGCGCTACCGATAGTGATCTCAGACCACTCCCCTCTTCTCCTCACAAGAGGGGAATCACGGTGAAAAGAGAGGATTTCTGTTTGCATCTTACTGGCCTAGGATGGAGGGCTTCCAGGAGGTAGTTAGCACAGCTTGGACAAGGGAGGTACATGCGCGTGATGAAGTACGGTGGCTCCACATCAAATTGGCGCATACAACAAAGGCCTTAACGAAATGGCAAAGAGAAACTGGGGGGAATGCGAAGCTATAGCTCTCCGTGGAAAAAGAAGTGATAAGAAGGCTAGATAAAGCCCAAGAGGATTGCGCCCTCACTGCAGGGGAAAAAGACTTGCGCACCAACCTAAAAGCTCGATGTCTAGGGCTAGTGATCATAAACAAAACTATGACGTACCCGGTTTTAAAGCCGGATAACCCTTGTGTTTACTGTACCGGTCCCATGATCAGTAGCCGGTACACACAAGTTAACCTGTATATCAAGGTCATACACGCACTTATTAGAATATGATATATAACCGATCGTCAAGATCGAATAAATATACCTTCAGCCCAACGACTAAAAATCTTGCAGCGGAAATCAATCGGTGGAGAGGCCCATCAATATGCCGTTCCCGACAGGCAACTGACTGGGATTACGCCCTAGCTTTCGCGGATATCGTCGTTGCTTTCGAGCGGTCGATCCTTTGTCTGGCCAAATCAACAAATCAGGTGAGCACATTGAACGTACTCCCAAGCTTCCCATCCAGGGAATTGGATACGGATAAGAATGCATGTAAGGGGTATGTCGCGCCCCCGGTTTTAAGGCCGGGTGCGCTCCTGTGATTACCGTACCGGTCCCTGGATCCGTAGCCGGTACGCACAAGAACTTGATACATCGTCACACAATACCGATTTATTACAGCACAAGTCATTAAGGTCTTTTAACACAATAGGGCCTATTGGCCGAATAAAAGTCTTGCAGCGGAAAATAAACACACGTAGATAGACCCATCAGTATGCCAAACCCTCAGGCAACTGACTGGGGAAACGCCCTAGCCCTCGTAGTCGGTGTCTTCCTCGTCGAGGCAGAACTCTTCTTCTTCTTCTGGCCAAATCAACAAGCCAGGTGAGTACATTGAATGTACTCGCAAGCTATTCCCCACCGGGGAGAATATACGGCGATATTTCATGCAGGGAATAGCAATGTAAACAGCTCTAGTCTAGTTTAATAGTTGTGCGGAAAAGTAAGCTCTTATGTAAATACAGATATAATAGATTCGAAAGCGGTTTTATAAAGCTCATTGTAAAATTAAAGAGTTTTGCTCATCCACTGCTGAGACCGCCCGGTCCATACTACCCCGTGCAGCATGACTAGCGTCTCGATTCACTGCTCAGCCTGCACGTTCCCGAATAGTGCAGCTAGCGTCCTTAGAACGGTGCTCAGCCTCTGTTATCCGGACAACATGGCTAGCTCCCGCTTGACTCCCGGCTCAGCCCATACTGCTCCGGACAGTACGGCTAGCCTTTCCTCCTGCAATTCCTTGCTACCAGCCTGTAGCGTAAATTGCACACTGTGGGCACATCGTGCCCACGTCCTTAATCCCTTTTCCCATTTTTCGCAAACAAAACCAGGTCTAACCAGCGTGTGGCCTTGCCAGTTCATGTCCATGACCGAGGACGCGGCTATTCGAATAGTTTTAACACTCTGCAGAGGTTGTACGGCTTTACCCACAAGATGTGAACTCACCCTTTTTGCCGAGCGCTAACGATACACATCACGAAGTGTATTGGCAGGGTGGTCACAACGAGACCGTCGCCCGCTTCCATACTAGAGTTGGACCCGCTAGGTGAATACCCAAGTTTGCGAGCCCCGGATACCAAACTCCGGACACCAAATTGGGGCTCTCCACCTTTGTGTCGATCACACCCAAACGCTACGCGGCAGTGGATCTCTAGGACTTTTAAGCACCTAGCCACGACTCCTAACTTCCTACGGGTCCAAACCCTAATACTTGCCGGGGTACCAAGTCAAGTCCTTCCCATAAAGGACATGTGGACGCACGGTGGTGGAACTGGTTTAGCGGCACTTTAGGTTCGGTCCTTAACTGATCCGAACAAGACTCCATCCCACAACTCACGATCGTCCTCGACGACGTGCCTTTAATAAATCCTCTACAGCCTCCGGCTGCTCCTAATATTCTTGCCCGGATCCAAAACATCTCCGATTTTTGTTTAGGGTCTCGCCAGACCCTTCTTTCAAAATTCACCTCGGATAACCCAGTATATCCGAGGGTTTTATTTCTTGTATCAAAATAGGGTTTTCAAAGTTTTGGGTAAAACTTATTTTAACTATAGCAGGGCTAAGCGGGGCTTACAGCCTATAACCCTAATATTTTTGTCGATCCGGGAACGGTCGACTAATGTTCCTAGGGCTACAAGGATAGGGGTTCGGTCCTAAGCTTAGCGCAGCTACTAGGAATAACTAATACTAACAAAATAATGTGGTATTAAAATATAGCATGCAGGATTTATAACATAAATAATAATCGTTCATAAATATAGGATCTGGCATGATCAAAGGAGGGGAATGCTTGCCTGGCAAGTCCTGCTCCTGTTCTGTACGTGTCGGTGACGCTGGTTCCTCCTGACGCACGTACGTCTCTCCGTCAACTACGCGTCGAATAAAAACAACGAATAAGAAACGATCCAACATTTCGATAAAATCAAACAACATGCAATTATTTGAGGAACTACTTATGATTTTTGGGGTGATTAGAAAAAGAATCTAATTAGGGTTTCGCATGCGCGTGCATATATTTTAATTATTAGAACAACAGATAACCCTAGCGTAATGCCATTAGCTAAAGCATGGAACAGATCATTTAGGCAATGCTACTGGACGAAACAATTAGACTTGATGCATGCGTTCTGTTGGCAGGTGTGCTTGGTACTTATTACCTACAGTGCATGAGGAGTGCTCTGGTATAGCTCTTCGGTGAATTATATTGCATGCGAATTGATTCCAGAAGCACGAGGATTTGCTTACCCTCTAATCTCTACTAACCCTACTCTAATAAATTTTAATGTGCAGTTAGGTTTTAGGACAGGGATTTGGGTTTATTCACGAGTTCCAGAACAATATTCTTGAGCACTTAGGGAGGTTTAGAGGGACTCGATTTTGGCTAATTAAAATCTTTACCGACTGGACAAATGGATTAGCGGGTTGGGCAGCTGAGGAAAGAAATACGCTGGGCTGTCGGCGTGGACTGACAACCGAGCAACTGAGCTGGAGAAAAATGCGAGCTAATGGCCACACATGCAACAGGGATTTCATCTACTCACTGCTGAGAAAAAAAATGGGAGGCTAAAATGCCTACACATGCTACAGTGCAAACATTAGCTACAATGCATAAGAGTTCTAGTGTGTGCACGACAGCTTCACACTCATTCCATTACTTCATTCTCTCTCACTCTCTCTCACTCTCTCTCACTCTCTCTCACTCTCTACCTCAGCTGGGCTGCTCAAAGCAAGAAGCAAGGGGGCTGTCGGCTGCTTGGGATGGAGCTCTGGAGGGCTGCGGCAAGGGGGGCGGCAGGGCTGAGCAGGGGGCGGCAGGGGCTGAGGCAGAGCTGCGGCAGGGGAGGGGCTGCGGCAGAGGGTGGCGCGGCAGGGAGAGGGGGCTGCGGCAGGGGAGAGGCGACTGGTTCCAGAGAGGAGGCTTGCCGCGGTAGGGGTTGAGGCGGCAGGGGAGTGCGGCGGCAAGGCTGGGAGCTGCGGCAGAGGGGCTGGAAGCTGCGGCAGGAGGTGCGGCAGAGGAGGTGGCGCGGCAGAGGCTGAGGGCCTGCCGCGGCAGCTCGGTTTGGGGCAGCAGAGGGGTTCTGGAGTTGCTTTCCTTTCTCTTCTTCTTTGTTTTGCTTACCTTGGTTGATTTCTGGTTCGGGAGGTGCTGCTGAGCTGGGTTCCAGTGGGTTTGGGTGAGCTTCGAGCTGGGGATGAGGAAGAGCTGAGGCATGGCTGCCCATTTATAGCCGGCGAGGGGAGGTCCGGCGAGGTGAGCTGGCAGCCACTGCTCCAAAACACTACCAGCGACTCGACGGCGGAGTTGAGGTGGCTTGGAGCTCCAGGGTGAGCGAAAGACAGCTTGGGTGAGGTGGCGGTGAGGTGCAGCTCCGGTGAGGCGACGACTCGGCGAATTGAGCTGTGATTACAGGGGAAGTGAAAGACGGCCGGCTGTGCGGGGAGGCGACTGCGGAGTGACAGGAAACTGTGCTTGCATGCAGAGACTCGTGGAGGCCAGCCAGGAGGTGCATGGAAATGGGAGCTGTTGATGGATTGTGCTACAGCGATTAGCGGTCAGCGCTTGGTTTCACAGTGAGTTAGGCGCCGAAAGGTGCCTCATTTATTCACGGTGTTTGAATGCTGGAGCTGACGCCTATAGAGTTTTTACTGGAGGTTGGAAAGACAGGAGCTACTAGAGGAGGTTAAATGGGATTAATGGTTAACAGAGAGGGGGACTGTGCTTATTGAATTTTTTGGGGACAGCTCATGCAAGGAGTGAATGGCTATTGCACGCGAGGAATTACTTAGGGTCAAGGTGCTCGGTGTCTGATGATTCGGATTTTTACTCATGACGTGCTCATTATTTTATGCACTGAGGTTTCTAGAAATGCCGGGAGCTGAGTTAATTTTTGTAACTTCAGAGACCCAATTGTAATGACATGTTTAATACTATAATGTATTAGTTTCACACGTTGATATTTTTAACTGGACATTATTATTTTATGCGATGCTTGAATTAGATCTATGTCGAGATGTTCCATGATTTATTCCATGGATTTTCGGAGAATCCAGAGGAGTGGCGGATTTCCCGATTAGAATTTTTATTTGACTGAGTGCGTGTTAGCTGTGCGGTGTTGGTGGCGTTGGATTAATGCTGACAGAGCAGTGTGGTTAAGATTAGGGTTTTGGTGTATGCATGCGTACTGGTCGGATTAGGCTATGCAAAATGACGCTAAAACATGTTGAGAAATATTAGGGCGCGAGCAAACCTGACACCCTTACGTCGAATCTCGTCCCCGAGGAATTCTAAGCAGAGAGGTTGGAGAGTAGGTGACGTGGGTCTTTTGTCCTGTGAGTAAGTAAATCTCGGTCGTGTGTCTGAGGACCCATGTGAGCCTTCTCTTCGTGCTATGTGATCCCAGTCCGCTGATATAGACTTGTATGTTCTATCCTTGCTTTTTTCAGGCTGCAGAATTTTAATTGGCTGCCTTTGTAGTGACGATCCTTGTCACTGATCCCGTCTGTGATACTAGCACATTTGTTGCTGTTGGGAGCAAAGGGAACACTCGCATGGGCAGGTTTTCACCCTTTGGCTGCAGATACGCTGATTACCCAGGGCCATGCGTGGAGCCATGTGGGATATTTTCTGTCTGATAGCCTGCGTCTCGACGGTGAGGTCTAGCTCTAGCTGGTGGATGCTGCTTAAGACCTGTCCTGCTTCTGTAAACGGCGGGCGATTCTTAGCTAGGTGATACCCGTTGCTATAGCTTGACTGCGCTAACTTCCTATTGACGTTACAAAAACCTCCTTTGTGTTCCTAGGTGTTTGAGGAGGAGTCTCTCGTAGGTAGACCATCACTGTCGTCCGAGTGTTAATAGCACGGCATAGTCACGCCTCTCTGCACTCGGCAACATAAAAGCTACTGTCTGCCTGATCTGTGCCGTTCTGAAGTCGCTCTATGGATGATGCTCGTCTTCGAGCGCTTGAGAATGTCGGGCTGCAAAAACTTTTCTTCTCCGGTTTCAGTCAATGCAGGGCGTCGACTGTCGTCCATGGAAGCGCGCACATGGTGACATCTGTAAACTTGCTTGTCCTATCACATATGAGATGGCGGCATCGGTTAAAGCTATCGTCCCAGCTATCACCGTACGTTACGGCTCACGCTCTTAGCATATCTTCCAGATTCGTCACCCCGTCTGTTTGTCCATCCGTCTGCGGGTGGTAAGCGGTGCTGAAATTCAATCGGGTTCCCATGGCTTCATGCAATTGTTCCCAAAATCTGGAGGTAAATTGAGTACCTCGGTCTGAGATAATCCGTTTGGGTACTCCGTGCAAACTGACTATTCGGGCTAGATATAGCTTGGCTAGCTGATCACCTCGATGCGTGGTCTTTACCGGTAAGAAATGTGCCACTTTGGTCAACCTATCGACAATGACCCATATAGAATCATGTCCCTTTCTTGTCTTTGGTAATCCGACGATGAAGTCCATGCCGACTTCATCCCATTTCCATTCAGGCACTTTGATTGGTTGCAGCAGCCCGGCAGGCTTTTGGTGTTCCGCCTTGACGCGCTGGCATACGTCGCATCGGGCTATGAAGCTTGCTATCTCGCGTTTCATTCCATGCCACCAGAATTCCTCTTTTAAGTCCTGGTACATTTTTGTGCTTCCCGGATGTATCGAATATCGGGATTCATGGGCTTCTCTTAAAATTAGCTCCTTGAGCTCCTTGCAAGCGGGTACACATAGTCGATTTTCAAACCATAGGGTGCCTTCTTCATCTTCTTTGAATCCGCTTGCTTTTCCCATTTTTATTTTCTTCTTGATGCCTTCTATACTCTTGTGTCCTTTTTGGGCATCCTTAATTTGCGCTACGAGAGAGGGGGTCACTTCTAGGGTGGCTACATAACCTTCACTGACCATCCCTAAATTAAGCTTCTCAAATTCTTTGCATAACCTCGGTTGGGTTGTGGGAATTAAAGAATTTACTGAGGCTGGCTTCCGGCTAAGGGCATCGGCCACAACATTTGCTTTGCCGGGATGATAATGAACTCCAAGGTCATAATCCTTGATTAATTCCAACCACCTTCTTTGCCTCATATTGAGGTCTGACTGAGTGAAGATATATTTTAGGCTCTTGTGGTCGGTGTATATTTCACAACGATTTCCAATGAGATAGTGCCGCCAAAGTTTCAGGGCATGAACTACTGCGGCTAGCTCTAAATCATGAGTTGGGTAATTCACCTCGTGGGGTCGTAACTGTCTGGAAGCATATGCCACCACTTTTCCATCTTGCATAAGCACGCATCCAAGTCCATGTCGGGATGCATCACAATATATATCAAAGTTCTTCTGGAGATCGGGTAATGTTAACACGGGGGCCGTTGTTAGCCTTCGCTTTAATTCTTGAAAGCTATCTTCGCACTTTTGCGTCCATTCGAACTTTTGATTCTTCTTCAACAGCTGCGTCATAGGTCGGGCCAACTTTGAGAATCCTTCGATAAACCGGCGGTAATATCCCGCCAAACCTAAGAAGCTTCGAATTTCAGTTACCGTCCTTGGTGGCTTCCAGTCGAGCACATCTTTTACCTTGCTCGGGTCTACAGCTATTCCTCCTGCAGACACTATATGTCCGAGGAATCCAACTTCTTTCAACCAAAATTCGCATTTGCTGAATTTGGCGTATAGCTGATGCTTTCTGAGTGTTTCCAAAACTGCTCTTAGATGTTGCCGATGTTCTTCATCTGATTTTGAATATACCAGAATATCATCTATGAATACCACTACAAACTTGTCCAAGTACTCCATGAACACTTTGTTCATTAAGTTCATAAAATATGCCGGGGCATTGGTTAACCCAAAGGGCATGACGGTATATTCATATAATCCATATCGAGTTGTGAAGGCAGTCTTCGGTACATCCTGCCCTCGGATCTTAAGCTGGTGGTAACCTGACCTCAATCTATCTTGGAGAATACTCGAGCTCCATTCATCTGATCGAATAGATCATCTATCCGTGGCAGAGGATATTTGTTCTTGATAGTGACCTCATTCAGAGCTCTATAATCCACGCACATGCGGAGAGTCTTGTCTTTCTTCTCAACGAATAGTACCGGTGATCCCCATGGCGATGCACTAGGTCGAATAAAACCTTTTTCTTCCAATTCCTCCAATTGTTTCTTCAGTTCGATTAGCATATCAACGGACATCCGATAGGGCCTCTTTGCTATGGGTGCCGTTCCGGGCACTAATTCAATGATAAATTCCAGATCTCGGTCCGGTGGCATTCCGGGCAATTCCTCAGGAAATACATCAGGGTATTCCTGTGCCACTGGGGACTTGGGATAACTCAGGTGCGGTTATATTGTTCAGGGTACTGGGTTGGGGAGAGGGTGACTTAGGAGTAAACTTAACTGTCTCTCCTCGGCCATTGGTAAGGGTAACTGTTTTGGTTTCAAAGTTTATAATGCCCTTATTCTTAGGTAACCAATCCACTCCTAGAATCACATCAATATCTTCTGATACTAGGACAATTAAGTCTGCCAAAAACTCTACCCCCCTTATAAAGATGTTTACATCTCTGCAGTAGTGTTTAGACCTGACTACTGACCCTGGTGTTCGGACTTTCATGGGGGTTTTCAATAGGTGCAATCCTATTCGGTTTTTCTCGGCAAAATGCTTTGAGATAAATGAATGCGATGCTCCGGAATCGAATAAAAACAGTTGCTGGTACTGAGTTAACAGGGAACGTACCCATCACCACGTCGTGGGCGTCCTGGGCTTCTTCGGCATCAACATGGTTCACGCGTCCTTTGCTGTAGTTTGGTGCTCCTTTGGATCCTTGACTCCGGGTGGACATAGCATGCTCTGGACGCGGGCGCTGGTCGGCGGGTTCCTTTGCTTTCTTGGGACACTCGCGAGCGAAGTGTCCAGGTTCTCCACACGAATAGCAATTGGTCTTTCCTGAGCTTTGGCTTGCACTTCCAGAGTGATAATTTCCAGAGGGTCCCTTCTGATAGTTCTGATAGTTACGGGTGCTGAACTGGGGTATGGCAGGGGCAGTCTTGTAGTGTTGAGGTGCTGAATATCTGTGCTTCAGTTTCTTCTCATAACGGGGCCGTTTATGTGGTTCCCCTGTCTCAATCATCTTGACGTTCTTGCGCTTCCGGTTGTCCATTAACCCTCGGCGCTTATCCTCCACATTCAGAGCGGCGTTGACTACATCCTGCAACTCCGTAAACTTTTGCGCGGCTAGCTGGTACTGGAGAATCTGTTGTAGCCCATTCATGAATTTCTCTACTTGAGCACTCTCGGACGTCATCTCTTTTCCTGCATACCGAGCTAACTGGGTGAACTTATGAAGGTACTCCGTTACCGACATCGTTCCCTGCTTGAGATCAAGGAATTCCTTCTTCTTAATTCCTATCAGGCTTGCTGGTATGTGATGCTTGCGGAACATGTCTTTAAACATGTCCCAGGAAATCTCCGTGTGTCTTGGTTGGGTACTCCTGATCCTTTTCCACCATGCGGCGGCGGGTCCTTGTAAATATTGGGGAGCGTAGAGTACTTTTTCTTTGTCGTCGCATTTGGCTACCTCCAGTTTTTCTTCCATAACCAACAGCCAATCGTCAGCGTCTAATGGTTCCGTCGAGCAGGCGAAGACGGGTGGGGAAGTCCTCTGAAACTCTGAGAGTCTATTTCCTTTTCCAGACGAGTTACCACCTTGCATCATTAGTTGCACTGCTGCGTTGGTGGCTAGACAAGTCTGTCCCAGCATTTTGAACATTTCCGCTGGCGTTGGTTCAGCTGACGGGGGTGGTGGTGGTGGGTGGTCAGATTCCACGCAGTTCTGACCTTGGTCTTCTTTGTCTTCTGGGGTAGGAGTTTTCATACGGTTATTATTCTGGGGCTTGTTATTGCGTGCCTTAGAATTCCGAGAGTTAACTGATGTTTGGGAGTGAGTTGGAATCACAGGTGGTGGAGCATTTTTTGTGCCTCCGCTGCCTTCTTCCGTGCTGCGGAGCTGAGAGTGTTATGGCTCATCTTCACTTTCTTGCTGCAATAGCACCGGTTGATCATCAGATACTTACATTTTTTTTTAAGCAAGGAGGTAAGAGGGAAAAAGCGGGGTTTCGGTGCAGCGCCAAACTGAGATCAAATGCATCAATACAAATTCCAACGGTTGGGGTAAGCCAACCAAGAGACAAATAAAACACCGAGACAACACCCAATAATTTACATTAGATGTGCCTAAGGGCACTAGTACAATACACATATTTCGTGCTTAGGGCACAGGGCTAAGCCCTATTACAAAGAAGAAAATAGGTTCCTAGGCTTATTATTAATTGGGGTGGCTATTCCACTCCACTTAGTCCACCTGGTCTACGTCCAGGCTGGAGGGCTGGGTCGCGGGTGTCTCTCCGCGGATATCTCCATTCTCGGATGGCACCGGCGTGTTCCGGGGTGCAAGGGGGTTCCTGCTACGATGCGCGGCTCGGGTGGAGGCCGCGTATGCCGAGAACAGCCTGAGGTATTCCGGGGAAAGAGCAGGGAAAGGGTTTCCATCTACCACTACAGGTATTCCTGCTATGGGTGAATCTCCGGACACTGAGGGGTGAGCAGATGTCGCGGTGGACGCGCGGGCACGAGATCTTGGCTGAACAAGGGGAGTGGCTTGCTGGGTGAGGGTGAGAATATCCATGAGCTGGATAAAGACTTCGGTCATGGCGACCAGATACCGGGTGAGGTGCACCACGGCTACATCTTGCTCTTCCTGGGTACTGGCGAAGGACGGGTTCTCTCCCAGAGCACGGCGGGGGTAGAACCGAAAGGCTCTGCAGTTCATGGTTGGGATCATTTCATGGAGACGGGAGATAGCCTCCCATGCAGCTACCTGCATGGATAGGTCGGGGTCAGGCACTGGTCGGCCTGCGAAGTGGAAAGTTGCTTCGTCGTTGACACCGTCTTGGTAAACATGTACTTCAGCCCAGTACACATTCGCGCGGTTGGTCTCTTCTCGATAGACATCATACTCGGGTCGCTGGGAGGCTCGCAGAGCTCTCTGGGCGACCGTCCACAGGATATCTACGAATCCTGCAAGATCAGCTGCGGTGGTCTCATTGAAAAGAGTTCCACGAGGCATAGCTTCTTTCCTGGAGATGCTGGGGAAGGAAGGGAGAAGTCTAAGGCTGTTGGTTTCAAGGACTACTAGGAATGGTGAGGTGAGAAATGAGAACCTGGGGTATTTATAGGGCAAATGGAAGGGGTAGCCTTTATGTCGGGACAAGACGCTTATCTACCCTCATTACTGAGGGACGACCTCAACGTCCTGTTCCTCCTCGGGCTTCGCATTTTGAAAGACAGGTGAGAGGGATTTGCGGGTACGGACAGATTAGATTTTTAATACATGCTAGGCCGAGGGGCCATTTTATTTATTAGAGGGACACGAGGCAACCCTAAGGGGGTGTCGTGTACCACCTAGCACACACATACATAGCTTAGCACATCACACCTGGCACACATACAGCTGGCGACTACTTATTTATTTTACACGTCGCTAGCTAAGGGTAGGCCACTACACAACCCTAAGGCCTACGACGTGATCTGAACTTCTTCGTCTTCTTCAACTGGCTCAATCTCCTCTGGGTCTTCTTCCTCCTCAGAATCCTCAACCATGATGGATCCTCCAATTGGCGTCGGGCTCGGTATGGTTCGGATGACTCGAGAAGTCCCAGCTCCAGTCGTGAATCGGCTGAGGTACTCACGGGCGGTGCGACGTCTCTTGGGTGGAGGCGGCTGCTCGCTCACCACCGGAATATCGCGGGGCTCTGGCGGGGCTTCAGTGGTGGCGGGGGTAGTAGTAGTCCCTCCTTGTGGAATAGGAGCCTGCGTCGGGAGTCTGGTGGCTTGATTCAGTAGAGTCTTCACTCGCTGTAGCTCCTTGCGCACATCTTCTAGTTCCACTAATGCACAGTGAAGCAGGGAATCCTGCGCCTCCACAAAATGAGCTAAGTTCACCACCGCAGGGTCATTTTCCGCCAACGGTGGAGTATATCGGCGGACATCCTCCAGTATTGGATATGCTGGAATATATCTTGTAGCTCTGAATATCCCCATTTCTGGCATCTCATGGCGGAGATGCACCAGCGCCTTATAGGCTACCAGGTGCACTGCCTGACTATACGTCCAGCTGCAGGGTCCCACAAAACTGTATGTCTGATTATTGGCGTTTCTCAGTCCGACGATGAGCACTCTTGCCCAGTACTCATTGATAGTATCTGACTTTTTCTCCAAGAAGACGTGGTACTCCGGGTAGACACTGAATCCACATCGCTCCAGTGCCTCTTGCAGCAGTCGGGGACATCCTTCAGCATTGGGGGCACAAGTTTCACCATACAGCAGCTCCATCGTTCTAACCTATAAAATTTTCAAAATCAAAATGTGATGAGTTTTGAATTTTCCAAAGTCTTACCTGAATAGATGAGCTTTTAGCAAGGATAAGAATACTAGACTTGTTTTCACAAGAGGTATTTTTCAAAGATTTTTGGAAAATACTTTTGTCCTAGGTTTGTCTAACGGCCATGCTAACTAGGGGTTCCTACAGTCAATATGGCTCTGATACCAAGCTGTCGCGCCCCCGGTTTTAAGGCCGGGTGCGCTCCTGTGATTACCGTACCGGTCCCTGGATCCGTAGCCGGTACGCACAAGAACTTGATACATCGTCACACAATACCGATTTATTACAGCACAAGTCATTAAGGTCTTTTAACACAATAGGGCCTATTGGCCGAATAAAAGTCTTGCAGCGGGAAAATAAACACACGTAGATAGACCCATCAGTATGCCAAACCCTCAGGCAACTGACTGGGGAAACGCCCTAGCCCTCGTAGTCGGTGTCTTCCTCGTCGAGGCAGAACTCTTCTTCTTCTTCTGGCCAAATCAACAAGCCAGGTGAGTACATTGAATGTACTCGCAAGCTATTCCCCACCGGGGAGAATATACGGCGATATTTCATGCAGGGAATAGCAATGTAAACAGCTCTAGTCTAGTTTAATAGTTGTGCGGAAAAGTAAGCTCTTATGTAAATACAGATATAATAGATTCGAAAGCGGTTTTATAAAGCTCATTGTAAAATTAAAGAGTTTTGCTCATCCACTGCTGAGACCGCCCGGTCCATACTACCCCGTGCAGCATGACTAGCGTCTCGATTCACTGCTCAGCCTGCACGTTCCCGAATAGTGCAGCTAGCGTCCTTAGAACGGTGCTCAGCCTCTGTTATCCGGACAACATGGCTAGCTCCCGCTTGACTCCCGGCTCAGCCCATACTGCTCCGGACAGTACGGCTAGCCTTTCCTCCTGCAATTCCTTGCTACCAGCCTGTAGCGTAAATTGCACACTGTGGGCACATCGTGCCCACGTCCTTAATCCCTTTTCCCATTTTCGCAAACAAAACCAGGTCTAACCAGCGTGTGGCCTTGCCAGTTCATGTCCATGACCGAGGACGCGGCTATTCGAATAGTTTTAACACTCTGCAGAGGTTGTACGGCTTTACCCACAAGATGTGAACTCACCCTTTTTGCCGAGCGCTAACGATACACATCACGAAGTGTATTGGCAGGGTGGTCACAACGAGACCGTCGCCCGCTTCCATACTAGAGTTGGACCCGCTAGGTGAATACCCAAGTTTGCGAGCCCCGGATACCAAACTCCGGACACCAAATTGGGGCTCTCCACCTTTGTGTCGATCACACCCAAACGCTACGCGGCAGTGGATCTCTAGGACTTTTAAGCACCTAGCCACGACTCCTAACTTCCTACGGGTCCAAACCCTAATACTTGCCGGGGGTACCAAGTCAAGTCCTTCCCATAAAGGACATGTGGACGCACGGTGGTGGAACTGGTTTAGCGGCACTTTAGGTTCGGTCCTTAACTGATCCGAACAAGACTCCATCCCACAACTCACGATCGTCCTCGACGACGTGCCTTTAATAAATCCTCTACAGCCTCCGGCTGCTCCTAATATTCTTGCCCGGATCCAAAACATCTCCGATTTTTGTTTAGGGTCTCGCCAGACCCTTCTTTCAAAATTCACCTCGGATAACCCAGTATATCCGAGGGTTTTATTTCTTGTATCAAAATAGGGTTTTCAAAGTTTTGGGTAAAACTTATTTTAACTATAGCAGGGCTAAGCGGGGCTTACAGCCTATAACCCTAATATTTTTGTCGATCCGGGAACGGTCGACTAATGTTCCTAGGGCTACAAGGATAGGGGTTCGGTCCTAAGCTTAGCGCAGCTACTAGGAATAACTAATACTAACAAAATAATGTGGTATTAAAATATAGCATGCAGGATTTATAACATAAATAATAATCGTTCATAAATATAGGATCTGGCATGATCAAAGGAGGGGAATGCTTGCCTGGCAAGTCCTGCTCCTGTTCTGTACGTGTCGGTGACGCTGGTTCCTCCTGACGCACGTACGTCTCTCCGTCAACTACGCGTCGAATAAAAACAACGAATAAGAAACGATCCAACATTTCGATAAAATCAAACAACATGCAATTATTTGAGGAACTACTTATGATTTTTGGGGTGATTAGAAAAAGAATCTAATTAGGGTTTCGCATGCGCGTGCATATATTTTAATTATTAGAACAACAGATAACCCTAGCGTAATGCCATTAGCTAAAGCATGGAACAGATCATTTAGGCAATGCTACTGGACGAAACAATTAGACTTGATGCATGCGTTCTGTTGGCAGGTGTGCTTGGTACTTATTACCTACAGTGCATGAGGAGTGCTCTGGTATAGCTCTTCGGTGAATTATATTGCATGCGAATTGATTCCAGAAGCACGAGGATTTGCTTACCCTCTAATCTCTACTAACCCTACTCTAATAAATTTTAATGTGCAGTTAGGTTTTAGGACAGGGATTTGGGTTTATTCACGAGTTCCAGAACAATATTCTTGAGCACTTAGGGAGGTTTAGAGGGACTCGATTTTGGCTAATTAAAATCTTTACCGACTGGACAAATGGATTAGCGGGTTGGGCAGCTGAGGAAAGAAATACGCTGGGCTGTCGGCGTGGACTGACAACCGAGCAACTGAGCTGGAGAAAAATGCGAGCTAATGGCCACACATGCAACAGGGATTTCATCTACTCACTGCTGAGAAAAAAAATGGGAGGCTAAAATGCCTACACATGCTACAGTGCAAACATTAGCTACAATGCATAAGAGTTCTAGTGTGTGCACGACAGCTTCACACTCATTCCATTACTTCATTCTCTCTCACTCTCTCTCACTCTCTCTCACTCTCTCTCACTCTCTACCTCAGCTGGGCTGCTCAAAGCAAGAAGCAAGGGGGCTGTCGGCTGCTTGGGATGGAGCTCTGGAGGGCTGCGGCAAGGGGGCGGCAGGGCTGAGCAGGGGGCGGCAGGGGCTGAGGCAGAGCTGCGGCAGGGGAGGGGCTGCGGCAGAGGGTGGCGCGGCAGGGAGAGGGGGCTGCGGCAGGGGAGAGGCGACTGGTTCCAGAGAGGAGGCTTGCCGCGGTAGGGGTTGAGGCGGCAGGGGAGTGCGGCGGCAAGGCTGGGAGCTGCGGCAGAGGGGCTGGAAGCTGCGGCAGGAGGTGCGGCAGAGGAGGTGGCGCGGCAGAGGCTGAGGGCCTGCCGCGGCAGCTCGGTTTGGGGCAGCAGAGGGGTTCTGGAGTTGCTTTCCTTTCTCTTCTTCTTTGTTTTGCTTACCTTGGTTGATTTCTGGTTCGGGAGGTGCTGCTGAGCTGGGTTCCAGTGGGTTTGGGTGAGCTTCGAGCTGGGGATGAGGAAGAGCTGAGGCATGGCTGCCCATTTATAGCCGGCGAGGGGAGGTCCGGCGAGGTGAGCTGGCAGCCACTGCTCCAAAACACTACCAGCGACTCGACGGCGGAGTTGAGGTGGCTTGGAGCTCCAGGGTGAGCGAAAGACAGCTTGGGTGAGGTGGCGGTGAGGTGCAGCTCCGGTGAGGCGACGACTCGGCGAATTGAGCTGTGATTACAGGGGAAGTGAAAGACGGCCGGCTGTGCGGGGAGGCGACTGCGGAGTGACAGGAAACTGTGCTTGCATGCAGAGACTCGTGGAGGCCAGCCAGGAGGTGCATGGAAATGGGAGCTGTTGATGGATTGTGCTACAGCGATTAGCGGTCAGCGCTTGGTTTCACAGTGAGTTAGGCGCCGAAAGGTGCCTCATTTATTCACGGTGTTTGAATGCTGGAGCTGACGCCTATAGAGTTTTTACTGGAGGTTGGAAAGACAGGAGCTACTAGAGGAGGTTAAATGGGATTAATGGTTAACAGAGAGGGGGACTGTGCTTATTGAATTTTTTGGGACAGCTCATGCAAGGAGTGAATGGCTATTGCACGCGAGGAATTACTTAGGGTCAAGGTGCTCGGTGTCTGATGATTCGGATTTTTACTCATGACGTGCTCATTATTTTATGCACTGAGGTTTCTAGAAATGCCGGGAGCTGAGTTAATTTTTGTAACTTCAGAGACCCAATTGTAATGACATGTTTAATACTATAATGTATTAGTTTCACACGTTGATATTTTTAACTGGACATTATTATTTTATGCGATGCTTGAATTAGATATATTGTCGAGATGTTCCATGATTTATTCCAGGATTTTCGGAGAATCCGAGGAGTGGCGGATTTCCCGATTAGAATTTTATTTGACTGAGTGCGTGTGTGCGGGTGTTGGTGCGTTGGATTTAATGATGACAGAGCAGGTGGTTAAATTAGGGTTTTTGGTGTATGCATGCGGGGTCTGGTCGGATTAGGCTAATGCAATGATGCTAAAACAATGTTGGAAATATTAGGGCGCGACAGGGTATCTCAAGAAATGGCTCTATCCTATGTTTCATATTGTGCGAGAAAGTAAGTTTGCATGAAATAAGTAAATAGATATTAAAAGCAGTTTTCATAAAATTTTCACGGTATTCCGAGACGAACATCTGTTCATCTTTTCCTTCCCGATACGACGGGATTCATTTCCGTGCTTTCCGAATCCACGGAAAGTCTCATAATCACCCGCTTCAGCGGGGAGTCTCAGCTCACCCGTTACAACGGGGATACTAGGGTTTGCCCGAGTCCACGGGGAAATCCCTTCTTCACTCTTCCCGACACAACGGGAACTTTTCAGGTCACCCTACGAAAACGGCGGATCGCATCCTTAAACCCATAACCCACTTTTGACTTTGAAAGTCAAATCTACTTTCGTGTGGCCCAACCAAATTCGTCCATGACCATGGACACGGCTATTCGAATAGTTTTGACCCTCTGCAGAGGTGGTACGGCTTTACCCACACGATGTAGTTCACCTTGGGCATACTGCGCGCCGCATACTACCAGAGCTAGTACAACGAGACTCTTCACCGGTGTAGATCTAGCCATGAACCCGCCAGAAGGACATGTCTCAAACCTAGCTTGAGTCAGTATCATCGCTACAAGGAGGTTGGTGTTCCAACTTTGTGGCGAACAAGCCATCGCTTTCCCGCGGAAACTTTTCTCTACAGAGGCTACAACCTCATCTGCACACTGCTCACTGCCTACGGGTTCATGCTGGTCCAGGCCGGGTACTAGATCAAGTCCTTCCCATAAATGACATGTGGACGTACGGTAAGACTTGGCCAAACGGCACTTAAACTCGGTCCTTAGGTGATCAGAGAGGGATTCCACACCACTCCCGTAAATGGGCAGTGAGAACCACGCCGGGCCTTACCTCGCTCTTTAACAAGCTTCCTGCTTTCGCTCTTCATTTCTGACCTGGATCAAAATCTGCTCCATTTTTGTTTTGGTTTCACAAAACCACTTTGCGGTAAAATATCCCAACCCATGGATATACATACCTTCATACACCTCCAGACACGACGGTCCGTTTCCAAGTTTTCACCACATGAAATATGGGAGTTTCCCCCTTTTTATTTTGGAAAACCTAATTTTTGTTCTACTGCAGGGCTAAGCCGAGTAAGTATATATACACTACCCTAGACTAGGGTTTTCTAAGTGTCGGACATAACTGTTCCACATAAAATAACAGCGGTAAAACATAGCATGCATGTTTCGTAAACAAAATAGCTTTTCGTAAACTTGGGATTCAACATGATCAAGGGTGGAAAGCTTGCCTAGTAACGTTGGCCTTTGTCCGCAACTCGGTCTTGATACGGCACCGTGCTGGCTTCCTTTGACGAGGTATCACAATGTTGTAACTACACGTCGGAAAGGTAGCGAATAAACCACGGTGCGAGGAAAAATCCAATAAGACCCGAATACAATAAGAAAGAGATACAACTCACACCAAACTAGATCAGTGAAACCACATCCTCACGGTTCGCTAAGGTAGCTACGGATGTAGAGGCTTTAGAAATTGAGGGAGAGATATATATGTTAGGTTGCTATGGCAAAATTTGTCAACTTCAGGGTTTAGTGTTGGGTTTTCTTCATGTTAAGATGAACGAAACCGGGGTGTATGCCCAAGATGGTGAAGCCCTGATTGCAGGTATTGCCGAGCACCACAATTACGAAACCCTAAGCGTATTAGGGTTTTTCCTACCTGCTATTGAGTTTAGATGCAACGGAAGGATTTTGAATCTACATATTTTCTGGGAGATTTTGGTTGCCGCTAGGTAAAAGGAATTATCACCTTCGGAGTTACATTACAGGAAATAGGTCATACACTCCCTATGTTGGAATATGTTTGGCTTAAATTTTAGAAGTACTTCAAAATTTTGATTTTGGTTTGGTTGGGTAGAGATTCTTATTTTATTTTATTTTATTTAAATCACATATGTTTTCAACTTATGGATTGTTAGGGTTAACTCTAAATCTGATGTTTCCCATGTTACACAGAACCCAAAACGTACCCTACAGTTTAGATGATAGGATGAGAATAATCGTTTTGCTTGGAGCCAATTTATGGAGGATATGCATATGGCATGCATGTGTAGATTTTGCTAATAATCACAGCTCGGGTGACCTGGAAAGCTTGACCTTTTGCACTGGGGTGAAGGAAAGAAAAGAAAAACAATAGGAGCTAAGAGAGAGAGGGAAGTCCTGGGTTGCTCGGGTGGCTCATGAACTACCTCTGGGATTCGCCGGCGGCATGGGGGAGAGAGGGTTCGGAAGGGAGGAGCTTGGTGCGGTGGCTGTGGTGGCGCTGGTGGCTTGCCGCGGCAGAAGCAAAATTTGCTGAGGCAGCGGCCATGAGCTGCCGCGGTAGGAGTTTGGTAGCAGCGGCAATGGCTTTGAGTTGCCGCGGCAGCTTGCTGTTGAGTGCGGCGGTAGAGGGAAAACCAGCGGAGGAGTGCGGCAACAGGGACGGCAGGACAAGACGGCAGCGGCAATGTGAAAGATCGAGGTTTATCGACTAGAGGGGGGTGAATAGGAGATTATCAAATTTTAACAAATTTGTTGCTTAGCATGCAATTGCTGAAGCAGATTAAAGGTGAAGCAGCAGAGAATAAACAATAAACAACACTAATGAAGAACAATCAGAAAGCAAAGAGCTGAAATCGAAGACAAGAGGATTTAACCCGAAGTTCAAGTTGTTGGCAACAACTCTACGTCTTCGTTTGGAGACGCTGAGCACCTAGCTCCGAAGACACACAGTCTTCACCTTTTTCTCCTTGAGCTTGTGTCCACTTAGGATCTGCTCAACACTCTTGGTGGATCTTGAGGTGATCCCCGGACCTTCACAAACGTTGGAGGCGATTCCACAAGTTGGAGCTCTTCCAAGACACCTAACCGGCTAGGAGATGCCAAATCTCCAAGAGTAATAGCTCAGATCTGCTAGGCTCGAAGAAGCTCAGCTTGAATGCTCAATCCAAGTCTCAAATCTCTCAAATGCTTTCCTCTCACAAAGGGGATCTCAATGGAGTCAAAGAGGAAGGGGAACACACAGTGGAGAGAGTGCTTTTTGCGCTAAGTGTCCTCCCGAGCCCGCAGGGGGTCGGGGGCTATTTATAGCCTGTCTGCAGAAAAGAGTCGTTGGACTCAGAGATTCTCTTCCGGTCCAGCCGGAAGACAAACCCGGTAGCACCGGGATTCAAACCAACGGTCAGATCTGAAGAACGATTGATGCACAGCGAAAGGCTTCACCACGAAGGCGGTAGGTCCGGAGGGAACGCGGTCACACCGGGATTGAAGAATGTGCTCACCAGAGCAACTTCCAGAAGCGAATCCCGGTTGTGCCGACATAGGGGCTGTTGTGCCGGGTATGAAGAAATGGCGTATTCTTCCTCACAGAGAAGAAAAACGGCCCAACCGGAAACATACCCCGGTACATCTGCTTCAACAGAAGACCTAAGTCCAGAAGATGTTCTCGGTGCAGCCGGAAGACAGAACCGGTGCAACAGCAGACACATGAAGAACGGGACTTAGTCTGAGACAAACTTGGCCCTAAGTCCAGAAGAGATTCCCGGTGCAACCGAAAGACAAACCCGGTGCAACCGCGGACAACTCAGAAGGCGACTTAGACTAGGGCATCAAAACGACCTAAGTCCAGAGAGGATTCTCGGTGCAACCGGAAGACAAACCCGGTGCAACCGCAGACAAACGAACAGGACTTGGTCTAGGGTACAGAAGCATATCCCGGTAGCACCGGACTCCCAAACCGGTCGTACCGGTTTCCGGAATATCAAACTAGGGCAAACCCTAAGCGACAGGGTTCCCTAACTCTCCAACACAGAGACCATTCTCGACAGCACCGGATTCAAGACCGGTTGTGCCGCAACTGAAGCTCTTCAAGGTTGAGACTGCTAAGTCTTCAAACCTTGCATCAGAGGCCAATCCCGGTACAACCGATTCTTCAAATCGATACAACCGAGAGTCACTGTCTGTGTTTCAGAAAGAGATTTCAAAAGGATTTCTTTGAGATTTGAACTGAGCACTTAAGAAGATCCTTCCTAGAGCTTAACTTATCTGACCCCTCTTAATAGGCGGCTTGTCCTATAGACTCAAATGATCTTCGATCATATAAACACTAGAAAATCTCCACTAATCTTCTAGATCCAAGCCTTTCTTCAACATCAATTTTTAGGGGTCGTCATTCATCAGTTAAACCAATCACTTGGGGACTAATCACCTGTGTACACTTAGTAAACCATTAGTCCCTTAATCATTTTTCATTAATCATCAAAATCCATTAGGGGCACTAGATGCACTTTCAATCTCCCCCTTTTTAGTGATTGATGACAACACGATTAAAGCTTCAAATTGAATATAAAGAATTTTGTTTTGGGTTTAAATTCATGACATAGAGATAGCTCCCCCTAAATATGTGCAGTGATTTAAACTTGCTTTGAATGCAGGTGCACATCTTTGAGAAGTTTTGAGGAGCTCCCCCTATATCTTGAAATCCATGGCAATGCATTGTATGAGAATGATAGATGAAGAGACAATGCACAAGTGGTGATTCAACCAAATAACCATGCATAGAAATTATTCAGAGCAATCAGAGCATTTGATCAAAGCATGGAAATTACTCAAAGTATGTGAAGAAATAGAACTAAAGAGTATCACCACTTAGAGTTTACAAACCAATACAAGAATAATCAAAGAAAAACGAGGTTTGTAACTCTTCTAATCCTAAATTTTTTTCAAATCTTCTTCTTCAGCGCTCCCTTTTCCTTGGGTTGAAGCTTCTATCACTCCCCCTTTGGCATCAAAGAATCAAAAACTTCAGACTGTGGGGGGAACTGCAGAGGCAGAGGCATGTGGAGAATGTTGAGGAACTGGAGCTGATGGAGGCTCTGCTGGAGAGGTTGCAATTTCATCTGGCTAGACAGAGGAGTTGGTAGGACTTGGGGTTACTCTGTAGTGAAGTGAAGACAAAGAATGAGCACACCAGGAGTAGGATTCTTTGATTCCATGTTCTTCAAGCTCTTCTTCAGAGTAGTGTTTCTTCAGAAGTACCCAAGAGCGTTTAAGCTCTTCTCTGTCAGCAAACTGGGAGATAGTTGCCATGTTGAAGAGAGCATTGAGGTCATGCCTGGCTAACTTCTGCTCCTTCTTCATCTGATGCAGCTCAGACCTCATTTGGCGAAGCGCTTGAAGAATAAGGTCTGTTGGAGATGGAGCTGCCTGGGGTTGAGCTTCAGGCGATTGAGATTGGCCTTCAAAGTGATGGAAAGCAGGGTCATCACTGGCCAGAGGAACTCGTTCTTCACCTGCCTGAGGAGCTGAGGGTTGAGGAGCTGGATCAGCTGGAGCTTTGCCTTTGCCTTGGACAAGAGATGCTTTCTTCACCAAGTCTTCATATAGAGAGGGAGTGAACTTGGTATGAGTGGTGTTGCAATGGAATGCAATCTCTGTCTTGTTCAATATGAACTTCATGATGTAGGGGGCATAAGGCAGCTGTTTGATTTAATCTGCATAAGTTTCACCCATGAAGTTGCCAAAGAAATCAGCTATGTTGAAGGGAATATGGGTCATGATCTTCAGAAGAAGGTTCCTTGCTCGGTGGTGGATCTCATCTTGATTTCCCTTCTTCGGATCAAGTGTCTTCCTCAAAATTTTTAGAACAGTCCTGGCAGCATAAGTGAGATTGGCTGTCTTGCCGAGGACAAATTTTTTGTCTTGATAGTATAGAGGAGCCAACCCTTCTTTGGGCAAGATGTCTTCATTGTGGATCTTGGCATCTTCAGAGTTGATATCCATTCCTAGCCCTGTTCTGGCAATAAATTCTTCAAAAGTGGCTTCATATCTAGAGTGGCCAGTCATCCACTCAAGTTTCCAAGTATTTGAGTGAGCATCACTTCCTGAGATGGACAGGGTGGCATAGAACTGAAGAATGAGTTCTTCATTCCAGTCTTGCTTGAAAGTGACAAAGTCTTCAAGATTCACTTGATGAAGAGCATCCAATACAGGGGCAAAGCACCTGTTCTTCTCCAAATAAGCTCTATCAACATACTGATGTTTGAAGACTCTGTTCTTCTTGAAGAGAGTAGTCTGATAAAAATCGTGTTGGGTCCTAGCCCAGAATCTGGGATCTGAAGCATCCCTGGCAAACTCATAGGGATTTACATCCCATCTAATCTCTCTGAGCTCTTCATTTGTTAGCTTGTTGTATTCAACCACTGGTTGGGGCCTTCTGCCCTGTCGAGGAATCATCTGAGTAGGAGCCAGCACAACTAATACAGCATTGTCTTCAAGATTTTGCTGCTCCCTCATTTCAATGTCTTCTTCATCCTCATGGAGCCTTGCTTTCTTCAGAGCGGATCTTGTCCTTTGACTGGGCCTAGGAGGCAACTTATCAGCCTTTTTCTTCTTCTTCTTCTCTGCTGGAGGTGTGGGTCTAGGAGTGACAGTTTGTTTCCTCATTCTTCGCTCATATCTTTGAGTTTGAGCCTGACCTCCAGAGGATGCAGATGCTTCAGCACTGCCAGCAGCAGTACCAGCTTGTTCTTCAGGGATTGCCTCCTCAGACTGAGTAGGCTGCTCTTCAACTGGTTGTTCAAACTGGGGTTCTTCTCTTGGATGCTCAGATTGGGCTGGTTGCTCTTCAACCGGGTGGCCTTCTGGCACTTCAACTGTTGGAGCCTCAACTTAAGCTTCAGGTTGAGACCTTGGTTCTTCAACCTGGGATTCCTTTTGCTGAACATCAACACTTGAAGCCTGAGGAATCTCTGAGACTTCTGCAGGCTGCTCTTCAACTGGAGCTACAGCCTGTGCTTCAACTAGATCAGCAGACTCTTCAACTGGAGCTGCTGAGGTTGTTTCTTGTGCAGAGGTCCCTGCTGGACTTGCTAGCTGTGAGGGGTCTTGAACCTGAGGTTCTTCAATGACAGAGCTGGAGGGTTGAGAGGGCTTGGCCACACTGCCTCTTGATTCTTTTCTGATCCTTGCAGCTTCTGCTATTGCTTTCTTCTTTCTTGACTCAGCAAGGGTAGCATCTTTGGCTAAGGCTTTGCCTCTCTCTTCTTCAGAAGCTTGTATAGCTATAAGGGTCTTATATCTTTGGAAGCTCTCCTTGCTCTTGCCTTGAGCAGACTTCAACTTCTTCAATTCTTCATCTCTCTTAGCCTTTTGCTTGTGAAACTCATCAAGTCTTGCTTGGCTCTTCTTGGCGGCTTCATAAATTTCTAGCCTTTCCAGGGCTAGAGCCCCTTGTCTGACCTTTTCTGCTTCTGAGAGGGGGATCACTTGGCCAGCTTGAGGTTGAGCTTCAGCTCTCTCTTGGGCATCCAATTCTTGGGCAACTTTCTGAGCCTTTTCAGCTTCCCATTGATCTGCTGCCTTCTTCATTCTCATGGCAGCCCTGAGCCCAATTGGGATTTCATCCCCAATGTCAGAACCTGATTCATCACCTGGAGTAGCAGATGGCTTTGGGACTGAAGACTTTGAAGCCTGAGCTCTGCTCTCACTCACTTTTCCTACTACCCTTCTCTCCTTTGGAGGAGACTTCTTCTGCTGAAGAATCACTCTTGAGGCACTGGCTGCCTCTTTCCGCTTCCTGACTTCTTCAAGTGTTGAAGAAGATGGCTTGTTGGACTTAACAGGAGTCTGTTTGGCAGCTCTTTCTTCGAAGACATTCTTCCAATAAGCAGTTACATATTTTCCTTCCTTTTGCTGCTTCTCCCAATACCTTCTGATCCTCTGATATCTGTGCTTTCTTTGCATGGCAGACTCATGAGGAGGAGTGTACATCTTCAACTCCTTAGGCACTTCAAATGCCATATTCTGCAGCTTTTTCCTTTTGCTTGCGGTTCCTGAAGAACCAGCCTGAGACCTTGACTTCTTGGTCGGAGGAGGAGGAGGAGAACTCTCTCTGGAGCTGCTGGAAGCCCTATCTGGATCACTGTTACTGATCTGAATATCATAACTGCGCTCAGCATTTGAGTCACTTTGATCAGAACTCATTTTGATACCTGTGAAGCATATAGGATAAGTAGAGAGAAGGTAAGATCACAAGAGCACTCAGCAGACACAGTTTTGAAGAAAATGATTTTAGCTGAAGAATGAGTTATTTCTTCAAAGTCGGTGCAACCGGTTTCACTTCCGGAAGTGCCGGGCTTGTGCTTCAGCGTTGCAGAGCACAAACGCGGAACTACCGGTTTGAAGACTCGGTTGAACTGGAAAAGTTGAAGACAAACAACTCATTCTGATTGGCGCAGAGATTGAACGGAATCTAAAAACGCGCCAAAAGTCTAGGGAATTCGTGATTTGACAGGTACTAGTTTGGAGGGAAAAAGTACCGTGGAGATTGAACTCGCGCGACGGGATTTGAAGAGGAAATGCGGGTTCCACTGCCGTGCCCTAACTCGGCGGCGGCGGTGCTGCTACGGCGACGGCGGACGTGAAGAAGTCTGGCGACGGCGGTGAGTCCGGTCGTGGAATGCGGTGGTTCCGGTGGTCAGACGAAGAACAGCGACGGCGCTGAGAAACTTTTAGGGTTTTTGGAAGTTCAAGCGTCGGGGAGGAGAACTCTGGGTCTATTTATAGCCCCGGTTCCCGGTAGAGCCGGAGATGTGGTTCGCGTAGAAACCGGATCTACCGTTTTGAGTCATCAAAAGCGGTGGTGCCGGAATGAATCGCGGTAGCACCGGTTTTGAGTACTGGAACTCAACTCTTCATTCTTCAGAGTTTCAACGGAGAGTGTTTCCGGTTGTGCCGGGTTTGGAAAGCCGGTAGAACCGAAGAATTTGCTTTAAAACAGAAACTGACTCTGAGGAGTATCGCGCTAGCACCGGAAAGGGAAATCGGTGGTACCGGAATAGGTTTCAACAGTGCACTTGTGAAGAATAGCATGAAGACTTTAGATAAGATATGAGATAGATCAAAGATTAGGGTCATTTGTCATCCACTTAGAGAAATACCAACTGAAGAATTTAGCTATAAGTTGGATGATCAATAGGACTAAGACCAAGACTGGATCTATATCAAATGTGGTGGTTTGAAGCCACCATGTATAAATGTAAAGATTTAGAACCACATATCAATTTTGTGAAGAAGGTTCTATGAATCATATTCATCAATAAGCATATATGTTACTTTTCTCACATTCTTAGATGTACACATTCATTGAGAGAATGATACTTTCTTCTAATGTGTTTACATCTAGAGTCTCATCATCAAGTCATGGTATAAACATGTATGCATGGTTTCAAGTTACGTTTCGAGAATCCAAGATATTTAGCTCACTTTGCAACTCGCAAAACCTATACTCATCTAAGGGTTTTGTGAAGATATCCGCTAATTGTTTATCCGTTCTCACGTGGCTAATAACAATATCACCCTTTGCAACATGATCCCTAATGAAGTGATGACGGATGTCTATGTATTTTGTGTGGGAATGTTGAACTGGGTTATTGGCTATCTTGATTGCGCTTTTGTTGTCACACAAAAGAGGCACTTTCTTTATAATAATCCCGTAATCCTTCAAAGTTTGCCTCATCCACAATAATTGAGCGCAACAAGCACCTGCGGATATGTATTCGGCTTCGGCGGTGGATAGGGAAATAGAATTTTATTTCTTGGAAGACCAACTAACTAAGGATCTACCTAGGAATTGGCATGTTCCGGAGGTGGACTTGCTATCAACCTTGTTTCCCGCATAATCCGAATCTGAAAATCCAACAAGATTGAAACTAGCCCCTTTGGGATACCATAACCCTAAGTTGGGAGTGTGAACTAGATATCGAAGAATTCTCTTGACGGCCGTGAGGTGGCACTCCTTAGGAGCGGCTTGAAACCGTGCACACATGCAAACACTTAACATGATGTCGGGCCTAGATGCACAAAGGTAAAGCAAGGAACCAATCATAGAACGGTATACCTTTTGATCAACGGATTTATCGTCTTCATTTAGGTCGAGGTGGCCGTTCGTTTGCATTGGAGTTCGTATTCCCTTTGCTTTTTCCATGTCGAACTTCTTGAGCATGTCCCGAATGTACTTCTCTTGGGAGATGAAGATTCCTTTTTTGAGTTGCTTCACTTGAAGACCTAGGAAGAACTTCAGCTCCCCCATCATGGACATCTCAAACTTTTCTGCCATCATCTCTCCAAACTCTTGGCTGAAATTGTGGTTAGTTGATCCAAAAATAATATCGTCCACATATATTTGACATACAAAGAGTTCACCATCCATTACTTTGGTGAAGAGAGTGCAATCAATTTTTTCCAGTTTTGAAGCCTTTAGTTAGTAGAAACTTCTTAAGACATTCATACCATGCTCTAGGAGCTTGTTTAAGTCCATATAGGGCTTTGTGAAGTTTATACACATTGTTAGGAAATTTTGAGTCTTCAAAAACCTGGGGGTTGTTCAACATATACTAATTCTTCAATTTCACCATTTAAGAATGCACTTTTAACATCCATTTGATATAGCAAGATATTGTGATGATTTGCATAAGCTAGCAAGATTCTAATAGCTTCTAGTCTAGCTACGGGTGCATAAGTCTCACAGAAATCCAAACCTTTCACTTGCGTGTAGCCTTGGGCGACGAGACGTGCTTTGTTTCGCACCACTTGACCATCTTCATCTTGCTTGTTCCGAAACACCCACTTTGTTCCTATAACATTGTGCTCTTTGGGGTTCGGTCTATCGACTAGCGTCCACACTTTGTTGCATTCGAAGTTGTTCAACTCTTCTTGCATCGCCATCACCCAGTCTTCGTCATCCATTGCTTTGTCGATCCTAGTTGGTTCCAAAGAAGACACAAAGGAGTAGTGTTCACAAAAGTTTGAAAGTCTAGTACGTGAGCGAGTTTGTGGACCTTTGTTTATGTCACTGATGATTCTGTTAACTGGATGACTATCTTGGATTTGCTTCATGAGCCTTGGGTGATGTGGACCACTTTGAGTTTGAAGCCTTGTTTGAGCCTCATCTTCAGCATTTGCTTCAGTGTCATCATTTCCTTCTTGGTGATCTTGACTTGAAGAAGGTGGTATGACATCTAGAGATGAAGTGCTCTCTTTGACTTCAACTGGCTTTACTTCTCTAATAGCCATGTTCTTTAAAGCTTCAGTGGGAACAAGCTCATCTGCAATACTTGGCAATTGCTCTACTTGAGAGCCATTAGTTTCATCGAATTGCACATCCACCGTTTCTTCAACTTTTCGTGTGAAATTGTTGAAGACTCGGTAAGTGTGCGAACTCGAGCCATAACCGAGAAAGAAGCCTTCGTGTGATTTTGGTGCAAATTTAGATGTGTTGTGGTTATCTAAGATATAGCATTTAGATCCAAATACACGAAAGTATGCAACATTTGGTTTGTTACCGGTTAGTAGCTCATAAGATGTTTTCTTCATAAATTTGTGTAGATAGAGCCTGTTGATGGCGTGACATGCGGTGTTGATGGCATCCGCCCAAAATCGGTTTGGCGTGTTATATTCATCAAGCATTGTACGCGCCATCTCGATTAGGGTTCGATTCTTCCTTTCAACAACACCGTTTTGTTGAGGCGTGTAGGCGGCGGAGAACTCATGGTTGATGCCTTCTTCATCGAGGAAGTCATCTACATTTGTGTTCTTGAACTCCGTCCCGTTATCGCTTCGCACTTTCTTGATCTTCAACTCAAATTCATTCTGTGCTTTTCTTGCAAATCTCTTGAAGCATTCTTGGGTCCTAACTTTATCCTCAAGAAAATATACCCAAGTGAATCTAGTAAAGTCATCTACTATTACAAGACCGTAAGCGTTACCTCCAAAGCTCTTGTAGGTATTTGGACCAAATAAGTCCATGTGAAGAAGCTCGAGAGGACATGTGGTTGACATGACGGTCTTGGAGGGATGTTTTGACTTCACTTGCTTCCCGGCTTGACAAGCACTACAAAGTCTATCCTTTTCAAAAGATACGTTAGTGATTCCAAGGATATGTTTACCTTTCACCAATTTGTCGAGGTTCCTCATTCCTACATGTCCAAGTCTTCGGTGCCATAACCAACATTTTGAAGACTTTGCAACCAAACATGTGGTCACTTAAGGACCTTTAGAGAAATCAACAAGATATAGATTGCCTTTTCTTATTCCTTTGAAGACTAATGTTTGATCATCACTTTTAGTTACTTAGCAATCAATTTTAGTGAATAATACATTAAGATCAAGATCGGTTAGTTGAGCAATGGACATTAAGTTAAATCCAAGGGACTTGACAAGCATAACATTGGCAATATATTTGTCTTTGGATATTGCTACTTTACCTAGTCCCATTACCTTTCCCTTACTATTGTCTCCAAATGTAATGCTTCGAGAAGGTGAAGCATTTGGCATGAACTCATCAAACATGCTTTCGTCTCCGGTCATGTGATCGGTGCATCCACTATCAAGCACCCATTCTCGTCCTCTGGAGGCGTAGCTCTACAAAACAATTAGTTTCTTTTAGGTACCCATATCTTCTTGGTCCGTGAATGTTAGTGGTTGAAACATTGTTAGATGTGTCAAATACATTGGGTGCAAGGTTAGCGATGCGATCTTTGCGTACCCAAATAGTTTTGCTAGAGGTCACATCTCTACTCTTGTGCCCAATGAATTTGGCATATACTTTACCCTTTTGGGTTTTTGCTAATCTATAGTTGGCATTATGGTTAGCATGCATGGATGCATAATCTTTACTAGCATAGCCACTAAAATGAGTGAGATCGATATTCTTCCCTCTTCCAAGCACCCATTTGGTCTTGGGATATTGCTCGGGTTTCCACTTGGTTCCATCCGGGTTGTAGCTTGGAATGAAGCCTAACCCTTCTTTCTTCGAATTCATCGATTGCTTGCTAAGAAGCTCTCTCAGAGATTCGCTTCCTTTACGGCACTTGAAGAAGCCAACCTCAAGGATGGTCTTCATCCTAGCATTCTCACTCATAACATCTATGGTCTCCTTAGATGAAGGGTTAGAAAAGCAAGAGACCATAATAGCATTTGAAGATATAATATTTGAGTGTGTAGTGCTAGATGATGTAGATAGAGACATGTCATTGGATGATGCAATGCATTTCAAGCATGGAGGATTAAAGCCTTCTTGATCTTCACTAATTTGTTTGGCAATGAGAGAATCATTTTCAAACCTAAGTTCATCATGAGCCACTTTTAGAGACTCAAGATCTTGTTTTTTATTGAGGAACTCAACTTCAAACTTCTCATGATCCTCTACTAGTGATTCATGAGCCTTAGTGAGAGCAATGTGTTTTGACTTGAGTTTATTCAACTCACGAGTCAATTCCTTATTCTTCTCCATCTTATCAACAAGCGAACTCTCTTGATCTTCAAGGATAATTTCTTGTTCCATGACAGTTTTAGCAAGAGTTCTATAGCTTGGTTTTATGTTCTCTAATTCTTCACTCATGAGGTCATCATCACTATCATCATAGTTGGGAGATTTTGAGGTTACCTTAGACCCTTTAGCCATGAGGCATGTGGGGGACTCGTTGTCGCTTGGCAAGTCGAAGAGTGACCGTGCCTTTGTCGGTGAAGACCATGCGAGTCCTGCCATCCCTGTTTCGGAGTCTGAGGTAGAAGCTTCGGAGCTTGAGGAGTCGCTTGCGTCTGAGTCCCACTCCTTGCCAAGATAGGCTTTAGCCTTGTACTTGTTCTTCTTGTAGTGTTTGGCCTTGGAGTGATGCTCCTTCTTGTGAGACTTGATGGTGATATGCCACCCGGGTATCACCATGGAGGACGAATCCGACCTTCCAGCCATGGGATGGGCCGGGCCGGCTACTCGGAGTCCGACTACAACACGGGGGGCACCGCACCAGCGTGGAGTGCAAGACACGGATTAGTACCCGTCCGACTTACCCGGAATCAATTGTAACCGAATAGGAAACATATCTCTTAACCCAATCCGGACTCTGTAACCCTACCCCGGCCGACTATATAAGGCCCGGTAGGGGACCTCCGATCGGCATCCTACCTCAGAATCTCTCATCCGATCATACCTGACTTAATCTCCATTGTTTCATAGCTCAAGCCCCCTCGAGATCAATTCTCTAGGGCTTGCGGCACTCGGAATACAGCAATACCAGCCACTAAACACAGGACGTAGGGTATTACCTCTCCGAGAGGGCCTGAACCTGTCTAAATCTTGTCTCCCGTGTGCAGCCATCCTGATTTGCTGTGCTCACGCCGCCCCATAATTAGTATTGCCGGAATAATACTCCGACAGTTGGCGCGCCAGGTAGGGGCTCGTGCGCATAGATCCATCTGCACGAGTCGGGATGGCTTTCGTCAACAACAACGTCTCCGTCTCGGGAAGCATCTTGAAGTTCGCCTTCATCAACGCTGTCCCGGACCCTGGCCAACTTTTCCAATTCGGAAGGTTGGACTTCATCGCCGACAAGGTCGGCCAGCTTCACCTCTGCTACTCGGCGGCGTCCCGATCAGCAGACGCTTCAGCAGCTCTTCAGCACGGGCCTCCCACGAAGCCCGCGCACTCGGCCCCTCTCCCCAGGGAAGAGGCTTCGCCGAAACCAGATCCGTTTTGTCGCGCACGAGTTCGCACTCGGATCCCGACTGGTGGGCGCTATCGACTCTCTCTTCCCTGTCCTCGAGTACTACTCGGACGAGGATGAAAGATCTGGCAGCCACCATCCGTCTAGGAAAGTCTTCATGGCTAATGCCGACTCACAAGTTGACGGTGATGGCCGAGAAGTCCCCATTAAGCAACAAACACCGGCCGAGCTCGAGGCCACCCGACTCCGACTCCTTGCTAAGGAGGAGGAGTTGATCAAGCAACAGACCCGGCTCGCCCGCCAGCGCGACGATCAACAACGCAACGACGACATGAGGATTCGAGGACGACAAGTCCACAACGAGCTCCGCATGCGCGAGAAGGACGGGGTTACAATTTTTCCCCTCCCGAGTCACAACATCGTCGCGGCCACGATGGCAGCACGCGCCATCGAGATCCCTGAGGCAACCCGGGACACGAAGAACTTCGGCGGCTCCGCGTTCTGCTAGAGGAAACCGCCCTCCAGCATGCTGGAGCCTCCGAAGACCGCCCCGGCTCCTCCGCAGGTGCAAGGAGTCGGCGCTCTACACCCCAGAAGAGTCCGTCACGCATGGATGGACGACGAGCAAGCCCCGACCGGCATCAGCCGGCCGGCGACGTCCATGGGCGACTCGGTCCCGATCGAGACGCTCGTGGCACCATAGACGCCAGAACCCGTGCCCGGCGAGATGCGGAAAGGAACGCCCGCCAAGTTGCGCCGGTCCACAATTGACTCGGACCCAGGAACCCTGCAGACGACGAGAGAAGCACTCGTCACGGTTCCAGAAGAGAAGATCGTGGCAACCACCGCGATGATAGCGGCGCCACCAGCTGGGAACGTTCTCCCCCGACTTCTTCAGGCATGGGATACTCCGGTCCGAAAGCATTCGGCCCTCGTATCCGTAGCGTCGTTTTCCCGTCACAATTTCGGGTCACCGGCATCGACAAGTACACGGGCGAGACTCGGCCGGACATCTGGCTGGCCGACTACCACACAGCGTGCAGAACCAACGGTGGGAACGACTACGTCGCGATCCACTATCTGCCGCTCTTCCTGGCCGACTCGGCGCGAGCCTGGATCACCAGCTTACCACCGGGGTGCATCCATACGTGGAAAGACCTCGAGACCCTCTTTGTGAACAACTTCCAGGGCACCTACAATCGGTCCGGGAACGCGTGGGATCTCCACAGTTGTACACAAGGGGCGGATGAGACTCTCCGTGAGTACATCCAACGCTTCTCCAAGAAGAAGAACTCTCTGCCCGAGATCCGGGAGGGCGACGTCATCACCGCCTTCTCCAAAGGAGTTCGGAGCACCGACCTGATCCACAAGATTGCACGCAAAAATCCTCAGACCACGCGCGAGCTCTTCGACATAGCCAATAGCTTCGCTACCGGCGAAGAGGCTGTCCGCAGTGTCACTCGGGACGACAAGGGAAGAGGCAAGGGCAAGGCGTCTGAGTCCCCCAGTCGGGACGATCACCCCGAGTCGTCCAGAAAGAAGCACCGAAAGCGTAAGGGTGGAGATCTCGTTGCTGCTGCGAGCGCGCCCCGGCGCGCCGTCCACCGCGCACCAACACGACTTTCGAGGAGATGATGAGTCAGCCGTGTCACTTCCATGGACCCAAATCCAATCATCTGACACGCGACTGCAACCTCTTGAAGAACCTGAACAAGCCCTACGCCCCTAACAAGGGCAAGAAGGAACCCCCTCAGGACGAGAGCGACGAGTTCCCGAAAGAGACTGCTTGCTTGATGATCTTCGGCGGTCCCAACGGCTACGAGTCCAAACGTCGCCAGAAGATCATCGACCGAGAAGTCAACGCAGCGGAACCGGCCGTGCCCAAGTACCTGCGATGGTCCGAGTCCGTGATCTCATTCGGACGCGCGGATCACCCCGACTACATACCCCAGCCGGGACGTTTCCCCCTGGTCGTGGACCCAATCGTCTCCGGCGTCCGCCTCACCAAGGTCCTCATGGACGGCGGGAGTGGTCTCAATATCCTCTACGTCAAGACCCTCGACGATATGAAGATTCCTCGCTCCGAGATCAAGCCAACTGGTGCCCCTTCCACGGGGTAGTACCCGGCAAGATGGCGAGTCCACTCGGGCAGGGCAGCCTGCCCGTTACTTTTGGCACTCCCGACAACTTCCGGACTGAGACCCTCACCTTTGAGGTCGTCGACTTCCCAGGATCATACCACGCCATTCTGGGGCATCCCTGCTACGCCAAATTCATGGCTGTCCCCTAGCTGTGTCTACCTGAAGCTCAAGATGCCGGGCCCCCATGGGGTCATAACGGTGCAAAGCAGTTTCCAGCACGCATACACGTGCGACCTGGAAAATCGCAACCTCGTCGCGGCCCAAATCGCTGAGGCCGAGCTTAGTAGCCTCAAGTCAGCTGTGGTTGAGGAAGCACCCCCGGCCAAGAAGGCTTCAACATCGACATCTTTCCAGCCGGTGCAGGGACACCAAGTCGATCCAGCTCGACCCCCAAGACTCCTCCAAGACGACGCAGATCGGGACTGCGCTCAGTGATAAATAGGAAAGCGCGCTCGTCAACTTCCTCCAGGACAACCGGGACATCTTTGCATGGACATCATCCGACATGCCCGGAGTTCCAAGGGAGACTGCCGAGCACTCTCTGAATGTTCGGCCGGATGCTAAGCCGGTCAAGCAGCGCTTGCGCCGTTTCGCTGAGGATAGACGTCAGGCTATAGGAGAAGAAATAGCCAAGCTTCTAACAGCTGGCTTCATTAAAGAAGTGTATCATCCCGACTGGCTAGCAACCCAGTTCTTGTTTGCAAAAAGAATGGAAAGTGGAGGATGTGTGTTGATTATACTAGCCTTAACAAGGCATGTCCCAAAGATCCTTTCACTCTTCCTCGCATCGACCAAGTGATCGATTCCATGGCCGGGTGCGAAATTTTGTATTTTCTCGACGCTACTCGGGCTATCATCAGATTAAGATGAAGGAGGATGACGAGATCAAGACATCTTTCATCACTCCATTTGACGCTTTCTGCTACGTCTCCATGCCCTTCGGCCTCAAGAACGCAGGCGCTACGTACCAACGGTGCATACAATGCTGCCTTCAGTCGCAGATCGGCCGAAAACATACAAGCTTACGTCGACGATGTGGTGATCAAGTCCCGAAAAAGAGAAGACCTCCTGAGTGACTTGGGAGAGACCTTCTCCAACGTTAGGAGATTCAGCATGAAGCTCAACCCCGAAAAATGTGTATTCGGGGTCCCTTCGGGCAAGCTACTCGGTTTCATCGTTTTTGAACGAGGGATCGAGGTCAACCCGGAGAAGATTGACGCCATCGTCAAGATCGGTTCACCGAAGAACCTCAAAGATGTCCAAGGGCTGACCGGGTGCATGGCAGCTCTCAGCCGATTCATCTCCCGACTCGGCGAGAAAGCCATGCCCCTCTTCAAGCTCATGAAGAAGTCGGAAACCTTCACTTGGACACCCGAGGCCCAGGATGCCCTCGACGGCTTGAAGAAGTTCTTAACCACCCCCCCGGTGCTGGCGTCCCCCATGCCCAACGAGCCACTGCTTCTTTATGTTGCAGCAACTACTCAGGTAGTTAGCACGGTCTTGGTTGTGGAACGCTCCGAGCCCGGCCATATCCAGAAGGTCCAGCAGCCCGGTCTACTTCATCAGTGAAGTCCTCTCCGAGTCCAAGACGCGGTACCCTCAGATTCAGAAGATCATTTATGCGGTGTTCATAACATCACGGAAGCTAGTCCACTACTTCCAAGGACACCCCTATTACGGTGGTCAGCTCCTTCCCGATCGCCAATGTCATCAACAATCGTGACGCCACGGGTAGGATTGCCAAGTGGGCAATGGAACTCATGGCCTTTAGCATAGTTTATGCCCCCCGCATGGCCATCAAGTCCTAGGCTCTCGCCGACTTCATGGCCGAGTGGACAGAAGTCCAATCTCCACCCTCTGTCGTCGACCTCGAGCACTAGACACTCTACTTCGACGGCTCTCTGATGCTTCAGGGCACGGGGAGCTGGTGTCATGCTCATATCTCCCAAAGGCGAGCGCTTCAAGTACGTGTTGCAGATCCACTTCCCGGCATCTAACAATGTTGCCGAGTATGAAGCCTTGCTTCATGGTCTTCGTCTTGCCGTTTCACTCAGGATCCGTCGCCTCCTGGCACGTGGAGACTCGGAACTGGTAGTCCGGCAGGTCATGAAGGACTGGTCGTGTAGAGACCCCTCCATGGAAGCCTACTGCCAAGAAGTGCGCAAGCTCGAAGCTAAGTTCAATGGTCTTGAAATTACCCATGTCTTACGCCGAGACAACGAAGCTGCGGATGCACTCGCCAAACTGGGATCTAGTCAGGACGTCGTCCCGGCTGGAGTTTTCCTTCAGGAGTTGCACGCCCCTTCTATCAAGGCAGAAACAACACCCGAGACCAAAGAACCGCAAGTCCCGGAAAGTGACGTGAAAGCTCGGGTCTAGCAGAGCTAGCCTCATCAAAAGTCACATCACAGGACTCCACAATGGTG